>CM046427.1:42796865-43180894 GCA_025506505.1 Flaveria sonorensis | reverse complement strand
ATACGATCAAGCAACATTAGATCATATAAAAAATCACAAACAATAGAATCAATAGCGCAGAGCATTACAATAGATTGATTGTAATTATAAGTAATCGTGTGGTTGATTATTATTATATTTGATTGTTCTTTATACTGTTTGATCAATTCAAGTGCATTTAGTCAATTTAAACAGCAAGTACTGGTAATTTCGCGAACAATACTTGTTAAATTAAATCTGATAATTCATATATCGATCCTGGATTCTCACAAGTGGTATCAGAGCTTGGTGCTCATTGATCCAGATCAATTGATCTATCGGTTTGATTTGTTTAATGATTCTTGCTAAACAGAGTGTTGTTGTTTTTTCAAAATTAATTAACATGAGTAATTCAGTTGTTGGTGCTTATCAACCTCCTAAACTAGAAAACAGATCTGATTTCAAAACTTGGAAAATCAGGTTCAGGATCATGTTAATTATACAGATTTGATTTATGGGTTTCGATTACTGAAGGACCTTATATTCCACCTGCGTTAGGAGCGGATTATAAGATAATAATCAACCCATAAGTCTGAAAAATCTGTCACCTGATGATGCTAAGAAAGTCAAGATTGACATCAAAGCCTATAGTATGCTTACTATGGCTTTACCTGAGATCTTTTGATCAGGTGTGAATCATACAAAAAGCTCTTGTTATGGAAAATACTGCACACATGTGTGAAGGAAGTGACGAGATTAGGAGCATAAAGAAGGATACTCTTCGCTCACAATATGAAACCTTTCATCATATTCGGGTGAGTCAGTTCCTCAACAATTGCATAGATTTATGCAACTTGTTACAGAGATGAACATCTTTGAACTTAAGTACAGCAATGAAGAGCTGAACAAAAAGATGCTTCATGCCTTACCAGAAAGTTGGACACAGACTGTGTCTATGTTCAAGAACACTATTGATTTGAAGGCAATAGGACTAGACACACTGGTGGCGAAGGTTGAAGCTTTGGAGCTAGATGAAAAGACCAGAAACAAGAGTGTGAAAGCACCTATAGCACCTTATCAATTCAAAGAGTTAAAGAATGCTGGAAGTGCATTCATCTCCAATGAAGATGAAGATAACTCTTGTGATGAGAGTGAACATGAAGAAGAAACAAGCTTTTATGCTGCCAAGTCTTCCAAATCAAGTACTCAAAACAATCAGCACAGAAAGTCCAAAGGAAAAGCTGATGACTCAAGAATAAAAAGAACAACAATCAAACAGAACCAATTACTGGGTTCTGGAATCAGAAGAACAGAAAGCTGCTTTTGCAGCCTTTAGTTCAAGCTTTCAGGCTTATCTGGGAAGCACTTTGACTCCTGCCCACTTCTGTCAACAAGATCTAGAAGAACTTCATCCTGATGAGGTAGAAGAGATGGATCTACAATGGCAAATGGCCATGATCGCCTACAGAGCCAAGATGTACATGAAGAGGAACAAAGGACTGTCTGTAGGAGGAAGATCAACTAAAATTGGTGTTGACAAGTCCAAAGTAAGATGCTTTAAGTGCAATTTATATGGACACTTCTCAAGGGAGTGTAACAGCAATCAACAACAATCAAATGACTCAAGACAGCCTAGTCAAAGAAGTTTTACACAAGCTCAACTAACCAATTCATCCCCACCAACAACAAGCAATACTACAGGTACTAACAATGCTAAAGAATCTGGTTTAATTATTTTGCAGGATGGTACTTGTGATTGGAGCATGTATGAAAAGGAAGTAGGAGGAAAATCAAGCTTTGATGGCTAACATGGAAAACAAAGTTCCACCAATGGCCACAGAGGTAAGAGAAAGGTTATGTTCTTCCACTTGTATTGATGAAGTTGAAAGATATAGAACACATGCTCAACAGTTAGCTGATAAAGTAAAAGAAACTCTACTTTTAAATGAATCACATGTAAGAGAACATAAACTTTATCAAGTCAAAATCAATTCTTTACAAAAGGATTTAGATAAACTTTTATCTGAAAATTACAATTTGAAAGCACAAGTTGAGCATTTGACGTCTTTAACTAAGTCTATGTCAGATCATGCATCTACTGAAGTGAAACTTCAAAAATTCCAACTGTCATCACAGCAGTATGAGAAACTATTAAACTCTCATATTGAGTCAAAGAACAGTCAGGTTTGGGATTTCATGCTGTTGCACCACCATAAATGATAATTACACTCCTTTACCTGAGTCCATGACTAACAGCCTATCTAATCACTTTGTGTCTAGTACCAAATCTGAGTCAACAGATAAAAATCATAATGATGTAACTAATGACACTGAATCATATGATTCTGAATCATCAAAATCAGAACTTTCAAAACAAAGTCAATCAGAATTTGATTATGATAACTGTGATGATCTGGATGAGGATAATGATGAGCCTCATAATACCAGTTTGGGTAATGGTAAAACTGTTTTAAATGAACATCTAATTCCCAAATGTTGGATGAAATCAAGCTCCCTTACCCACCAAAACAAAGAAATCTGCTGAAGACCATTTACACAAGGATTGGTCAACTGAATGAAGGCATTCATGCTCTCAACAATCAAAACAAAAGAAAATCAGCAAAAAGAGCTTCGGAAGATAACAAATTCACTTCAGCAGATCTCCTACGGAAGCAGTCTCTGAGAGCTGTAAAATCCGAGAAAATCATAAACAATCATCCGTAGAAGAAATACGGAATAAGAAAGAATCTGCTGAAGCTTCATCCAGCATCAACAAGGTGAAGGAGTTGAAGAAGCAAAAGAAGGCACTGAGTAAGAAAAAGGCAAGGTAAAGGCTGCTTCTGATAGTGAAGCTGTAAAGAAGTACTGTAAATGGTGTGATATGCACAATCACAGCACAGAAGAGTGCTACTTCAGCAGCTATTGCTCAATATGTAATATGAACAATCACATGACTTCTGATTGTTACTTCAACAAATATTATGCAATATGCAACAAACACAATCACTCAACTCAGGAATGCTTCTTCAACAAAAGGAACAAAACAAAGATCCTCAAGAAGAAGCTAGCAGAGACCACTGAATCAGACTCATAATCTTCTGAGGATGATGATTCAAAAGTCTCAAAACAAAAGAAGCAACAACAAAAGTAGAAAGCTTCCAAGATAAGGATAACAGCTGCTGAGATGCAAACAAAGAAAAAGAAGGACAAACAACAATTTCAAAGCAAAACACCTCACAAAAGGTAGCACTTGAAGAAGATGATGACTTCTTGATCACTTTGATAAGGCAATCATGTACCTCAGTTTAAATCAAGGAGCAGAGAAACATTTTCCAGGCAATCCTCAACATTAGGATCAAAGAAGAAGTCATTGAAGGAAGGAATGACTGACCAAGTCAGTATGAATCAAGATAAAATTACCTCAACATCATCACCAAAATCATCCTCACCAAAACAAACATAATGAATCAACTAATATTAAAATTAATTTAGAAACATCAAGGCTCATTCATGAGAAAGTTACTATATTAGATAACAATGGCAGCCCAAGACCATCAAGGCTTGGGCTCCTCGGTCTAATTAAGTTCATTATGTTTGGTAGGAACATCCAAGGAGGACTGACAACAAGTGGTATGTTGACAGTGGCTTCCAGACACATGACAGGAAACTGTTCTCTCCTCCATGACTTCAAACATAAATATGCTTCATATGTAGCATTTTTGGTGGGATAAGAAGGGAGGTAAAATCACTGAAGAAGGAATGGTAACCAATAGAGTTCTCAAATTTGAGAAAGTCAATTTTTGTGAAAATTTACAATTTAATTTGCTAAGTGTATCTCAAAATTGTGATCAAAACTATAAACTTTCTTTGACAACTCTAATTGTTACATTCTCAAGCCAGGTTACAAAATTCCAGAAGACTAGATCCTTCTTAAAGCACCAAGAAAAGGCAACACTTATGTGTTGGACATGAACAATACAACAATAACAAGTAAAGAAACATGCCTATTTCCAAATCATCAGAAGATGAATCTCAACTGTAGCATAGAAGGATGGCTCACTCCAACATGAAAACATGAATAAACTGGTGAAAAATGACTTAGTCATTGGTGTTCCTAAGAAAGAATTTTTCTGTTCTAATCACTGTTTATCATGTTCTAAAGGAAAACAACACAAAGTGTCACATAAATCCAAAACAATTAACACTAACACAACACCACTGAAGTTATTGCACATGGATCTTTTTGGTCCAACTAATGTATTAAGCATTGGAAAAAGGCAATACTTTGGTGATTGTTGATGATTTCACTAGATTCACTTGGGTATTTTTCTTAAAACACAAAAGTGAAACATCAGAAATATTAATGGAGTTTATCACCAAGATAGAAAATCAACTTGATCTAAAAGTCAAAATTTACAAAGTGATAATGGAACTGAATTTGTTAATTATGTCTTAGACTCATTTTGCAGGGACAAAGGCATAGCTAGGCAATTTAGTGCTCCAAGAACTCCACAACAGAATGGAGTGGCTGAAAGAAGAAACACAAACTCTAATTGAAGCAGCAAGAACAATGTTGGCTGATTCAAAGCTACCAATAACATTTTGGGCTGAAGCAGTGAATACAACATGCACTATTCAAAACAGGAAATTAATAGTCAAAGAACACAACAAAACACCCTATGAACTTTTGTTTAAAGAAAACCTTTCATAGGATATCTTAGAGCTTTTGGGTGTCATGTGTCTGTCTTAAACACTAAAGAACAATTAGGAAAGTTTGCTGAAAAGGCATATGATGGTTTCTTTGTTGGGTATTCCTCAACATCTAAGTCATACAGAGTATATGTCCCACATGATAACATTGTGGAAGAAACTCCTAATGTGTCATTTGATGAATCCTTGTTTACACAGTCTGTGAAAGGATCATCTTGTTTGTTTGATATATGCATTAACTAATTATTTAACACTGGCTATCTCAATGTGACAGGTGCTACGGATACATGTTATCCTTATGTTCCTCCAAACATAGGTGTACCATTGACTGCTGATCCACCAAGACAAGTTCACACAGATATTCAAGACACAATGATCCTAGTGCTTTAGCTCAAACAAGTAAAGACATGTCTGATGTCCTTGAAACTTCTACATCAGCAGAAGTACAATCTACTTCAGAAGTACCTCCCTCCACAGAGGTTCCTTCCACTTTTGTAGATGTTCCCACTTCTGCAGATGATGCACTGAAACTCCCTATAGTTCCTCACACTTCAGAAAACATCCCAACATCAATGCCACATGCAGATACACCAATTACAGACTCTGCAGCTGATCCTTTAATTGCTACGGAAGGTATATCCACATCTGCGAAACACAAGTCTATGCAGAACATCATTCAGCCGCGCAAGATCACTACACTGGGGAGTTAGATTACTTTGCTTATTCACCATAACAGCTGAATCCTTCTATCACAACTTGGATTCATCTATCCAAGTTCAAAATGTTCCAACAGTTAGGATTCATAAGGATCATCCAATTGACAACATGATTGGTGAACTCAACAGCAGAACTACAAGAAGGCAAGGGGAAGCTGCCAACACTTGTCTGTTCTCCTGCTTTCTATCATAAGTAGTCTTCCTAACATCACTGAAGCCCTAAAAGACAATAGCTGGATTGAAGCAATGCAAGAAGAACTTCAGCAATTCAGGAAGCAGAAAGTCTGGAACCTTGTTGATCTACCTGAAGGCCAATATCCAATTGGCACTAGATGGTTGTTAAAAACAAACTAGATGATAGAGGAATAATTGTCAAAAACAAAGCAAGGCTAATAGCACAAGGATACACAAGAAGAAGGAATAGACTATGATGAAGTCTTTGCACCAGTTGTAAGGATTGAGGCTATAAGAGTATTTCTAGCCTATGCATCATATAAGAGATTCCAGTTTACCAAATGGATGTAAAGTGTGCATTCTTATATGGCAAAATTGATGAAGAGGTATATGTTTCTCAACCACCAGGCTTTGAAGACCCTCACTACCCTCACAGAGGTACAAACTTGACAAAGCATTGTATGGTCTTCATCAAGCACCAAGGAAATGGTATGAAACATTATCGTCATTCCTACTGAAGCATGGCTACAAAAGAGGTACAATTGACCAGACACTCTTCCTCAAACATGAACATCAAGATCTCTTAGTGTGCAAATATATGTTGATGACATCATATTTGGATCAACCAACAAGATTATGTGAAGATTTTGAAGCTTTGATGCAATTTGAATTTCAAATGAGCTTTATGGGAGAATTAACTTTCTTCCTAGGTCTACAAGTTCATCAGCATCAGGATGGCATCTTCATCAATCAAGAGAAATATGTGCTTCAAATCCTGAAGAAATTTAACCTTGCTGAGTCTTCATCATGCAAAACACCAGCATCAACCACAGAGAAAATCTTACCAGATCTAACAGGGAAGTCTATTGACCAAAGACTATATAGATCTATGATAGGATCATTAATGTACTTAACTGCCAGTAGACCTGACATAATGTTTGTGTGTGTTGTTTCTGCTGAATCAAGCCGACCCAAGGAGTCTCACTTGAATGCAGTAAAAGAATTTTCAGATACTTAAAGGGAAACCTGCACTTGGACTGTGGTATCCAAAGAAGGAGACTTCAAACTGTACTCTTACTCAGACAGTGACTTTGGAGGATGCAATAACAACAGAAAATCAACAACTGGGGTTGTTAATTCATTGGACCAAGACTTGTTTCTTGGCAGTGCAAAAAGCAGACTAATGTTTCAGTATCCACAGCTGAGGCTGAGTACATAGCTGCTTCAGCTGGGTGCTCTCAGGTTCTATGGTTGCAAAACCAATTACTTGACTATGGTTACAATTTCTTCAAACTCCAATTTACATAGATAACTCAGCTGCTATGTTCATCACAGCCAATCCAGTACAACATATACAAAACTAAACACATTGAAATCAGATACCATTTTCTGAGGGACTGTTCAGAAAAGGGTCTAATCAAGTTGATCAAAGTGGACACAACAAATCAACTTGCTGATTTGTTCACTAAAGCCTTTGATTCAGTTAGATTTAATTTCTTAATTGATTTCTTAGGCATGCTCAACTTAGATTAGATCACAACAACAACAGAAATATTTGTCCATTACTTGTAATCTTATGAGAAAGGCGCACATTTTTTTAATAACTAGATAAGGCAGTTGATATACTATGGATATGATAGTACACTATAACTGGACACTCACTCCTGATCTCTAACCAACTACTACCTACTGATCAGATGCGTTTGATATGTGAATAGATTCAGCTTGAAAGGAAACTAAACAATGTCATGCTCAACATAAAGTCAAGGTGACTAAGAGTGGACAAGTCATTGTGAGAAGCATTCAAGTAAGTCTAATCGGATGTGATTATGTAACACCCACACACACTTACTACTGTTGTAACACCTTATAACCTATCTATGTGTATCATGACCCTCTGTTTGCATGAGAAAAGACCTGGTCAATGGTCACCTCTGTTTTATGTAAGTAAAGACCTGGTGACCTGATGCTGATCATCAAAAGTTCCAAAAGGAACTGCTCTAAAAGAATCTGATGTGATCAACTGTATAATTATTCCAGAGCATGCAAATCATCTCAGCATTAATAAGATTTCAAAGAAATCTTAAGATAAAGCTTATAATCTACGGAACATAGTTTAAGTGTGATAAAGTGATAACTTGATTCACTTCTGGAGGACTAACTTACACGCAACTTCAATGATGAGTTCATCTTTGCTATCTATAATTCTTACCAAACATGATAACCAGCATGATAAGTTAAATACACTCTTGACTGAATTTCTACGGATCAACATATTTGCAATCAACACTAGATCAAGTATGCGATAACCTCACATATAATATTCAGGAAATTGTCTAGATTATAGTATGATCCCATGTATATGATATACTTTCCTGGTAACGAACATTCACCAAGGTTTGTGTTCTAATTTATGATTATAAGTTGGACAAATTAACTGCTTTTCATGTTATTCACCTTATAAATTTTGATTCATACATAAGTTTATGATTAATTATAAATTGGGGAGAGTAGTCAAAGCATGAAGCTGAGTTTAACTAAAATTTTAACATAATGATATGAAGAAAATTTGAACTTGAGCACTAACTTGGCTGCAGATATCCGAAGTGTTCAACTACTTTTGCACAATTGCCATGAAGCAAAGTCATAAGGTCCAACAGCAAACCACAAACGGACTAACTATGTTAGTTCATACAGTTAAATTAAAATTTCCTTCGGAAGATTTTTTCATTAAACTTTTACCTTCGGAAGAAGAGTTAAATGTTACTTTGGAAGATACTTCAGTACCTTGGGAAGAAATTTACTTTCGGAAGAGATTTTATTAAATTAACTTCGGAAGAAAGTTTTCAGCAAAATCAAGAAAATTAACTTCGGAAGAAAGTGTTTAACAAAACAACTTCAGAAGAAATTTTATCAACATTTAACGTCACTTTTGAAAGATGTTTTCAAACAAAATGAAGGATAAATCAGGATATCTGTTCTCCGTAGATGTTCTGCGAAAGACAGATTGAAACAGAGGAATCTTGACTTCCGTAGATATTCTACGAAAGATTCAAAATAAATGCCTGCCTTGCATAAATATTAATTACTTGTAGACATTGATTATACTGATAACCTCGAAGGGTAAGAAGGGTAAATGGGTCCCACGTCATTAGGATGAGGTTAGACAGCCTGTAAAAGTATAAAAAGGGCACCTCGACCATTGGCCTTTCTATTCACTTTCAAAACACTTTTCGACCTAGAAATCCTCTCATCCAAAACCCCCTTCTGCATCTTGTACTGCAAATTCGAGCTTGTCTCACACAATAATTCCCACACAACTCAAACATTACAGCCACTATGGCTAATCGGTTTGTAAAGGACCATAACGTGTGCGCGTTCCTAAATCCAGATGTGGAAGATGAATGCAGAACCATCATCCGCTACTTGAGAAGAACAAGACTCTTCTATGCACTAACTGCAGACCCGCTTATCTTTCAAACACACATGATCGACTTCTGGAAGGCCACCCTGATGTATTCGACCATGAATACATTCAGAAAGTATTTGGACTAATGGGATACGACGGTGACTACCACAATGGTGAGATCAAGAACGGCAGGCTATGCAAACCGTATCGATTCCTATGCCACACTTATCTAAAGTGTATATCCAACCAGAAGTCAGGGTTGGATAGATTTTCTAGGCATATATCTTCCGGAATCATTGGTATATTTGAAGGGAGAAAGTACAACTACTCCAAGTATATCCTCAACTACCTATGTGATCACATACTTGTGCAGAAAGACAACAAAATGTTCATGTTTCCAAGATTCATTTAGCTCATCATCAACGATCAACTACGGAGCATTGAAAGAGAGGGTGATATCTTTGTTCAAACACACCTAGGAAGATCTCTGCTTAATAAACTAACAGGGCAATATCAGGGAGGAGGTGTAGAGCTATTTGCCCATGTACTAGACGAGACTGAGGAAATACCTCAAGAACTGCTGTGGGTTGAAGAACCTAAAAAGCAAAACTTACCAGCTGAATCCTATGCACACTCCCAACATCAATCACTAGCTGCTGAACCATCTACAGTACATCATCAAGAACCCCAACCACCATCATCAGCAATAACTTACTTGATCTCTCTTCAAGTGAACACACACAACCAGTCTCCCTGACCTCTCACAAGCAACAGTCAACACTGCGTCAACTAAAGTAGATGGTGAAGAGGTCATTCAGTTCACACCCACACACTCTGTAACATCTAATGACTTCAATGCCACTGAGTCAATCTCTCCTGAACCCATCCTATCACCCACTGAGCCAATTATGTCACCCATACTCACTGAACCAGTTACACTAAGATACTCAATATAAAAGAGACTGAGGAAATTTTGGAAGGCACTACTGAGGAGATGTATATAAAGACTGAGGAGAAAAGGGGGAGGAAGTGGTACAAGAGAAAGATGAGTTTGTTGAGATTGTGGCCTACAATGAAGATGACATGAAGGATGAGGAAATAATGTCAGTAAAAGCTACATGGTAGCTAAATATAACAATCTGATTCTCAAGAGCAACAAGAAATTAGACAAATTAAGAAGAATAAAGAAGAAGCTGAGTGAGAAAGATAGACTCATAGCTGAGAAAGATAAGACAATCACTCAACTGGAAGGTAGACTCAAGAGGCTGAGAGAAGATGTGGTGATGGATAACGAGGTGATTGATGCCCTGAATGATCTGGTTGATGAACAAGCTGAACAGGTGAAAGAAAAGGATGTTGAGATTGATTCATTAAAGAAAAGGTTAAGAAAAGGTGAAATGAGCAAAATATGAGAAAGTGAAATGAGGAAAACAGATGAACTCATAATCACCTACAGCAGAAAGAGAAAGTACCTAGGGAAATCTAAAGAGACTGCCCATGAAGACACACCAAAGAGATCAAAAACTATGTCAACGGAGCAACTAGCCCCAGTAGAACAAATTAAAGAAGAAAACAGCAGTGAGTGGGCAGAGCTGACTAAAGAAGAGTCTGTTGAAAGTGAGAAAGAAGACAATATCAAGACTTACTAACCACTGATGACATTTTAGAGGAAAGACCACAATCATCAATGTTTATGGATCTGATCAATAAAGGATTCCCGTATGACATGGTGGAGAAAATGTCTATGCCAGATATGATTCAGATGATAAAAGAATTTGATGCTGCAAGTCTGATGCTCCCAATCTGCACATATGAGACCTTCTCCAAGTTAAAGCTATGGAGAAAATAAGAAAAGAATTGAGGCATTATGACACAAAGAAGCTGACTAAATATAAAATGACATGCTGGTTACAAAGTCACAACTACAAGCAACATAAACTTAAAGGGAGAACAACTGGTGAGCTCAAAGCTATGATGGAACATGTTATGAAGGTGGAGCTGGATACAGGAGTGAGATTTTAGATCAGGAGCACCAAAACCAGCATACCAACAACAAGGCAAACAATCACAAGCTGAACCAACTGTGGTTGAAAGCAAATACATGTATAAGAGAAAAGAAGGCTTGATCAAAGAACCAAGGGATATTATTCCTAATAAGATCTGGCCACTAGGAACAGCAGTGAGAGAAATCACTAAACAAAGATATACAATGATCCAACTATTTAATAAGATGATAACTCCCAGATCATCAGAAGATAACCAAATCATAGCATGGAGATATGACCCAGAATGGGATTGTGCCACTATCAAGAGAGCATCCGGATGGAGCAATACTATCCTTGGATGGAGGCTCTTCTTTCACTACCTGATGCTAATCTGACTGCACTTCAAAGTATTCCCATTACCAACTATCCCATCAATCCAAGAGGAAGGGATTCTCTGGAATAGTTGGGAGACTCAGGCATAAATTCAAAGGGGATGTGCTATAAGAAGCAAGAAGAGATGATGCTGAACATAAGAAAAGAAAGTTGAAACTTAAAAGATCTCATTCTAGTTCTTCTGAACATGTTGATGCTGAATTTTTACATAGGACTGGATATGAAGACATAAATGAAGCATCAGTTAAAGTGATTGAGGGAAACCAGTTCTCCTTCCCTATTACAGAATGGGGATATGTAGAAAAGAAAAAAGAATTTGTGTTACTGAGGAATGACCCACAGAATAGAGCCTCAAGTATTAGATTATTTGATCCAGTGGAGATCAAACTGCTACACCCAAGCTACACCTCATATTTACATGACAAACACTTCCCTAAGCTACATGATCAAACTGCTCAGAATGACTTGTGCCTATATGTTCACTTAATTCAAGTCATTGACAAGTTGCATGCTAAGGCACACATGAGAAGAAAGTTTGAGGCCGAACAGCTGATTGGAACAGATATAACAGAATTAAGAATTTCAGAATAGGATGAATTAAAGGTGGTGTCTAACAATAGTGTTGCTGCAACACTCACCACTGAAGAGGATATCCGGGCTTGAAATACAAGACTTTGAAGAGAATGAGTAGACGGCAGATCAAGTATATGTATGAAGATCAAATGAATGCCGTGAAATACTTAAATACCAAGATTTTGGCAAGAGTGCAAGAACTAAAAGACCTAAACCCATGATTACTAGAGTCTAAACCTAAAGGGAGTATTGTTAGGTCTAGATGTCTTGTATAGGTTTAGATGATAGATCAAACTCTTGTAATAACTCTTTTTAATTATAATTTGATGATATAATATAATGCATTAAGTACATGTTGAGTTTATGAATTGCATGATATATTGTATCTCATAATATATGTGTTGATTTATGTGTGATTACAGGAAACATTAAAGTAGTCAATTTGAAAAAAATGACTAAGTGTTAGAACAACTACGGATGAACAAATCACTCTTCAGTAGATGTTCTCAGTAATACAACTGAAGTGTACATCCGTAGATCTCCTACGGAAGAACAACAACAGGTAAACAAGTCCAAAGATCAAGTGGAGCTGTTGAAGGAGAGCTTGCTGCTGAAGAATAAGAACTCCTGTGGAAGCACAATCACTGAAGAACAAGCTCTGAAGACTAAGTGTTGCTATGGAAGACAAATTTCCTGCAGAAGAATAAATTCCTACGGAAGACTGTTTAACACTTGAATGATTCTGCATCATTAAGTAGTAAACAGAAAGTCAACAAGTCAACGTGGCAGATCAACAACTTTAATGATAGCAGAAGATATTTAATTCAAGCGAAGATATTACATCACATCAACAATATTATTTGTGCTTATTTCATTGTAAATCACGAACTCCTATGCCGATAAATGTGGCAAGGATTCGGATAGCTATAGGAAGTTAGCTTAATTATAGCAACAGGATAGCTAAAGATTAGCAATGTTTTAGGAACAGAATAAGATCTCTATATAAAATACGATCAAGCAACATTAGATCATATAACAATCACAACAATAGAATCAATAGCAGCAGAGGCATTACAATCGATTGATTGTAATTATTGAGCAATCGTTGTTTGATTATTATATATTTGATTGTTCTTCATACTGTTTGATCGATTTCAATTGTTCTTCATATTTTGATTGTTCTTCATACTTGTTAAAATCAAATCTGATAATTCATATATCGATCCCTGGATTCTCACAGAACACTATAGTATTATTGACTTTTTACATGCCTTTCATTTTTAATCACTTAGCCTGCTTTTATGGCAACAAAAAGTAGAGGAGGCAAACTTTTGGTATTTCAATTAAGCAAGCTCATGAATTTCTGATTAATATTTGTACTTAACCATTAGTGGCAGAAGTATATTGATCATAATATACTTATTGAATGTATAAGATTCAATAAAGACATTTATTAATATGTTCATTACCTTAATTTACATTTGAATTACACAAGCAAGAGAGTCTTGAACTTATATCTTTTGATTCTTTTAAACATTATTTCTTAGATTTTTGGAACCTGAGGATTCTATGAAAACGTATGTAAATGATTTTTATTGAATACAACATGGCTGCCCTTTTGTAAAGCCATTATAACGAAGTTTATTATCATTGTGTTAAGACACACCACCCTTTTGTAATTTCTTGAACCATAGATGATGCTGAAAAAGTTCTAGTTGATGTTGGTATTGGTAACTTCATTGAGGTACATGGTATGTTTTTTTCTGCTCCTTTGATTATGTGTGTATCTTTGATTTAGGTTTGCAAATGTTACATCTAATTTATGTTCTATATATTAGTAGGATAAATATTTCAAAATGCAAAAGATATACCAAATATCTATAGGCTCATATTGATGATTTTTGTTTAGCACATAATGTTCTATTGGAGTATTTGTTTAAGTTAGTGCTCCATATTATTTGTAGCTCCCGGGTCAAGCACCGTGGTTCCATTTAGAAATCAGACACCCAAGATCGAAGGAGTTTATTGGACAGCTTGTTTTGAATGTTATTCTTTTACGTGTCCTATTTATATGACTTTAAAAGTCAAATATGTTAATTTTTTGGGCAACCTCAAGAGAAATGTTGATTGTGTATTTTGAGTATCACATGTAAATTGCCGCCGCATCACGCGGGTTCATTACTAGTGTGATAAATAATGTATAAAAAGTATCTTCTAATGGACATTTTGATAACTATAAAACTACTAACAAACTAAATTTTATTTATGCATCTAACTTTTAGTCATACAAATAACATTTTCTTTAATGTTAACTAACTTTTACTTATGTATCTAACTTTTAATTATCCAACTAACTTTTCGATTTTTGTCAACTAACTTTTACTTATGCATCTAACTTTTGATAATGCAAATAATAATTATCTTTTACGTCAACTAACTTATACTTATGCAACTAACGTTTATTATGTTTATTAACATTTACTCTACTAACATTTTATTCTTATGCTAACAACTCTCTTGCTTTTGTGTAAATTAATTTCATTCCTATATGTTAATCTTATTATTATTATTAACCATATTTATTTAAAATTCTTTTCAATATATATAAACACACACACATACACACATGGCAGTTATATAATTGTTAAAACTGTTATATAGCCGTAGTAAACTGTTACATAGCCGATGTAAAAAGGTCCTAATTTTTACTATAAATTGAAAATTATCAATCTCTTTACGTTTATAATAAACATATTGCTTCATTTCTCAAGTTTACCCGAGATAATTTTTCAAAGATGATTCACCTAGTTTTATTGTTAGCTATCGTAACGCTCTAATCCTTATCCCTATTGTTAAACACCTACTGAATAATTTAAACTTTATTTATTGTAGTATGTGTATATATCTCTACCGCTCTAAAGTATCGCTATATTTATCGATATATATATGTATATATACATGTATATATATATACATGTATATATGTATGTATATATATATGTACATATATATGTATATACATATATATGTATATACATATATATGTATATATGTATATACATATATATGTATATATGTATATACATATATATGTATATATGTATATACATATATATGTATACATATATGTACATATATATGTATACATATATGTACATATATATGTATATATATGTACATATATATGTATATATATATATATACACATATATATGTATATATATGTAAAGGCAGGACCTTGTATGGGAAAAGAGGAGAAAACCATAAAGCTCAGACAAGGGCAGAAGATGAAGAGAAACGATGGAACGTTGGTGATTTTACACAGCCGTTGTCCAGGATGCTAATATGTGGTCACTAAAGGTCAGACCCAAAATGCCCCACACCTTCTTGGCTTTTTGGCTTAAACGGGTCCCCAGGCGGTCGACCGCCCATATTAGCATCTTAGATGGGCTATAACCCTGTCCCACGAATCCTCTTAAAATCTTACCTTTGTCCAGGTTTTAAGATCTCTTTTTTATTATGATAATCTGTTGAGCATGGTGATGTTTCAACACTTAGTGGTTTAGCCTCTAAGTGAGGCGATCATACAAATATAAATATGAATGTAAGAATAGAAAATTACCAGTAATTAAGAGCTTGAAACTTAAAAGCTTTAAACTTCAAATATTATTATAGAAGATTTATTACAAGAGAGAGAGAGAGCTGGTTCTGAAAACCGGTGCCTCTTCCTAAACATTAAGTCCTCTTTATATAGAGGCTCTGGCACCGAATATTACAGCGAATATTCACTTATAATTGCGTATGACGCGTCTTGTATCACTAGTCAAAAAGTAAACAGTAAAAGCTACAATAATGTAGCATACAAACAAAATAGTTTGTCAGCCAATCATAAAGATGAATTATTTGTCCTTCTTTTCTTCCTTGTGGGGCCTATTGTTTTAATTGAGCTTTTGACTTTCCAGCCGATTTTGCTGGTGTGAATTCTCTATCCAATTCTGCCATCATTTGCTCATAGGCTTCATTGTCCAAGGGTTCATCTTCTTGGCTGTCTTGTAAAATTTGAGTATCTTCTCCTATCTGTGAAGAGTCTGATTCAGACATTCTTGAGCTTGAAGAAGCTTCTTCTTTTCTGAAATTCTTGGCTATGTCCTTTTTTATTTCTACAATATATTGTTGCATTATTTCTTCCTCACTGATATTGTCAGTGCCTTTTGTCATTTTTAGTTTTCGAACAATATGTTGAAAAGGGCTAGGAGCTTCTCTTTGTTGTTTAATTTGTTGTTGTTGGTTATAAAACTCTATTGTCTGCTGGATTTGATCCACGGTATCCAGGCATTTAATTTTGCCATCCTCCTTCTTTATCATTTGTTTCCAAAATTTTGTCTTATAAGTTCTTCTGATACAGAAGATATTTTCGCTGGTATAACCAGTTTCTGGAGTTCATTTCCATATCCATGGGATACTAAACTGGATAAAATAGTGTAACGAGGCCATTCCCTCAATAACGCTATTTTCATGTTGAGCTTCTATTAAAGCAGGTGATAAATCTACCCACTGAGAATATAAAGTTTTAAATAATTAGGATTCTCCCATGAAAATTTCAATAGATGGACCGTATAACTGCCACCATTTATGAAACCAAACCGGAATGTCCGATTCATATACTTTAGAACAAATTTTTATAAACCACGAATGTTTGTGATTCTGATTGTCAATCAGAAATACTTTATTAAAGGCATTAATATAATCCCAATAGTTATATCTAATTGGAGTTCTAGTTTTAGGGTGTAAAATTTCCCTGTCTTTTAAAGGAGATATTCCCCAATTTTCAACAGATATGATCTATTTAACCACTATTTTTGTCACACCCTCAAAATCCGCATGCGGGGTTTTACCGCGAGGCGCTTGACATACCAGGATCTCAGTCATTAGTTACCAAGAACGACTCTATATGATTAATAAACAAAACCAGAGTTAACGTTTAAAATACTGCGGAAGTGTTTTTAAAACCAGAAAACCCAAAACAAGTAGTATGTAAAGAGAATGCGCAAAACATACACGCCCCAAACACAATTGTTTAATATGAAAATAATCCCAAATTTGTAAACAAGGCAAATGTAGACAACTCAACAATGCTGACGTGCGTGCTCCTAGGCAACTGGCAACCTTAACCTGAGAATAGCATACTAAACAAGTCAACACATGGTTGGTGAGTTCAAGAGTTTGCGTTAATAGGTAAACCGATAAACAGTTTTCAAATCATAAGTAGTGTATTGCAATAGATAGCTAGTCTATTAACATAAAAATATTAATCATAGTGATTTCACGATCGAAGCTAACTGTGTTGTGTTTGTTGCCTCCCGTCACGACTTACCAGGTCGTGACGAATATATGTTAGGACAAAATTGCACCCGTATGACCTCGAGTCACACAGGTGGGGCTCGTCAGACCCAGTAGTACTACCCAAAATTTCCCCGCTAGTCAATATTAACAATCCGAAAGTGTGAGGACTTTCCATGGTAAACAGCACTATATCAATATTATACACACTCATATATAAAAGCGTTTGTGATCAACAGTATGCTATCTCCCCCAAAAGAGATTTTGTAAAATGAGTGGGGCAAGAACTCATCTGATGCGCGCAAGAATTAACTTAGAGCTTAACTTGAAAGAAAGAGGGGAAAGACAACCTTCAAAGGTCACCTACAACACAAGAGTACATAAGTACCTGTACACAGAATCAACATGAAACCCTAAGTGCTCTACAACCCAAGGGACTCAAGGTTTAAGAAAGACAAGACACATTTGACCCAGTTGACCCGTTTGACCCGTTGGTGACATTATAGGTGAAATTTCATTCAAACAAACATAACAGTACAACACACATGATCAACATACAACTTGATTACATATAGCACTTCCTAAACCACATGTACTACCTAGATCATCATACAACTAGATATCATACAAGTCACGCGAATCTCAACTATTATCTTGCTCATAACATCCAAAATGTTCATTCTTAACCAATCATCTATCCACAAAAGTCCTAGCTTACCTATATAACTCATACCATGATTTTTCCACAAACAGGCCAAAACAGGTAACAAACCAAATAAACATTCATACAACATAAACAACACATTTAATCACCTTAGAAACCATCCATGAACACACTAGCATGGTCCTAATATCCCGAACATGCTCAAATCATCCAATTCAAGGATTTGCACAAATAAAGTTTCCCTTTTGGGAAAGTTCATCCAAAATTCATCAAACTCACACTACATTCATGAATTCATCAATTATATACCAATTCAAGTCCATGACAACATCTAAACATGATCAACAACACCTAATCATCATGATTCATCAACGTTCAACACCAAAAGTTACTATTTTTAGCAATGTATGAACTATAAGACATCTTCTTGTTTTTCAATTGTTCATATCATCAACTTAGCATCTAATCATCATCACAAACACATCCATAACATTCATACATCATCAAATCATCAATTCATGCAAAATGAAGTTACTATTCTTAGTAACCTATGAACCATAAATCAAAATCGAAGCTTTCTTGCAAAATCGACGTTAACCAATATGCATACAACCTAACTAGCATCATTACAACATCAAACAACCAACATTCAACATCCAATTTGATCCAAAATCGCCTCAACCTCTCGGCCAAAGATGATCATATGAACAAACAACCAAAATCCAAACTTTCTTGCATAATCAACGTTAAATAGCATATAGACAATCCAACTAACATATTAACATCACCAAACAAACAAGAATCGACCTCCACATCATCAATTTCGAATTAGGGTTTCGGCTAACACCAAATAATGCATGAAAACACCAAAACTAACCTTTAATTCGCGAAAGAAAACAAGAATCGATGTTCCAATGTGTTGTGGAGCTTGAAATCGATCCAAAACCGATGCCAAATGCTTGTTCTTTTGCTTGGATCGCGAATGTGTGGGTGTGTGAATGAAGTCGCGGCCGAGGATGGGGAATTAGGGTTGGGTTTTGTGTTTTAAACAATATAATTTTGCATAATTACCCTTTAAACCCTTGCATTTTGTATTTTATAAAAATTAGACTCTTTGAATAGTTTTTAAATAATTTTTAACTACTAAACACAATTATCATTAGTCACAACTAATAATCATGCATAATTTCCATTTGTCACAAAACACACGAAATAAATATACACGTTTCCACGTTACGCGATAAAATTCACAACTAGCATTTAAATCACGTAAACACATAAGCACAACTTGATAATCACGTAACCAGTTAAATTATAATTAGTTTATCATTATTAATTATTATTAAGTCACCAACGTTCAACGACAACTAGTGTGTGCTCCCGACACGTGTATGCAAGACTTAACGGAACTAACGGAGTTTGGTAACGGAAAATTACCGGATGTCACAATTTTGCTGAAGCTTATAATTTTATTACTACCCATATAATGAGTAATTTCGCAGGATTCTGCTTTGAGGAGTTCTTCATAATATATTCTGGACTTATATGTCTCAGAGGGATAGAATCCCGAATCAAAATATCTTTTGATTATAAACCAAGGCTGATCATTCCATTTTTTATCTTTTTGATCTAAAAGGAGTATAACATCCTTTTTTGGATTATTAATCCATCCTTCATCTTTACTTTCATTTATTGTGACCTATGCATATGATGCTATTTCTTCAGGGATATGTTCCTATGATGCTTTATAAGCTAAAAACTCTTTATAAGTTTTTTCATCAAATTGAGGTTTTGAGGAGGATGATGCATATGATGAACCATCCATAGCTATAAGCTTTTTATTACCCATTTGATGGATAATTCTTTCTGTTCCTCTTCCTCTATAAGAGGAAGTTCTTCCTCGTCCTCTGCCTCTGTCCCGAGGGATCATGGCTGAAACATTTAACCACAAGAAATTATTATTTCTCGGTGTTTTAAATCCTTTAGTTGTTTTTCCAAGGATTTTATTCCGTATTTAATTTGCTCAATAGCATGGTTTTTTGCCTTATCTGACAAAAACGGAATTTCTTTTATTTCTTGAATATTATTGTGCAATCCTATTAATTGGATCTGAATATTAATTGTTTTTTTTAATAATTTCGAATATTGCTATGCGCATAATTCCTCTTGAATGACTCATTGATTTAAATATTCCTTGGTAAGAAAATCAGGTAAACTGTTATCAGTTCCCTTTTTATAAATAATTTCAAAATCAAATGGCGCAAGATGTGATTGCCATCTAGCAAACATCTGTTTAGAAACATCATGTTTAAAATCTTTATTGAACATATATTTAGCTGCATTGCAGTCAGTTTTAATTATAAATTTCTTATTGAATAAATCATCTTGAAATTTTAAGACGCATTTAACTATTGCAAGAATCTCTTTTGCCACAGTTGCATAATTTTTCTGATTTTCATTCCATTTTCCAGAATAAAATCTAACAAGATATTCTTGTTTATTAATTGGAGATATTTGTTTTAGTATACCCCCATAGCCTATATCTGAGGCATCAGTTTCAACAATTTTTTCCCATTCTGGGTTTGTTATAGTTAAGGAAGGAAGGTTTTGAACCTTTTGCTTAATCTTTTGTACTGCTTTAGTATGATCGATAGACCATGGCTTAGGATTCTTCCTAAGCCTATCGTATAATAAGCCGTATCTTTTGCTAAATTTTTATAATAAGGAAGAATGTAATTTAAAATTCCAAGAAATCTTTGTAATTGAGTTTTATCTAAAATCTCATCTGGAAATTTAGATGCAAATTCAATACTTCTATTAATTGGAATTATATTTCCTTGATCAATATTATGTCCTAAAAATCTGACTTTAGTCTGGAAAAGAGACATTTTTGGTCTAGATATAGCTAAACCATTTTTTAAAATTATATTTTTAAATATTTCTAGATGTTTAAAATGAGTTTCAATATCCTTTGAAAATACAAGGATATCATCAATATAAACAATAATAAATTCACTATAAGGAATGAAAATGTCATTCATAATATTTTAGAATTCTGAAGGGGCATTTTTTAATCCAAATGGCATAACATTCCATTCGTAATGCCCAAAAGGTACTGTAAAAGCAGTTTTATACCTGTCTTTTTCTTCAATTTGTATTTGCCAGTATCCTGACTTTAAATCAAATTTAGAAAATATGTTTGACTCGTATAATTTGTCTAGCAAATCCTTTTTATTAGGTATAGGATACCTAATCCATTTTAAAACCTTATTTAGCGGTTTATAATTAATAACCAGTCTTGGTATGCCTCTTTCTTGTTCTGAATGTTTATTAACATAAAGGCAGTACATGACCATGGAGACTTTGAATTTCTAATTAAATTCTTGTTTAAAAGAGATTTTATCTCTTGTTTACATAATTCCATATATTCGGAATTCATTTGACAAGGTCTAGCCTTGGTCGGCATCTGTCTTTCATTAAAATCTTCTTCATATGGAAGTGAAACAATATGTTTCTTTCTATTCCAGAAAGCATTGGGATGATCATTGCATATTTATAAACTGAATTGGTGTTCTAAAAGTTTAATTTTTTCTTGTAATTTTGGGTTATTTAATCTTTCTTGAATACTTAAAGAAAATATTTCTTTTTGCAGAAAATCAATTTGATTTATCTTTGCTTTTAGCAATTCTTCTTTTAAATTGTTTAATGTTCTTGTTATTGGATTAGAAATAAATTTAAAAACAATTTCTTTTCCTTCATACGTACCAGTTATTCCAGTACGGTCTACATTTTTTAAAGGAAATATTTTATCAAAGAAAGGGCTTCCAAGTATAACTTGGTTACCTAGATTTTTTACCAAGACAAAACTTGTACTAATACAAGTATTATTTTGACAAATAAAGGCTTGAGGGATTTTATAATTTACCTCTAATTTTCCTTTCCCAGCATGACTGAGGGTATGAGTAGTTTTATAATAATACCTTGTAAGAATTAATCCTTCCTGTATACAATTTAAATCTGCACCACTATCAAAGAATGCAACTACTTCTATTAAGAAATCATTACTTATTAGTAATTTAATTTTTCCATGCCATTTTTGAGAAGTAATAATTTCTCTTATATTTTTCAGATATAATTCTGATTCTTCTATTGGTTGTATATTTAATTTATCTTTTCTAGACATATTATTCTATTGTCTAAATCTTTATTATTCTGTTGTAAAATTTTTACTTCTGATTTTAAATTATCAATTTCTTTCTTTAATTGTTGTATATCAACAGGTTTTTTATCTTTATTTCTTTGGTTTAATTGGATTTTTAATTCTGCCAAAGAAAATGGTTTTGATTCTTTAGAATTTGAACAAGAAGGACCTTCTTCTTGTTTTCCATAAATGAAGAGATTATCTTCTCTTTAATCTGTGGATCATCTACCACTTTTAATAATTCAAGTATTTCACTTGTTAATACGTTTATTTCCATATTTTTGAATTATGAAATTATTTGATAAATATTTTCTTCTTCTTTTTCTGAAGTATTATTACAACAGTTGTTTTTACAACAGTCTTCTTCTCCAGAGGAAGAGTATAGATCTTCATTTTCTAAAATATTTAAATCTTTATTAGAAGATTGATCAGATTCAGTATCTGATTCTAAAAGTATCTTTGAGATTTGATTTTTTAAATCTTCATCTTCTAGCTTACTAAGCTTCTTTCTAACCCAACACGTTTTTGCTGTGTGACCTATTTTTCCACATTTCTTACAGATTAATTTTGACCTATATGTCTTATATGAAGGTTTATTTTCCTCGTATTTTTGAATCCTTTTATTTTTTCTATCTTCCCTTTTCCTTTTTCTTTTTTTTATGTTGGTAGGGATTTGATTTTTTAATTTTCTTAGAATTATTTGAAGTTCCTTCCATACCAAATTGACTACAGAATTCACCTAATTGTTTCTTCTCATTTAGAGAATGTTTCTTAATTTGCAGGTTTAACTTAATTTCATTGCATAAATTTAAACATTCTTGAATACAAGTTCTTATTAACTTGCCTTAAGTATAATCATCATAATTTATACTTATTCCACCTTTTCTTAGGTTATTCCTAACTCTTTCAGCAAATAAATATGGGAGGCCATCTACGAATTTTGACTTCCAATGTGAGTTATTAGACTCAGGGAGCTCCATTACTCTGCTTAGGAAAGTATCTTTATACCACCTAAAAGATGTTAGGGTTCTACACTTAAGATTTTGTAGAAGAGTCCTAATATTCTCTGAATTATCAGACCATCTGCCTGTAAAGTGTTCTATAATATTGACTATTAAAGTATAAACTGAGTTGTTTTCAACAACACCATTGTCCTCTTTTGTACTATTGAGGATTTCTTGTCTATCTGAATCTGATAGATAATTATCCCACCAACCTTTAAGTTGGCCTGTAAAACCTGATATAATCATCTGAGCTATTGTCTTAATTGTATTCTTATTATTTTGACAAATAGTGCTATACATAAGCATCCTATGGACAGTATTATAAATCTGCCCTTCTGTTTGACCATCTATGTTCCATTCATAGATTATTTTTCCACTATACGAATTACTAATTACATATTCCTGTTCTTCTATTAGAACATCCTGTGGAGTAGGCCTAGGATAGTAATACATCCTCTGTGTTGGCTTATCAACAAACTTAGATAACCTCATGATTTCATCATTGATCTTTTGCTTATAATCTTCTTCTTTTAGACTATCTTCAAAATCCAATAATGTATTTATTTTTAAATTTTTCAAAATATTAATCGAATCATTTAATGTTTGCATTAAATTTTCTTCAGATTTCATTTTGAAATCTGTTACCTTAGGAGGTAATTGAATGCTAGGAGTAGCAATAGACTCTTTATTTTTTATCTGATCATTTATTATGATACTTTGTTTTTCTTTGAAATGGCATAACATTTTATCCATTTTCTTAGAAATATCCTGGAGTTGTTCTCCAATTATTATCAAATAAAGATTTGAATAATTTTGTTGTTTTATTAAACCATTTATATGAGAAATAGTCGTCTGCAAGGTTTCACCTTCCAGAAGTTTTTGAAAAGCTTGATAGTATCTTTCCTCTCCTTGTTTTTCAATTTTAAACCCATTAGTAGGAGGGAAAACATTTGATACTATATTTCTATTAATATTAAAATTTCTTTTTATAACAGAAATAATACTATTAGTATATCTTTCAATGAACCATGGAACAACAGGTATAATCTTTTGTTTCTCATTTAATTCATCATAAAATTCTTTTCTAAAAAATTCTTTATCTGTTTTTTCAAAATTTTTGAAAACCCATGTTCTAAATAATTCCCATTTGGGTTGGAGAAATTCATTCGAAATTTCTTCTCTTACCGGTGATCCCGGAGTAAAGTCTAATATCTCTTTTGTATTCATATTTAAACAAAATTTATTTCTGATTCGGTTAGTTCCGGATCTATTCTAATTCCTCGAACTATATTATCCGAGTTTATTCTTAATTCATCTATTTTTCTTTCAGAAAATTCTTCTTTAATCCTAGATGTTGACGCCCTAGAAGGACTTCTAACTGTGTAATCTACAGGAGAAATATAGTAGTGTGATGACACTGATTTGGACAGAGAGGGTTCATATTTTATTTTATTATTTTCAAATTGTATTTGAACTGAACCTTCATTTGTTTGTGAAATATTTATTGGATTATTATCTACATATTGTTGGGATGGGCTAGCTTTATCTAGTAGCCAGTTTTTTGGAAAATTAATTTCTTCCCATTTAATTTTTTTTCTAGTAGTAATATTAGCTTTACTAAAATTGGTTTCTATTAGAATGGTTTCATTTAATGGTTTATCTACCATTTTACAATGAGGATTAAGAGTAAATAAAGGCTTATAATAAATTCTATAACAGATACATATTACCTCTGATCCTGGTACATAATTGTAACCATGCGTTTTAACATTCAAAGTTAAAGCATCTAAAATATTGACATCAGACAATGATAATTGCAAATTAGGATAAACATTAAAATAGACTGGACCATGAGCCAGACTAGATTGAACAATTCCCATAAGAGATTGTTTCCAATTTAAATTTCTAGCATCTCTAAGAGCTGCTACAAAACTTTCTGGTAAGCCTTTTAAAGTTTGAGGCTTAAATGCAATTTGCACTAATCCTATATGAATAAATTTATATTCTTTTTTATATTTTTGTAAATCTCTTTTTGATAATAATTTGATTATCATTTCATCCGTGTTTAAGGAAAATGTTTCCTCAGTTGTTTTAACAACTTGTTTTAATCCCAATTTTTCAAAGGTTCCTAATTTATAAATTAGTTTGTAATCAATTTTTGGAATAGTCCATTTATTTAATAAATCTAAATTATGAGGAATATCATATTCTTCCTCCATACTGTTTTTAACAGTATCTTCTGATCTTAAAATATTCATATTTGAATATCAGGATTAAGTGTTGAAACATCCACACATACATCAAACAGAACACCATGGCTCTGATACTATAAAGGCAGGACCTTGTATGGGAAAAGAGGAGAAAACCATAAAGCTCAGACAAGGGCAGAAGATGAAGAGAAACGATGGAACGTTGGTGATTTTACACAGCCGTTGTCTAGGATGCTAATATGTGGTCAGTAAAGGTCAGACCCAAAATGCCCCACGCCTCTTGGCTTTTTGGCTTAAATGGGTCCCCAGGCGGTCGACCGCCCATATTAGCATCTTAGATGGGCTATAACCCTGTCCCACGAATCCTTTTAAAATCTTACCTTTGTCCAGGTTTTAAGATCTCTTTTTTATTATGATAATCTGTTGAGCATGGTGATGTTTCAACATCCACACATACATCAAACAGAACACCATGGCTCTGATACCATAAAGGCAGGACCTTATATGGGAAAAGAGGAGAAAACCATAAAGCTCAAACAAGGGCAGAAGATGAAGAGAAACGATGGAACGTTGGTGATTTTACACAGCCGTTGTCCAGGATGCTAATATGTGGTCAGTAAAGGTCAGACCCAAAATGCCCCACGCCTTCTTGGCTTTTTGGCTTAAACGGGTCCTCAGGCGGTCGACCGCCCATATTAGCATCTTAGATGGGCTATAACCCTTTCCCACAAATCCTCTTAAAATCATACCTTTGTCCAGGTTTTAAGATTTCTTTTTTATTATGATAATCTGTTGAGCATGGTGATGTTTCAATACTTAGTGGTTTAGCCTCTAAATGAGGCGATCATACAAATATAAATATGAAAGTAAGAATAGAAAATTACCAGAAATTAAGAGCTTGAAACTTGAAAGCTTTAAAATTCAAATATTATTATAGAAGATTTATTACAAGAGAGAGAGAGAGAGAGAGCTGGTTCTGAAAACCGGTGCCTCTTCCTAAACATTAAGTCCTCTTTATATAGAAGCTCTGGCACCGAATATTACAGCAAATATTCGCTTATAATTGCGTATGACGCGTCTTGTATCACTAGTCAAAAAGTAAACAGTAAAAGCTACAATAATGTAGCATACAAACAAAATAGTTTGTCGGCCAATTATAAAGATGAATTATTTGTCCTTCTTTTCTTCCTTGTGGGGCCTATTGTTTTAATTGAGCTTTTGACTTTCCAACAGATTTTGCTGGTGTGAATTCTCTATCCAATTCTGCCATCATTTGCTCATAGGCTTCATTGTCTAAGGGTTCATCTTCTTGGCTGTCTTGTAAAATTTGAGTATCTTCTCCTATCTGTGAAGAGTCTGATTCAGACATTCTTGAGCTTGAAGAAGCTTCTTCTTTTCTGAAATTCTTGGCTATGTCCTTTTTTATTTCTGCAATATATTGTTGCATTATTTCTTCCTCACTGATATTGTCAGTGCCTTTTGTCATTTTTAGTTTTCGAACAATATATTGAAAAGGGCTAGGAGCTTCTCTTTGTTGTTTAATTTGTTGTTGTTGGTTATAAAACTCTATTCTCTGCTGGATTTGATCCACGGTATCCAGGCATTTAATTTTGCCATCCTCCTTCTTCATCATTTGTTTCCAAAATTTTGTCTTATAATTCTTCTGATACAGAAGATATTTTCACTGGTATAACCTGTTTCTGGAGTCCATTTCCATATCCATGGGATACTAAACTGGACAAAATAGTGTAACGAGGCCATTCCCTCAATAACACTATTTTCATGTTGAGCTTCTATTAAAGCAGATGATAAATCTACCCACTGAGAATATAAAGTTTTAAATAATTGGGATTCTCCCATGAAAATTTCAATAGATGGACCGTATGACTGCCACCATTTATGAAACCAAACCGGAATGTCCGATTCATATACTTTAGAACAAATTTTTATAAACCACGAATGTTTGTGATTCTGATTGTCACTCAGAAATACTTTATTAATGGCATTAATATAATCCCAATAGTTATATCTAATTGGAGTTCTAGTTTCAGGGTGTAAAATTTCCCTGTCTTTTAAAGGAGATATTCCCCAATTTTCAACAGATATGATCTGTTTAACCACTATTTTGCTGAAGCTTATAATTTTATTACTACCCATATAATGAGTAATTTCACAGGATTCTGCTTTGAGGAGTTCTTCATAATATATTCTGGATTTATATGTCTCAGAGGGATAGAATCCTGAATCAAAATATCTTTTGATTACAAACCAAGGCTGATCATTCCATTTTTTATCTTTTTGATCTAAAAGGAGTATTACATCCTTTTTTGGATTATTAATCCATCCTTTATCTTCACTTTCATTTATTGTGACCTATGCATATGATGCTGTTTCTTCAGGGATATGTTCCTGTGATGCTTTATAAGCTAAAAACTCTTTATAAGTTTTTTTATCAAATTGAGGTTTTGAGGAGGATGATGCATATGATGAACCATCCATAGCTATAAGCTTTTTATTACCCATTTGATGGATGATTCTTTCTGTTCCTCTTCCTCTATAAGAGGAAGTTCTTCCTCGTCCTCTGCCTCTGTCCCGAGGGATCATGGCTGAAACATTTAACCACAAAAAATTATTATTTCTCGGTGTTTTAAATCCTTTAGTTGTTTTTCCAAGGATTTTATTCCGTATTTAATTTGCTCAATAGCATGGTTTTTAGCCTTATCTAACAAAAACGGAATTTCTTTTATTTCTTGAATATTATTGTGCAATCCTATTAATTGGATCTGAATATTAATTGTTTTTTCAATAATTTTGAATATTGCTATGCGCATAATTCCTCTTGAATGACTCATTGATTTAAATATTCCCTGGTAAGAAAATCAGGTAAATTGTTATCAGTTCCCTTTTTATAAATAATTTCAAAATCAAATGGCGTAAGATGTGATTGCCATCTAGCAAACATCTGCTTAGAAACATCATGTTTAAAATCTTTATTGAACATATATTTAGCTGCATTGCAGTCAGTTTTAATTATAAATTTCTTTTTGAATAAATCATCTTGAAATTTTAAGATGCATTTAACTATTGCAAGAATCTCTTTTGCCACAGTTACATAATTTTTCTGACTTTCATTCCATTTTTGTGACAACTCATCCAAAACTCACACGATTTCGATTTCCTTATGCCAATGCAGTAGACCAGTGATGGAACACTCACCATGTAACGCAATTTTCGGGACGAAAATTCTTTCAACATGGGGATAATGTGACATCCGGTAATTTTCCGTTACCAAACTCCGTTAGTTCCGTTAAGTCTTGCATACACGTGTCGTGCACACACACTAGTTGTCGTTGAACGTTGGTGACTTAACAATAATCAGTAATGTTAAATTGATGATAATTAAGTTAACAATATGGTTATTAAGTTATGCTTATGTGATTTAAATGTTAACTGTAATTTTATCGCGTAACGTGAAAACGTGTATATTTATTTCGTGTGTTTTGTGATAAATGGAAATTATGCATCATTGTTATTTGTGATTAATAATAATTGTGTTTAGTAGTTAAAAACTATTTAAAAACTATTCAAAAAGCCTAATCTTTATAAAATACAAACTATAAGGGTTAAAAGGGTAATTACCATAAATTAATAAAACAAAATCCCAACCCTAGCCCCCACACCCTCTCTCGGCCGCGACACACACTCAAACACACACAAACCTGTGATTTCAAGCAAGAACAAGCAAGAAAGCTTCAGTTTTGATCGATTACAAGCATTACAACAAGTTAGAAACATCAAAACTTGTCCATTACACGTTTAAAGGTTAGATTTTTATATGTTTTTGGTGATTCTTCATGTTGGCCGAATGTTCCATGCGAAAACTGCAATTGGTGGTTGATTGATGCTTAGTTGTTGATGTTAATGTGTTTACTAGATAGATTACATGTTAATTAACGTCAAGTATGCAATAAAGGTTGGATTTTTACAAGTTTTTATGGAAATTACATTAGGGCCGAAACCCTAATTCGAAACTTGCAATTGGAGGCCGATTTGTTGATGTTGGTTGGTGTTATTATGTTAGTTGGATTGTATATATGCTAGTTAACGTCGATTATGCAAGAAAGCTATGATTTTGATACGTTGTTCATAGATAATAGTAACTTTATTTTGCATGAATTGATGATTGGATGATGTATGAATGTTATGGATGTGTTTGTGATGATGATTAGATGCTAAGTTGATGATATGAACAATTTAAAATCAAGAAGATGTCTTATAGTTCATACATTGCTAAAAATAGTAACTTTTGGTGTTGAACGTTGATGAATCATGATGATTAGGTGTTGTTGATCATGTTTAAATGTGGTCATAGATTTGGATTGGTATATAATTGATGAATCCACGAATGTCTTGGGTGTTTGATGAAATTGGGATGTACTTTCCCAAAAGGGAAACTTTAATTGTGCAAATCCTTGAATTGGATGATTTGAGCATGTTTGGGATATTAGGATCATGCTAGTGTGTTCATGGATGGTTTCTAAGGTGATGAAATGTGTTGTTTAGGTTATAGGGATGTTGATTTAGTTTGTTACCTGTTTTGACCTGTTGTGATTCGCATGACTTGTGTGATATCTAGTTGTATGATGATCTAGGTAGTACATGTGGTTAATGAAGTGCTATATGTAATCAATATGTATGTGAACATGTATGATATGCTGTTGTGTTAGTGTTAACAAGTTATCACCTATAATGTCACCAACGGGTCAAACGGGTCAACTGGGTCAAATGTGTCTTGTATTTCTTAAACCTTGAGTCTCTTGGTTTGTAGAGCACTTAGGGTTTCATATTGATTCTGTGTACACGTACTTATGTACTCATGTGTTCTAGGTGACTTTTGAAGGTTGTCTTTCTCCTCTTTCTTTCAAGTTAAGCTCTAAGTTAATTCTTGCGCTCATCAGGTGAGTTCTTGCCCCACTCATTTTACATAATCTCTTTTGGGGGAGATAGCATACTGTTGATCACAAACGCTTTTATATATGAGTGTGTATAATATTAATATAGTGCTGTTTACCATGGAAAAGTCCTCACACTTTCGGATTGTTAATATTGACTAGCGGGGAAATTTTGGGTAGTACTACTGGGTCTGACGAGCCCCACCTGTGCGACTCGAGGTCAAACGGGTGCAATTTTGTCCTAACATATATTCGTCACGACCTGGTAAGTCGTGACGGGAGGCAACAAACGTAACACAGTCAGCTTCGATCGCGAAATCACTATGATTAATATTTTTATGTTAATAGACTAGCTATCTATTGCAATACACTACTTATGCTCTGGAAACTGTTGACTGGTTTATATTTTAACGCAAACTCTTGAACTCACCAACCATGTGTTGATTTGTTTAGTATGCTATTCTCAGGTTAAGGTTGCCAGTTGCCTAGGAGCACGCACACCAGCATCGTTGAGTTGTCTACATTTGTTTGTTTACAAATTTGGGATTATTTTCATATTAAACATTTGTGTCTGGGGCGCGTATGTTTTGCGCATTCTCTTTACATACTACTTGTTTTGGGTTTTCTGTTTTAAAAACGCTTCCGCAGTATTTTAAACGTTAACTCTGGTTTTGTTTATTAATCATATAGAGTCGTTCTTGTAACTAATGACTGAGATCCTGGTATGTCACGCGCCTCACGGTAAAACCCCGCTTGCGGATTTTGAGGGTGTGACAAATTGGTATCAGAGCCATTGGTTATAGGGAACTAGGTTGCATACACACACTAGACTATAACCGTACAGTTGTTAATTACTTATCGCTTACTCTCCTTACTGTATACTCATTGGCATACGCAACACGTACTTCACAGCATGGCATCGTCGTCCAGAAATTTAGGCAAGAGACCTGCACGATCTGAGTCACCTCCTACTTCTCCCGTACCTGATAGGGGATTTAACTTGCCCCGACATCCTTATCCTCCTGGCGAGATAGACTGGGATCAGCCTTTCATACCTCCTGAGCTCGATCCTCCGCGGAACTGGGATTTCTACCCCACCTACATAAACCGTATGGCTTATAGAGAACGCGTACCACCAGTAGCACCTACACGACCTAGGACTAGGTCATCAACCGCCTCTACTTTGCCTACACTTCCTACTCTGAGCATTCCTCTGGAGCAGGCATTTGCAGCCCTAGTAGCCACACTGGACACAGAGCGACAGCGTATCCGAGGACTCACTGATGAGAACTCTGCTTTACGATCTGAGATGCGTCAGTTGCGTTTCCAGGTAGAGACTCTTCAGGAGCGACTTTCGATGGCCATTGGTGGACATCATACGCTGGCAGGCAATGTGGTAGCACTTAGTGGGCGCATGGACGCACAGGATCACCATAACGTTATGATCGATGATAGGTTTGCTGATTTAGAGGCACAACTAGCAGCACTTTAGGTTGCTGAAGCCCCTGCACCTTTGGTGGACCCTGATGAGGAAGACCCAGAAGAGGAACCCGAGGAAGCCCCCGAAGAAAAACCAGTAGAGATGGATGAGGACAGTGACGGATCTGATGTACTAGACTGATCCTACCTTTTAAATGACTTAGACTATGTAGTGTTTCTTTTCTTTGAAACCTATGTGGGAAGGGTTGTTTCCCACCCAACTGACAAACTTAAATTTTGACATTGATGGAATATTTTGTGACTCAATTGCAATTTATTTATCTTTGATTATTATTTATGTTATAAATGTTGTGGTTGTGGTGAATGCATTATTTCCTATTGTTTACTATACCTTGATGAGATTAATGTGTTGGATGTTACTCATTATTGTAATTGTGAATTTTAAAGTGAAATATGGATGCACGTGGAAGAGGACGTGGGCGTGGTCGTGGACGTGGCGCCGGAGGCCGTGGAGCCGGAGCCATAAACATGACGCCTGCGGAATTGGCGGCATTAATTAACGAACATGTTCAGGCGGCAGTGGCTGCTGCCCAACCGGGACAACCAGCAGGTAAATGATGACAAGAGGTTAAACTGATTATACTAGTTATTTGTCTAGGATATCTGACTAATGTTTGGGTTGTCAAAACAGGACCACCACCATGTACCTACAAGTCCTTCATGGACTGTAAACCCCATATCTACAGCGGGACGGAAGGAGCTGTAGGGCTTGTAAGGTGGTTTGAGAAGACAGAGTCTGTCTTCGCGAAATGCAACTGCCCGCCTGCTGATCAGGTGAAGTATGCCACCGGGACATTGGAAGGCGCAGCACTTTCCTGGTGGAATGCCCAGGTACAAATGCTGGGTCAAGCCATGGCCAATGAACTACCTTGGGATGAGTTTAAGGGAATTATGACTGAAGAATACTGCCCCCGAAATGAAGTGCAGAAACTGGAGATTGAGTTCTGGCAACTCAAAATGCAAGGCTCAGAAATTGAAGCCTACACGACTCGAACTCATGAGTTAACCACTTTATGCCCAGGGATGGTGAATGAAATGCACAAGAGGGTGGAGCATTATATACGGGGATTGGTGCTCGAAATTCAAAGTATGGTAACTGCCTCTAACCCCACTACCATACAACAAGCTATCCGAACAACCCACAGGCTGACTGACCAGGCAGTTGAGCAAGGACGGTTACCCAAACGAGGTGCGGTGGCAAGCGTGCCCGACCAGAAACGCAAGTGGGATGGTTCAAGCTACAAGGGATCATCATCTAGCAGCCAATCTCAACCTCAACAACAGCAGCAAAGTCAACAACAGCAACGGAAGTTCGATAACAACCGAAGCTTCAACCAGGCGACTCCCTCAAATCAAGGACCCGGTGGGTATGGTGGAAGACTGCCGAAGTGCAACCGGTGTAACTACCACCATGTGGGTCGATGTGATAACTTCAAGTGCCAACGTTGTGGGAAGATTGGTCACGCAGCCAAAGACTGTCAGGGTGAACTGATGAAGAAGTCTCAACAATCACAAGAAACTCCGAAAGGTTGTTTTGAGTGCGGAAAAGAAGGCCATTACAAATGCAACTACCCCCAACTTAAGAGGAATGGTAATGGCAACAACAACAATGGAAACACCAGCAACAATAACAATGGCAACAACAATAACAACAACAATGGTAATGGCAACAACAATGGAGGCAATAACAACAATGGAGCCAAAGGAAGAGCCTTCGTCATTGGCTCAGGTGAGGCTCTAAACGATCCTACAACAGTAACTGGTAAATTTTCGGTTAATGGTCGTTTTGCTACTGTATTATTCGATACCGGAGCCGATAGAAGTTTCGTGTCCACTAGGTTCTGTAGTCTTTTAAGTGATATGCCCTCAGCCATAGAATCTAAATACACCGTGGAGTTAGCTAACGGTACACAGATTCACGTAACGCATATTCTTAGAGACTGCAAGATAGAGCTTGCTGGTCATACATTCACCATAGATCTCATGCCTGTTACACTAGGAAGTTTCGATGTGGTAGTAGGCATGGATTGGCTTTCCGATAAACAAGCAGAAGTCATATGCCACGAGAAGACATACGGATTCCCATTGGTGAAGAAGTCCTTACGGTCAGAGGTGATAGGAGTGGTGCGGTGATAGGCATCATTTCGTTTATGAAGGCACAGAAGTTGTTACGAAAGGGTCGACTAGCCATATTGGCACTCGTCACAGATAAACAGACTGAGGAAAAGAAGATAGAGGATATTCCCGTAGTTCGTGAGTTTCCTGAGGTGTTTCCGGAAGACCTGCCTGGATTACCGCCTCATCGTCAAGTTGAATTCCAGATTGAGTTGACTCCAGGAGCCGCTCCAATTGCGAGAGCACCGTACCGGTTAGCTCCGAACGAACTGCAGGAATTATCTGCCCAACTACAAGAGTTGTTGGATAAAGGGTTCATCCGACCGAGTTCGTAGCCCTGGGGAGCGCCAGTTCTATTTGTGAAGAAGAAGGATGGTACATTTCGGATGTGCATTGACTATAGGGAATTGAACAAGGTTACTATCAAGAATAGATATCCGTTACCTCATATCGATGATTTGTTTGATCAACTGCAAGGATCAAGCTATTACTCTAAGATTGATCTGAGGTCTGGGTATCATCAGCTGAGAGTTCAAGAAGAGGACATCTCGAAGACTGGTTTCTGTACACGATATGGTCACTATGAATTTTTGGTCATGCCATTTGGGTTGACGAATGCACCTGCAGTATTCATGGACCTCATGAATCGCGTGTGCAAACCCTATCTTGATCAGTTTGTTATCGTCTTTATTGATGACATACTGATATACTCAAGGACCGAGGAAGAACATGGAGAGCACTTACGTTTGATCTTGGAATTACTTAGAGAGGAACAACTGTATGCAAAGTTTTCTAAGTGTGATTTCTGGATACGTGAGGTACAATTCTTGGGTCACATTGTCAACGAGAAGGGAATACATGTTGATCCTGCTAAGATTGAAGTGATAAAGAATTGGTCTGTTCCTAAGACACCAAGTGAGATCTGGAGACATTACTTGTACGGTACCAAATGCACCATCTACACCGATCACAAGAGTCTTGAGCACATCTTTGAGCAAAAGGAGTTGAACATGAGGCAAAGACGCTGGGTGGAATTGTTAAACGACTATGATTGTGCTATTAAGTACCACCCGGGGAAAGCAAATGTAGTTGCTGATGCGTTGAGTAGAAAAGAGACTGCTAAACCTCGACGTGTGTGAGCTCTGCAACTAACGATTAGTACGCAGTTACCTGAACAAATCCGAGAGGCTCAAACAGAAGCTTTGAAAGCAGAAAATATTGGGTCTGAATCGTTAAGGGGAATGGAAAAACAATTGGAAGTAAAAGCGGATGGAATTCGTTACTTCATGGATAGACTATGGGTACCTCTACACGGAAATCTGAGAGACTTGGTCATGATTGAGGCTCACAAGTCCAAGTATTCTATACATCCTGGATCTGACAAGATGTACCATGATTTGAAGGCGCACTATTGGTGGCCTAACATTAAAGCAGATGTAGCTACTTATGTGAGCAAGTGTCTGACCTGCTCAAAGGTTAAAGTGGAGTATCAGAAACCATCTGGTCTACTACAACAACCCGAGATCCCTATATGGAAGTGGGATCAAATATCAATGGATTTTATTACTAAGTTACCTCGTACTTCTACGGGTTGTGATACAATATGGGTTATCGTGGACCGATTGACTAAATCTGCTCATTTCCTAGCGATAAAGGAAACAGATAAGATGGAGAAGTTAACCGGACTTTATCTGAAGGAGATCGTTTCGAGGCATGGAGTACCGATCTCAATCATTTCTGATCGCGATTCTCGTTTCACATCACACTTCTGGCAGTCGTTGCAGAAAGCTTTAGGTACGCGATTGGATATGAGTACTGCTTATCATCCACAGACTGATGGTCAAAGCGAGCGTACTATACAGACTTTGGAGGACATGTTACGTGCTTGTGTGATTGACTTCGGGAATAACTGGGAAGTTCACCTACCATTGGTGGAATTTTCTTACAACAACAGTTATCACACTAGCATAAAGGCAACACCTTTTGAAGCTTTATATGGGAGAAAGTGTAGATCGCCAGTTTGCTGGGCTGAAATTGGTGATAGTCAGTTAACGGGTCCCGAGTTAGTACACGAGACAACTGAGAAGATTGTTCAGATAAGAAACCGCATGGCCGCAGCGCGAGACAGACAGAAAAGCTATGCTGACAAACGATGAAAACCTTTGGAATTTCAGACAGGTGACAAGGTTTTATTAAAAGTCTCACCGTGGAAAGGCGTAGTTCGGTTTGGTAAGCGAGGAAAGCTAAATCCGAGATACGTTGGACCATTTGAGATAGTGGAAAGAATTGGTCCAGTGGCTTATCGACTAGCCTTACCTGATTCATTGAGTGGAATCCATGATGTATTCCATGTTTCAAATCTAAAGAAATGTTTAACGGATGAAACGATGGTCGTACCACTGGAAGAAATTCAAGTAGACGAACAGTTACGTTTCATTGAGGAACCTGTCGAAGTGATGGATCGTGAGGTGAAAACGCTTAAGCAAAGCAAGATACCCATTGTCAAAGTTCGTTGGAACTCGAGACGTGGACCAGAATTCACGTGGGAACGTGAAGACCAAATGAAGCTTAAGTACCCTCAGCTATTCGAAAGGACGATGCCAGCCGGCGAAGGTACTAATTAAATTTCGGGACGAAATTTCTTTCAACATGGGGATGATGTGACAACTCATTCAAAACTCACACGATTTCGATTTCCTTATGCCAATGCAGTAGACCAGTGATGGAACACTCACCATGTAACGCAATTTTCGGGACGAAAATTCTTTCAACATGGGGATAATGTGACATCCGGTAATTTTCCGTTACCAAACTCCGTTAGTTCCGTTAAGTCTTGCATACACGTGTCGTGCACACACACTAGTCGTCGTTGAACGTTGGTGACTTAACAATAATCAGTAATGTTAAATTGATGATAATTAAGTTAACAATGTGGTTATTAAGTTATGCTTATGTGATTTAAATGTTAACTGTAATTTTATCGCGTAACGTGAAAACGTGTATATTTATTTCGTGTGTTTTGTGATAAATGGAAATTATGCATGATTGTTATTTGTGATTAATAGTAATTGTGTTTAGTAGTTAAAAACTATTCAAAAAGCCTAATCTTTATAAAATACAAACTATAAGGGTTAAAAGGGTAATTACCATAAATTAATAAAACAAAATCCCAACCCTAGCCCCCACACCCCCTCTCGGCCGCGACACACACTCAAACACACACAAACCTGCGATTTCATGCAAGAACAAGCAAGAAAGCTTCGGTTTTGATCGATTACAAGCATTACAACAAGTTAGAAACATCAAAACTTGTCCATTACACGTTTAAAGGTTAGATTTTTATATGTTTTTGGTGATTCTTCATGTTGGTCGAATGTTCCATGCGAAAACTGCAATTGGTGGTCGATTGATGCTTAGTTGTTGATGTTAATGTGTTTACTAGATAGATTACATGTTAATTAACATCAAGTATGCAATAAAGGTTGGATTTTTACAAGTTTTTATGGAAATTACATTAGGGCCGAAACCCTAATTCGAAACTTGCAATTGGAGGCCGATTTGTTGATGTTGGTTGGTGTTATTATGTTAGTTGGATTGTATATACGCTAGTTAACATCGATTATGCAAGAAAGCTATGATTTTGATACGTTGTTCATAGGTTACTAATAATAGTAACTTTATTTTGCATGAATTGATGATTGGATGATGTATGAATGTTATGGATGTGTTTGTGATGATGATTAGATGCTAAGTTGATGATATGAACAATTTAAAATCAAGAAGATGTCTTATAGTTCATACATTGCTAAAAATAGTAACTTTTGGTGTTGAACGTTGATGAATCATGATGATTAGGTGTTGTTGATCATGTTTAAATGTGGTCATGGATTTGGATTGGTATATAATTGATGAATCCACGAATGTCTTGGGTGTTTGATGAAATTGGTATGTACTTTCCCAAAAGGGAAACTTTAATTGTGCAAATCCTTGAATTGGATGATTTGAGCATGTTTGGGATATTAGGATCATGCTAGTGTGTTCATGGATGGTTTCTAAGGTGATGAAATGTGTTGTTTAGGTTATAGGGATGTTGATTTGGTTTGTTACCTGTTTTGACCTGTTGTGATTCGCATGACTTGTGTGATATCTAGTTGTATGATGATCTAGGTAGTACATGTGGTTAATGAAGTGCTATATGTAATCAAGTTGTATGTGAACATGTATGATATGCTGTTGTGTTGGTGTTAACGAGTTATCACCTATAATGTCACCAACGGGTCAAACGGGTCAACTGGGTCAAATGTGTCTTGTATTTCTTAAACCTTGAGTCTCTTGGTTTGTTGAGCACTTAGGGTTTCATATTGATTCCGTGTACACGTACTTATGTACTCATGTGTTCTAGGTGACCTTTGAAGTTGTCTTTCTCCTCTTTCTTTCAAGTTAAGCTCTAAGTTAATTCTTGCGCGCATCAGATGAGTTCTTGCCCCACTCATTTTACATAATCTCTTTTGGGGGAGATAGCATACTGTTGATCACAAACGCTTTTGTATATGAGTGTGTATAATATTGATATAGTGCTGTTTACCATGGAAAAGTCCTCACACTTTCGGATTGTTAATATTGACTAGCGGGGAAATTTTGGGTAGTACTACTGGGTCTGACGAGCCCCACCTGTGCGACTCGAGGTCAAACGGGTGCAATTTTGTCCTAACATATATTCGTCACGACCTGGTAAGTCGTGACGGGAGGCAACAAACGTAACACAGTCAGCTTCGATCGCGAAATCACTATGATTAATATTTTTATGTTAATAGACTAGTTATCTATTGCAATACACTACTTATGCTCTGGAAACTGTTGATTGGTTTATATTTTAACGCAAACTCTTGAACTCACCAACCATGTGTTGATTTGTTTAGTATGCTATTCTCAGGTTAAGGTTGCCAATTGCCTAGGAGCACGCACACCAGCATCGTTGAGTTGTCTACATTTGTTTGTTTACAAATTTGGGATTATTTTCATATTAAACATTTGTGTTTGGGGCGCGTATGTTTTGCGCATTCTCTTTACATACTACTTTTTTTGGGTTTTCTGTTTTAAAAACGCTTCCGCAGTATTTTAAACATTAACTCTGGTTTTGTTTATTAATCATATAGAGTCGTTCTTGGTAACTAATGACTGAGATCCTGGTATGTCACGCGCCTCGCGGTAAAACCCCGCTCGCGGATTTTGAGGGTGTGATAATTTTCTAGAATGAAATCTAACAAGATATTCTTGTTTATTAATTGGAGATATTTGTTTTAGTATACCCCCATAGCCTATATCTGAGGCATCAGTTTCAACAATTTTTTCCCATTCTGGGTTTGTTATGGTTAAGCAAGGAAGGTTTTGAACCTTTTGCTTAATCTTTTGTACTGCTTTAGTATGATCGATAGACCATGGCTTAGGATTCTTCCTTAGCCTATCGTATAATAAAGCCGTATCTTCTGCTAAATTTTTATAATAAGGAAGAATGTAATTTAAACTTCCAAGAAATCTTTGTAATTGAGTTTTATCGAAAATCTCATCTGGGAATTTAGATGCAAATTCAATACTTCTATTAATTAGAATTATATTTCCTTGATCAATATTATGTCCTAAAAATTTGACTTTAGTCTGGAAAAGAGACATTTTTGGTCTAGATATAGCTAAACCATTTTTTAAAATTATATTTTTAAATATTTCTAGATGTTTAAAATGAGTTTCAATATCCTTTGAAAATACAAGGATATCATCAATATAAACAATAATAAATTCACTATAAGGAATGAAAATGTCATTCATAATATTTTGGAATTCTGAAGGGGCATTTTTTAATCCAAATGGCATAACATTCCATTCGTAATGCCCAACAGGTACTGTAAAAGCAGTTTTATACCTGTCTTTTTCTTCAATTTGTATTTGCCAGTATCCTGACTTTAAATCAAATTTAGAAAATATGTTTTACTCGTATAATTTGTCTAGCAAATCCTTTTTATTAGGTATAGGATACCTAATCCATTTTAAAACCTTATTTAGCGGTTTATAATTAATAACCAGTCTTGGTATGCCTCTTTCTTGCTCGGAATGTTTATTAACATAAAAGGCAGTACATGACCATGGAGACTTTGAATTTCTAATTAAATTCTTGTTTAAAAGAGATTTTATCTCTTGTTTACATAATTCCATATATTCGGAATTCATTTGACAAGGTCTAGCCTTGATCGGAATCTGTCTTTCATTAAAATCTTCTTCATATGGAAGTGAAACAATATGTTTCTTTCTATTCCAGAAAGCATTGGGATGATCATTGCATATTTGTAAACTGAATTGGTGTTCTAAAAGTTTAATTTTTTCTTGTAATTTCGGGTTATTTAATCTTTTTTGAATACTTAAAGAAAATAAATCAATTTGATTTATCTTTGCTTTTAGCAATTCTTCTTTTAAATTGTTTAATGTTCTTGTTATTGGATTAGAAATAAATTTAAAAACAATTTCTTTTCCTTCATACGTACCAGTTATTCCAGTACGGTTTACATTTTTTAAAGGAAATATTTTGTCAAAGAAAGGGCTTCCAAGTATAACTTGGTTACCTAGATTTTTTACCAATATAAAACTTGTACTAATACAAGTATTATTTTGACAAATAAAGGCTTGAGGGATTTTATAATTTACCTCTAATTTTCCTTTCCCAGCATGACGGAAAGTATGAGTAGTTTTATAATAATACTTTGTAGGAATTAATCCTTCCTGTATACAATTTAAATCTGCACCACTATCAAAGAGTGCAACTACTTCTATTAAGAAATCATTACCTATTAGTAATTTAATTTTTCCATGCCATTTTTGAGAAGTAATAATTTCTCTTATATTTTTCAGATATAATTCTGATTCTTCTATTGGTTGTATATTTAATTTATCTTTTTCTAGACATATTATTCTATTGTCTAAATCTTTATTATTCTGTTGTTAAATTTTTACTTCTGATTTTAAATTATCAATTTCTTTCTTTAATTGTTGTATATCAACAGGTTTTTTATCTTTATTTCTTTGGTTTAATTGGATTTTTAATTCTGCCAAAGAAAATGGTTTTGATTCTTTAGAATTTGAACAAGAAGGACCTTTTTCTTGTTTTCCTATAAATGAAGAGATTATCTTCTCTTTAATCTGTGGATCATCTACTACTTTTAATAATTCAAGTATTTCACTTGTTAATACGTTTATTTCCATATTTTTGAATTATGAAATTATTTGATAAATATTTTCTTCTTCTTCTTCTTCTGAAGTATTATTACAACAGTTGTTTTTACAACAGTCTTCTTTTCCAGAGGAAGAGTATAGATCTTCATTTTCTAAAATATTTAAATCTTTATTAGAAGATTGATCAGATTCAGTATCTGATTCTAAAAGTATCTTTGAGATTTGATTTTTTAAATCTTCATCTTCTAGCTTATTAAGCTTCTTTCTAACCCAGCAAGTTTTTGCTGTGTGACCTATTTTTCCACATTTCTTACAGATTAATTTTGACCTATATGTCTTATATGAAGGTTTATTTTCCTCGTATTTTTGAATCCTTTTATTTTTTCTATCTTCCCTTTTTCTTTTTCTTTTTTGATGTTGGTAGGGATTTGCTTTTTTAATTTTCTTAGAATTATTTGAGGTTCCTTCCATACCAAATTGACTATAGAATTCACCTAATTGTTTCTTCTCATTTAGAGAATGTTTCTTAATTTGCTGGTTTAACTTAATTTCATTGCATAAACTTAAACCTTCGTGAATACAAGTTCCTATTAACTTGCCGTAAGTATAATCATCATAATTTATACTTATTCCACCTTTTCTTAGGTTATTCCTAACTCGTTTTGCAAATAAATATGGGAGGCCATCTATGAATTTTGACTTCCAATGTGAGCTATTAGACTCAGGGAGCTCCATTACTCTGCTTAGGAAAGTATCTTTATACCACCTAAAAGATGTTAGGGTTCTACACTTAAGATTTTGTAGAAGAGTCCTAATATTCTCTGAATTATCAGACCATCTGCCTGTAAAGTGTTCTATAATATTGACTATTAAAGTATAAACTGAGTTGTTTTCAACAACACCATTGTCCTCTTTTGTACTATTGAGGATTTCTTGTCTATCTGAATCTGATAGATAATTATCCCACCAACCTTTAAGTTGGCCTGTAAAACCTGATATAATCATCTGAGCTATTGTCTTAATTGTATTCTTATTATTTTGACAAATAGTGCTATACATAAGCATCCTATGGACAGTATTATAAATCTGCCCTTCAGTTTGACCATCTATGTTCTATTCATAGATCATTTTTCCACTATACGAATTACTAATTACATATTCCTGTTCTTCTATTAAAACATCCTGTGGAGTAGGCCTAGGATAGTAATACATCCTCTGTGTTGGCTTATCAGCAAACTTAGATAACCTCATGATTTCATCATTGATCTTTTGCTTATAATCTTCTTCTTTTAGACTATCTTCAAAATCCGATAATGTATTTATTTTTAAATTTTTCAAAATATTAATCGAATCATTTAATGTTTGCATTAAATTTTCTTCAGATTTTATTTTGAAATCTGTTACCTTAGGAGGTAATTGAATGCTAGGAGTAGCAATAGACTCTTTATTTTTTATCTGATCATTTATTATGATACTTTGTTTTTCTTTAAAATGGGATAACAATTTATCCATTTTCTTAGAAATATCCTGGAGTTGTTCTCCAATTATTATCAAATAAAGATTTGAATAATTTTGTTATTTTATTAAACCATTTATATTAGAAATAGTCGTCTGCAAGGTTTCACCTTCCAGAAGTTTTTGAAAAGCTTGATAGTATCTTTCATCTCCTTGTTTTTCAATTTTAAACCCATTAGTAGGAGGGAAAACATTCGATACTATATTTCCATTAATATTAAAATTTTTTTCTATAACAGAAATAATACTATTAGTATATCTTTCAATAAACCATGGAACAAAAGTTATAATCTTTTGTTTCTCATTTAATTCATCGTAAAATTCTAGTCTAAAAAATTCTTTATCTGTTTTTTCAAAATTTTTGAAAAATCATGTTTTAAATAATTCCCATTTGGGTTGGAGAAATTCATTAGAAATTTCTTCTCTTACCGGTGATCCCGGAGTAAAGTCTAATTTCACTTTTGTATTCATATTTAAACAAAATTTATTTCTGATTCGGTTAGTTCCGGATCTATTCTAATTCCTCGAACTATATTATCCGAGTTTATTCTTAATTCATCTATTTTTCTTTCAGGAAATTCTTCTTTAATCCTAGATGTTGACGTCCTAGAAGGACTTCTAACTGTGTAATCTACAGGAGAAATATAGTAGTGTGATGACACTAATTTGGACAGAGAGGGTTCATATTTTATTTTATTATTTTCAAATTGTATTTGAACTGAACCTTCATTTGTTTGTGAAATATTTATTGGATTATTATCTATATATTGTTGGGATGGGCTAGCTTTATCTAGTAGCCAGTTTTCTGGAAAATTAATTTCTTCCCATTTTATTTTTCTTCTAGTAGTAATATTAGCTTTACTAAAATTTGTTTCTATTAGAATGGTTTCATTTAATGGTTTATCTACCATTTTACAATGAGGATTAAGAGTAAATAAAGGCTTATAATAAATTCAATAACAGATACATATTACCTCTGATCCTGGTATATAATTGTAACCATGCGTTTTAACATTCAAAGTTAAAGCATCTAAAATATTGACATCAGACAATGATAATTGCAAATTAGGATAAACATTAAAATAGACTGGACCATGAGCCAGACTAGATTGAACAATTCCCATAAGAGATTGTTTCCAATTTAAGTTTCTAGCATCTCTAAGAGCTGCTACAAAACTTTCTGGTAAGCCTTCTAAAGTTAGAGGCTTAAATGCAATTTGCACTAATCCTATATGAATAAATTTATATTCTTTTTTATATTTTTGTAAATCTCTTTTTGATAATAATTTGATTATCATTTCATCCGTGTTTAAGGAAAATGTTTCCTCAGTTGTTTTAACAACTTGTTTTAATCCCAATTTTTCAAAGGTTCCTAATTTATAAATTAGTTTGTAATCAATTTTTGGAATAGTCAATTTATTTAATAAATCTAAATTATGAGGAATATCATATTCTTCCTCCATACTGTTTTTAACAGTATCTTCTGATCTTAAAATATTCATATTTGAATATCAGGATTAAGTGTTGAAACATCCACACATACATCAAACAGAACACCATGGCTCTGATACCATAAAGGCAGGACCTTGTACGGGAAAAGAGGAGAAAACCATAAAGCTCAGACAAGGGCAGAAGATGAAGAGAAATGATGGAACGTTGGTGATATTACATAGCCGTTGTCCAGGATGCTAATATGTGGTCAGTAAAGGTCAGACCCAAAATGCCCCACGCCTTCTTGGCTTTTTGGCTTAAACGGGTCCCCAGGCGGTCGACCGCCCATATTAGCATCTTAGATGGGCTATAACCCTATCCCACGAATCCTCTTAAAATCTTACCTTTGTCCAGGTTTTAAGATCTCTTTTTTATTATGATAATCTGTTGAGCATGGTGATGTTTCAACACTTAGTGGTTTAGCCTCTAAGTGAGGCGATCATACAAATATAAATATGAATGTAAGAATAGAAAATTACCAGAAATTAAGAGCTTGAAACTTGAAAGCTTTAAACTTCAAATATTACAAATATAAAGGCAGGACCTTGTATGGGAAAAGAGGAGAAAACCATAAAGCTCAGACAAGGGCAGAAGATGAAGAGAAATGATGGAACGTTGGTGATATTACACAGCCGTTGTCCAGGATTCTAATATGTGGTCAGTAAAGGTCAGACACAAAATGCCCCACGCCTTCTTGGCTTTTTGGCTTAAACGGGTCCCCAGGCGGTCGACCGCCCATATTAGCATCTTAGATGGGCTATAACCCTGTCCCACGAATCCTCTTAAAATCTTACCTTTGTCCAGGTTTTAAGATCTCTTTTTTATTATGATAATCTGTGAGCATGGTGATGTTTCAACACTTAGTGGTTTAGCCTCTAAGTGAGGCGATCATACAAATATAAATATGAAAGTAAGAATAGAAAATTACCAGAAATTAAGAGCTTGAAACTTGAAAGCTTTAAACTTCAAATATTATTATAGAAGATTTATTACAAGAGAGAGAGAGAGCTGGTTCTGAAAACCGATGCCTCTTCCTAAACATTAAGTCCTCTTTATATAGAGGCTCTGGCACCGAATATTACAGCGAATATTCGCTTATAATTGCGTATGACGCGTCTTGTATCACTAGTTAAAAAGTAAACAGTAAAAGCTACAATAATATAGCATACAAACAAAATAGTTTGTCGGCCAATTATAAAGATGAATTATTTGTCCTTCTTTTCTTCCTTGTGGGGCCTATTGTTTTAATTGAGCTTTTGACTTTCCAGCCGATTTTGCTGGTGTGAATTCTCTATCCAATTTTGCCATCATTTGCTCATAGGCTTCATTGTCCAAGGGTTCATCTTCTTGGTTGTCTTGTAAAATTTGAGTATCTTCTCCTATCTGTGATTCAAACATTCTTGAGCTTGAAGAAGCTTCTTCTTTTCTGAAATTCTTGGCTATGTCCTTTTTTATTTCTGCAATATATTGTTGCATTATTTCTTCCACACTGATATTGTCAGTGCCTTTTGTCATTTTTAATTTTCGAACAATATGTTGAAAAGGGTTAGGAGCTTCTCTTTGTTGTTTAATTTGTTGTTGTTGGTTATAAAACTCTATTGTCTGCTGGATTTGATCCACGGTATCCAGGCATTTAATTTTGCCATCCTCCTTCTTCATCATTTGCTCAATTCATATATATGTATATATAGTACATATATATATATATACATATATATGTATATATATATACATATATATGTACATTTATATATATATATATGTATATATATGTATACATATATATATATCGCATGCGCGCGTGCGTGTGAGTGTGGATTCAAATATTTATTTTATTATTTGCTCAATTCATGTTTAGCAATAAGTATGTCGAACATCACAAAAACTTATTACCAGCTCTTAACATCACGAAATAAATTTATATGTTGTGGATGACTCATGTAAAGACATCTTAAATCCATAGGTATCTTACAAATAATACAAGAATGAAATGTATGCTCGGAACAAGACAAAGCAAACACTAATGTCTTTTTGCATAAACACATTGATAAAATGCTACAACTTTAAAGAATTAAATTGTGATGATCCATATAACATATAGAAATTCTGATAATCAAAAGGAAGTTTTACATCCTGTTGCTAGAGATGAATGGAACAAACAAAGTGTGACATCCGATAATTTTTCATTACCAAACTCCGTTAGTTCCGATAGGTCTTGCATACATGTGTCGTGAGCACACACTAGTTGTCGTTGAACGCTGGTGACTTAATAATAATTAACAATGGTTATCTGATAATAACTTGATTAATAATGTTAATATTAGTTTGTAGTTATGTGATTTGTGAATTTAAATATTATTTGTGAATTTTACCTTGTAACGTGCCAACGTATTATATTTATTTCATGTGCTTTGTTATTAGTGGAAAATATACATGATTGTCATTATTGGTTAATAATGTTTGCGTTTTGTAGTTAAAATTGTTAAAAAAATGTTAAAAATATTAAGTTTTTTTATAAAATGAGATCAAAGAGGGATTAATTTATAAAAACTACAAAACTTAAATATGGTAAAAACCCAACCCTAGCCCCCTCTCCTCTCCTTGCGGCCGACACCATCCACACACACACCATTCTTTGCGATTTTGATCAAAAACATCAAGAAGTCATCGATTTTGATTGAGATTCAAGAGTCCAAGTTGTTATCAAGTTCTAATCATCATTTAAACACACCTAAAGGTAAGTATTTATCAAGATTTTCATGGTTTTAATACTTGATAGAACCCTAGGCCGAAAATTGTGATGAATGTTGAAATCTATGTTGTTTGATGATGATATGATGTTAGTTATGTTGTATGGATATTAATCTATGTAGATTATGCAAGAAATCCATGATTTTGTTATCTAGTTCATACATTGCCAAAAGTGGAAACTTTTCTTCATGAGAATTTATGTTTTGATGAACTGTTGATGTTAAATGGATGATTATGAATGTTGTGAACTAGATTAGGTATAATATTGATGAATCTATGATTGAAGTTGAGTAGTTGTTCATCCCTTACTATAAGTAGAAACTTTTATGTATGAGATTTTGGAATTATGATGAATTGATGATGTTTATCATGTTTAGATGATTGTTATGAACTTGATTAGGTATAAAGTTGATGAACTTTTGAATGAATTGGATGTTAGATTTGGTTTTGGGAGTTACTTTCCAGAAAGGGAAACTTTATTTATTTTGATCATTGGATATTGTTAATTGAGCATGTTTATGATGTTAGGATCATGTTAGAAAGTTTATTGATGATGTATAAGGTGGTAGATTGTGTTGTTTGGGTTGTATGAATACTTGATTCACAACTTTGGAAATTTAGGATTTTATGGAATATTCATGATAATGGATGGTGTATGATGAGCTTTATAGCATCTAACACTTTGTAATGTGGCATACGTGAATAGCTTGTGTGATAACCATGTATGATGGATTGCTATACTTGATCAAACAAGAATTTAACTTGACATGTCACCAACAGGTCAAACGGGTCAACTTGGTCAAATAAGTCTTTTTTCCAAAACCTTGGGTCAATGTGGTTATTGAGCACTTAGGGTTTTTAAGTTTTCTGTGTACACGTACTTATGTACTTGTATGTTCTAGGTAACCTTTGAAGGGTTGTCTTTCCACTCATCATTAGCTTTTACAATCATTCGTTTGCGCACCAGGTGAGTTCAATGCCCCACTTTTACTTACTTCTCTTTTTATGGGAGAAAACATACTTGGTTTTAAAACGCTTTACTAATATAACATGTGTTTGGTAAGACATAATGGGTTATACCATAGTAAGCCCTCACACTTTTGGATCGTTAATTACTGAATCTAGCGGGAAATTTTGGGTAGTACTACTGGGTCTGACAAGCCCCACCCGGGTGACCGGAATTCAATGGGTGCAACATTATCCTAAACTACTAACAGTATCACGACCTGGTATGTCGTGGCGGGAGGCAAACAGACAAACTTAGTCAGCTTCGATTCGCGAAATCACTATTGTTCTTTACTAATGAAATTAGATTAGCTATCTATTTCCATGCACTTATGTATGTTTTACTAACACAACTGCTTATGATTGATTACAAACTTTTGAACTCACCAACCATTGTGTTGACACTTTTAGTATGCTTTTCTCAGGTCATTTCTAGCAGCTGCCCATAGGAGCACACACGTGTCAAGCATGCTTTGTTCAAACATTGTTTACTTTTAATTTAGCATTTACTTACGTAATTTGGTTTGGGCGCGTGTTTTGCGCAGTTTACATTTAGTACCTTGTGTTTGGGTTATTTATAAAATGCTTCCGCAAATATGTTAAAGTTTCAAACTCTGATTTGTTTTAAAGGTTGCAGATAGTGTCGTTTTGAGTAACTAATGACTGAGATCCTGGTTTGTTTACTCGCCTCGAGGTAAAACCCTGCATGTGGATTTTAAAGGTGTGACAGATTGGTATCAGAGCCATTGGTTATAGGGAACTAGGTTGCATACACACTAGACTATAACCACACAGTTTGTTAGTTACTCGTTACTTATATCTTACTGTATACTCATTGGCATACACGTCACGTACCTCGCAGCATGGCATCGTCTTCACGGGCTCTGGGTAAGAGACCTACACATTTTGAGTCACCCCCTCCTCCTCCCGTACCTAATAGAGGATCTAACTAGCCTCGACATCCTTATCCTTCTGAAGAGATAGACTAGGATCAGCCTTTTGCACTACCCGAGGGCGACGCTCCACGGAACTGAGTTACTATCCCACTTATGTTGATCGTATGGTCTACAGGGAGCGTGTTCCAGCTATAGCTACTACTGGCCCTAGGACTATATCGGCGACTACCTCTACGATACCTACCCTTCCTTCTCTGCGTATTCCTCTCGAGCAGCCGGTTGCAATTTTGGTTGCTACACTGGACATTGAGCGACAACACATCAGAGCACTTACTGACGAGAACTCCATTTTACTAAATGAGACGCGTCAGCTGCATTTACTGGTAGAGACACTTCAGGAGCGACTTTTAATGTCTATTGGTGGGCATCATACCTTGGCTGGTAATGATTTTGCACTTACTGAGCGCATGTCCGTGCAAGAGCTTCACAGTGTAGGGACAGATGATAGATTGACTGAACTAGAGGCACAACTACTGGCACTTCAGATTACGGATGCCCCTGCACCTGGGGAAGACCCTAATGAGGAAGTCCCTGAAGAAGATCCAGAGGAAGAACCGGATGAAGTCCAGAAGTTTAAGACTTTCTGACAGCTAAGGATGGAAGGATCCGAGAACGAGGCTTACACTACGAGGTCTCACGAGTTGGCGACACTTTTCCCTGGCATGATCGATCCGCTGATCAAACGAATTGAGCTTTATCTGCGTGGCTTGGTTCCAGAGATACAAAGCATGGTGACTACTGCGAACCTCACCACTATCCGGCAGGTTATTTGATTGGCTCACAAGCTTACTGACCAAGCGGTGGAGCAGGGAAAGCTACCCAAACGGGGTGCTGTGGCAAGCGTGCCTAACAATAAATGCAAGTGGGACAACTCTGGCAGCAAGGGATCTTTGTCAAACAGCCAATCTCAGCAACATTAGCAGCAACAGCACACTCAGCAGCATCAGCATCAACAACAACAAAGGAGGTTTGACAACAACCGTAGTTTCAATCAGCCATCTTCTTCATCCCAGGGACAAGGTGGATACGTGGGTAAGTATCCCAAATGCAATCGATGCAACTACCACCAAACTGGCAGGTGTGACAATTTTCGATGCCAGCGTTGTGGTAAGGCTGGACACGCGGCAAAGGATTGCCGTGGTGAGTTGATGAAGAAGCCTTAGCAATCCCAAGAAACACCAAAAGGTTGCTTTGAATATGAAAGGAAGGACACTATAAGAGGAATTGTCCTCAGTTGAAGAAGAACAGGAATGGTGCTGGAAATGGTGTAAAAAACAACAACAACAACGGCAATGGTAACAATAACGATGGCAATAACGGTGGAGCTAAAGGGAGAGCCTTCGTCATGGGTTCAGGTGAGGCTCTAAACGACCCTACTACTGTTACTGGTAAATTCCCTATTAATGGTCATTTTGCTACTGTATTGTTTGACACTGGAGCCAATAGGAGTTTTATCTCTACTAAGTTTAGTAGTCTCTTAAGTGATATGCCTTCTCCGTTGGAATGTAAATATACGGTAGAATTAGCTGATGGTAAGCAAATCCACGTTACACATATCCTTAAGGGTTGCGAGATAGAACTTGCTGGTCATACTTTTGATATCGACCTCATGCCTGTTACGCTTGGGAGTTTCAATGTGGTCGTGGGCATGGATTGGCTATCCGAGAAGCAGGCGGAAGTCATTTTCCACGAGAAGGTTATCCACATTCCTCTCCTGGACAGGGAAATTCTCTCAGTTAAGGGCGAGAAAGGTGGTATTGTGATAGGCATCATATCCTTTATGAAAGCGCAGAAATGGCTACGTAAGGGTCACTTAGCTATATTAGCCCTTGTAACCGACAAGCAACCGTTGGAAAAGAAAATAGAGAACATTCCAGTAGTTTGTGACTTTCCAGAGGTGTTTCCAGAGGATCTTTCTGGACTACCACCTCATCGTCAAGTTGAGTTCCAGATTGATTTGACTCCCGGAGCTGCTCCGATTGCGAGAGCACCTTACCGGATAGCCCCGAACGAACTGCAGGAACTATCTGCACAACTGCAGGAGCTGTTGGATAAAGGGTTTATTCGACCAAGCTCATCACCTTGGGGAGCACCTGTTCTCTTCGTCAAGAAAAAGGATGGCACATTTCGAATGTGCATCGACTACAAAGAATTGAACAAGGTTACAATCAAGAACTGATATCCTTTACCTCGGATAGGTGATTTGTTTGATCAACTTCAAGGATCAAGCTACAACTCTAAGATTGATTTGAAGTATGGGTATCATCAATTGAGAGTCCGAGAGGAAGACATCTCGAAGACTGCATTCCGTACACGTTATGGTCATTATGAGTTCTTGGTCATGCCATTTGGGTTGACAAATGCACCAGCAGTATTCATGGATCTCATGAATTGTGTGTGCAAACCCTATCTTGATCAATTTGTTATCGTGTTTATCGATGACATATTGATCTATTCGAGGACCAAGGAAGAACATGAAGGGCACCTACGTCTAATCTTGGAATTACTTAAAAAGGAACAACTGTACTTCAAGTTTTCCAAGTGTGATTTCTGGAAAACATGAAGTATAGTTTTTGGGGCACATTGTTAACGAGAAAGGAATACATGTTGATCCAGCAAAGATTGAGGCGATAAAGAATTGGTCGGTTCCCAAGACGCCTAGTGAGATACGACAATTTCTTAGACTGGCAGGATATTATCAGCGATTCATTGAGGGATTCTCTAAGATCGCTCAACCTCTCACAGCCTTGACTCATAAAGGAACAACGTATAAATGGGGTGATAGTCAAGAGTCTGCTTTTCAGTTGTTGAAGAAGAAACTCTGTAGCGCACCGATATTGGCGTTACCGGAGGGAAGTGATGACTTCGTGGTTTATTGTGATGCTTCCATCCAAGGACTTGGTTGTGTCTTGATGCAACGTGATAAGGTGATAGCCTACACCTCGAGACAACTAAAAGTACATGAGAAGAACTACACCATTCATGACTTGGAACTGGGTGCGGTAGTTTTTTTCTTGAAGATCTGGAGAAATTACTTCTACGGTACCAAGTGAACTATCTACACCGATCATAAGAGTCTTCAGCATATCTTTGAGCAGAAGGATTTGAATATGAGGCAGCGACGCTGGATGGAATTGTTGAATGATTATGATTATGCTATCAAATAGCACCCAGGAAAGGCAAATGTAGTCGTTGACACGTTGAGCATAAAGGAAACTGCTAAGCCCCGACGAGTGCGAGCTTTGCAGCTTATGATTAGCACTCGTTTGCCTGAACAAATCCGACAAGCTCGGACAGAAGCCTTGAAATCAGAATACATTGGGTCTGAATCTTTAAGGGGAATGGACAAACAGTTGGAGGTAAAAGCGGATGGAATATGTTATTTCATGGACAGACTCTGGGTGCCTTTGTATGGAAACCTAAGGGACTTGGTTATGAGTGAAGCACACAAGTTAAGTACTCTATACATCCTAGTTCTGACAAGATGTATCATGATCTGAAGGCGCACTATTGGTGGCCTAATATGAAGGCAGACATATCTACGTATGTGAACAAGTGCCTAACCTGTTCGAAAGTTAAAGTTGAATATCAGAAGCCGTCTGGGTTACTACAGCAACCTGAGATTCTTATGTGGAAGTGGGAATAGATTTCTATAGATTTCATTACTAAATAACCCCGGACTCCTACTGGTTGTGACACGATATGGGTTATCGTAGATCGATTAACTAAGTCTGCTCACTTATTGGCAATCAAGGAAATGGATAAAATGGACAAGTTAACTCGAATTTATCTGAAGGAGATAGTTTCGAGACATGGTGTACCGATCTCGATTATTTCTGACCATGATGCTCGTTTCATATCACATTTTAGGCAATCGTTACAGAAATCTCTGGGTACGTGTCTAGACATGAGTACTGCTTATCATCCGCAGACGGATGGGCAAAGTGAACGTACTATTCAAGCATTGGAGGACATGTTACGTGCTTGTGTGATTGATTTCGGGAATAACTGGGAAGTTCACCTACCATTGGTGGAATTTTCTTACAACAATAGTTATCACACCAGCCTTAAGGCAACACCATCTGAGGCTTTGTATGGGCGAAAGTATAGATCACCAGTTTGCTGGGTGGAAATTGGTGATAGTCAACTAACAGGCCCCAAGTTGGTGCACGAGACTACTGAGAAGATCGTATAGATAAAGAACCGTATGGCTGCAGCATGTGACCAACAGAAAAGCTATGCAGAGAAGCGACGGAAACCTTTGGAGTTTCAGGTCGGCGACAAAGTTTTACTGAAAGTCTCACCGTGGAAAGGTGTGATTCGATTCGGCAAAAGAGGCAAGCTTAATCCGAGATACGTTGGACCATTTGAGATTCTGGAAAGAATAGGTCCAGTGGCGTATCGATTAGACCTACCTAATTCATTAGGTGGAATTCACAATGTATTTCATGTCTCAAATTTGAAAAAGTGTTTATCAGATGAGATTATGGTTGTACCACTGGAGGAAGTGCAAGTAGATGAACAACTACGATTCATTGAGGAACCAGTTGAGGTGATGGACCGTGAGGTCAAAACTCTTAAGCAAAGCAAGATATCCATAGTTAAAGTTCATTGGAACTTGAAACGTGAACCGGAATTCACGTGGGAACGTGAGGATCAGATGAAGTTTAAGTATCCTCTTCTGTTCAAAACGATGATGTCAGCCGGCGAAGGTATTAACTAAATTCCGGGACGAAATTTCTTTCAACATGGGGGATAATGTGACAACCCACCCGAAACTCGCTCGATTTCTTTGTGTTAATGTAGTAGACCAGCGATGTAACACAATCATGTAACGCAATTTTCAGGACGAAAATTCTTTCAACATGGGGATAATGTGACATCTGGTAATTTTCTATTACCAAACTCCATTAGTTCCGTTAGGTCTTGCATACACTTGTCGTGAGCACACACTAGTTGTCGTTGTACGTTGGTGACTTAATAATAATTAACAATGGTTATCTGATAATAACTTGATTAATAATGTCGATATTAGTTTGTAGTTATGTGATTTGTGAATTTAAATATTATTTGTGAATTTTACCTTATGACGTGCCAACGTGTTATATTTATTTCATGTGTTTTGTTATTAGTGGAAAATATACATGATTGTTATTGTTGGTTAATAATGTTTGTGTTTTGTAGTTAAAATCATTAAAAAATATTAAAAAGATTAAGTTTTTTTATAAAATGAGATCAAGGAGGGATTAATTTATAAAAACTACAAAACTTAAATATGGTAAAAACCCAACCCTAGCCCGCTCTCCTCTCCTTGCGGCCGAAATCATCCACACACACACCATTCTTTGCGATTTTGATCAAAAACATCAAGAAGTCATCGATTTTGATTGAGATTCAAGTGTTCAAGTTGTTATCAAGTGCTAATCATCATTTAAACACACCTAAAGGTAAGTATTTATCAAGATTTTCATGGTTTTGATACTTGATAAAACCCTAGGCCAAAAATTATGATGAATGTTGAAATCTATGTTGTTTGATGATGATATGATGTTAGTTAAGTTGTATGGATGTTAATCTATGTAGATTATGCAAGAAATCCATGATTTTGTTATCTAGTTCATACATTGCCTAAAGTGGAAACTTTTCTTCATGAGAATTTATGTTTTGATGAATTGTTGATGTTAAATGGATGATTATGAATGTTATGAACTAGATTAGATATAATATTGATGAACCTATGATTGAAATTGAGTAGTTGTTCATACCTTACTATAAGTAGAAACTTTTATGTATGAGATTTGGGAATTATGATGAATTGATGATGTTTATCATGTCTAGATGATTGTTATGAACTTGATTAGGTATAAAGTTGATGAATTTTTGAATGAATTGGATGTTAGATTTGGTTTTGGGAGTTACTTTCCATAAAGGGAAACTTTATTTATGTAGATCATTGGATATTGTTAATTGAGCATGTTTATGATGTTAGGATCATGTTAGAAAGTTTATTGATGATGTCTAAGGTGGTAGATTGTGTTGTTTGGGTTGTATGAATACTTGATGCACAACTTTGTAAATTTAGGCTTTTATGGAATATACATGATAATGGATGGTGTATGATGAGCTTTATAGCACCTAAGGATTTGAAATGTGGCATACGTGAATAACTTGTGTGATAACCATGTATGATGGATTGCTATACTTGATCAAACAAGAATTTAACTTGACATGTCACCAACGGGTCAAACGGGTCAACTTGGTCAAATGAGTCTTGTTTTCCAAAACCTTGGGTCAATGTGGTTATTAAGCACTTAGGGTTGTTAAGTTTTCTGTGCACACGTACTTATGTACTTGTGTGTTCTAGGTAACCTTTGAAGGGTTGTCTTTCCACTCATCATTAGCTTTTACAATCATTCGTTTGCACACCAGGTGAGTTCAATGCCCCACTTTTACTTACTTCTCTTTTTAGGGGAGAAAGCATACTTTGTTTTAAAATGCTTTACTAATATAACATGTGTTTGGTAAGACATAGTTGGTTATACCATAGTAAGCCCTCACACTTTCGGATCGTTAATTATGGAATCTAGCGGAAAATTTTGGGTAGTACTACTGGGTCTGACAAGCCCCACCCGGGTGACCGGAAGTCATCGGGTGCAACATTGTCCTAAACTACTAACAGCATCACGACCTGGTATGTCGTGGCGGGAGGCAAACAGACAAACACTGTCAGCTTCGATCGCGAAATCACTATTGTTCTTTACTAATGAAATTAGACTAGCTATCTATTTCAATGCACTTGTTTATGTTTTACTAACGCAACTGCTTATGATTGATTAGAAACTCTTGAACTCACCAACCATTGTGTTGACACTTTTAGTATGCATTTCTCAGGTCGTTTCTAGCAGCTTCCTATAGGAGCACGCACGTGTCAAGCATGCTTTCTTCAAACATTGTTTACTTTTAATTTAGCATTTACTTACGTAATTTGGTTTGGGCACTTGTTTTGCGTAGTTTACATTTAGTACCTTGTGTTTGGGTTATTTACAAAACGCTTCTACAAACATGTTAAAGTTTCAAACTCTGATTTGTTTTAAAGGTTGCATACAGTGTCTTTCTGAGTAACTAATGACTGAGATCCTGGTTTGTTCACTCGCCTCGCAGTAAAACCCCGCATGTGGATTTTGATGGTGTGACACAAAGGTTTCAAAATTTAAAAAAGTAAAATCTCTATGGTGTTCAGAATATACTCAACGCTTTGATTTTGTAGCATATTATTACTAAGAAAGATATGTTAGCGGAAACTCTGTCCACATTTCATGCATCAAATATGAGATTGTAAAAACAATACAGATCGTTAAAGTTTAAGAATTTTTCTTATTGATTTCATATCTCCTTAGCAATTTTGTTATCTAACTTCATATATCCTTGAAGTAGATAAAAAACAAGATGTTAAAGAAAGATCATCAAGCTCGTCCCATAAATTCATTAGCAATTCTAGAAGTAAATGTTGTTAATAGTAATGATAACAGAAACTTTAAAGGTAAATAGGAACAAAGTCGTGGTTGAGGCCATGGTCATGGCCATTATGATGAAATGCATTTTAATGGTCGCAACCATCCTTTCAAATGGAATAATAATTACTGAGATAATTACCATGGTCATGGACGTGGTGGCGGTCATGTTCATAGTCAAGGTCATTGTCACACCCCTCGCTGGCGGCGGAATCGCAAGGAGGTGACGTAATCATATATTTTGAACATATGGTACTTAAGGAAATTAAATTCATTCATGCATTCAAAATAAACTTAGGCAACAAAGTATTAGGGTACAAGTTTTTAGAGATTCAAGAATATGAGCCTAGCATTCTAAGCTTATATAAAATAATCTTCTGTTGTGCCCTAGTTGAGTTATATTTAAGTGAAGTCCAAAATTCTAACCTTGGTTGTTTTATGAAAAACATGTTAAAAATGAGTCAACAATAATGTTGGTGAGCTCGTAGATTTTGAGACTTGATAAGTAGTTGTAAAGTAAGTAGTCAAGTTTGAATCAAAAACTAATCATGTAAAGTAGCTATAACACAAGTATGAAGAAACAAATTTATGAGTCCATAACTAAGCCATTGACTTCATGCATCGTCAGATACTTATTCCAAGTACGAAAATAAAAGTCAAGTTATAGTCTGCATGGTAATAATCATTCAATATCGTTGACTGTGGATTTACGCGTTCCAATCAGTCGAGAGAATGGGAATTGTCAGTCTCGATAGTACTATCTATATTAAACCTTCGGCTCCAACCCGAAGTTAAGTTGTTGTGTAAGATAGCGAGGTCTTTGTAAGTCCAACCCAATAAATAAATATTCATCACCAAAATGTGTATAAGCATAAGACATTGCAGGATCGGTGTTTGTCTCACAACATAAGATTATCTCACAAACTCACTTAAAGTCACTCAGGTTTGATGAAGCAGAATCTCTACTGAGTTCACAGGTAATATAATAAGTTAATGAGAACACAAGAACACCAGAGTGGTTTTTAAGATACTTGTATATATTACTTCTCAACTTAGTATTACAAGACTCTTACAAGCATGGTTACTTAAGTTACAATGAGAAACTATATATACTACTATCTATAGCTGGTTATACTTAGAAAACTAGCTAGAATCTACAACTAGACAAATACTACATTGTTAGAAGTAAAGTATCTAAGATAAAATAATATCCTAGATAAGGTAGTCATGACAGGTCCATGAGTTACCTTTTGTCACCAACTAAAATTGGCAACTATACTAACTGATAATGGGTGAACAGTGGATTAAAGTATGTTCAACTATATGGGCGTGGGAAAGCATCATGCAGTATATTAGAGTTTGCAGCAGACTATCAGATAGACCATACTTATGTCCACTGGTTCATAGTTGGTTCTTTCGAAGCTAAATGGCTTTGGAAGAATAAGTTCTTCCGAGGCCATTTATACTTCGAAAGAATCAACTTCTTTTGAGTCTTCTGTAAGTCTTCAGGACTTTATTCTTTGGAAAACTTTGTCTTTAGGATCTTCTAAGTTGTATACTTCGGAAGGAGAACTACTTAGTCTCGGAAGACTGAGTTTTTTCTTCGGAAGTTCTTCATACTTTGAGCTTTGGAATATCTTTGACTTGTCTTCGGAAGAGCAGCTTTGTCTTCAGAAGACCACTTCAATTGCACATCAAAATCTTCTAAGTGTTGTTTTGGTTGCACCAGCCTCATATGATCCAACAAACTCCCCTTAGGCTGATGCTACCAAAACTTCACTTCCTTCTACTCCTCAAAGTCTTCAACATCAGGGAAAGTAGATATTTGTCTGTCTCTTTTCTTCTTCCCTGATGCAGTGGTGAGGAGCTTGTACAAGTCATTCGTAGATAACAGATCTAAGCTATTGCTTTGGATGACATGTACCCTTTGCTGTGTCCCTCTGAAGAGAGTTAGTTGATGGGAATTGTAGTCATATTCCCATCTAACTATAGGTTCCAAAGTTGGACCTTCAACCATCTGCAGGAATGTTCTTCCTTTTCTGGTTGCTCCTTCTTCTTCTTCTTCCTTTGCTCTTTTTTCAACTCTTCTTCAGTCTTGGCTTTCTTTGTAAGCTCTTCAACATGAAGACTACTCAGATGATTCCTAATGTGAGCAGCTATCTGAGAGTTGGAGGGATTAGAGAATGGTCTCTCTGCTAACTCAACAATGTCAAATTTGCTAGAGTGTAGCAGAGCTGATGTATCAAGTCTGTTCACTTGACCATTCTTCCTTGGCATAACAAAGATGTGTGTAGCTTCATCGAACCTCCACTGGAAAATTTGGCTTCTAGGATTGAGGGGATTAGTTGGTAGCTTATCCCCTTTTCTTGTGTCCAGCAAAGTTACTAGTCTCCTTCTTAACTTCTTTTCTTCTTCTTTGAGTGTATCTGAATTGGTGGCTAGAAGTTGGAGAGCTTGGTCCAGTGTTCCCCATGATAGATCAAGGAATGCATCTCTTATGAGGGAACAGGAAGAGCCATCAATATACCTCAGTTTTATTGACTCTTCCTCATAAGAGATGTCGCTCAAGGTTGTGCAGTTGATGAGCTTTTTCTTTAGTTCCTTGAATTCTTCTAAGGATAGAGGTTTTGATGGTTTGGATAATAATTGGGTTCGGGATTGTGTTTTGGGTTTTAGGATAGGTGGTGGTGGTGGTGGTTGTTTAGAGATAAGGGATGATGGTGTGGGAATGGTTGATGGTGTTGGTTCAGGGGTGTAAGGTTTAGCGGTTGGCTCAGTTTTAATGGGGAAGGGAAAAAGTATGGGCATTGGTTGTGGTTTGGGTGCTGGTTTAGGTTTGGGAGTTGGTTTGGGTGCCATCCTCTGAACACTTTGCCTTTGGAGTACCTCCTGCCTTCTTCCTAAGAGAATGTCAGCCTTGATGTTGCTGACATGTCTCTGTAGGGTCTTCAGTGACATAGGACCCACCTACCTGCCAGTGAATCCGTGGGCTTTAAGGTAGACTTTCATCCAATCCTTATCCCCCTCACTCTTGGCAGCTGGAAGTTTGCCTCTTCCTCCATCTTTTTCTTCTCCTTCAGCTTCTCCCTGGCAGCCTTCTTCCTTTCCTTGTTGATCTGATCTTGTTCTTTGTGGAAAAGGAACAAGATTGTATCATAGTCATAAGGGTCCAGCTCCTTCTGAGAATAGCCTCTAGTACAAAGAAAGGCTATCCTCTCCTTCCTCTCCACTGCCTTAGCCTCTTCCTTCTTTCTCCTCTTTTCCTCCTCTATGGCCAACCTTGCTGCTTCCTCCTTTTCTTTTTGCAGCAAAGTTTCCTTCTCCAGCTTTACAAGCTCATCAAATGGGAGTAGAAGGATTTCTTCATTGTCTACTCCCAGGCTGATGAGCCTGTCTATGATCTCCACTCTCCTTTGGTTGTTGATACTTTCTTGAGTGGTTGCTGCTGTTTTGCAGCTTGCAGCCAGCAGCTTCCCAGTATCAATTCTTCCTATCTTCTTTAGCTTTTCTAAGCTTTCCTCCTCTAAAAGCTCTTCAGCAGTTAGCTTCTCCTTCCCCTTAGGATCAGAGGAAGATTCAGCCTTTGGAGACTCAGATGTAGAGGATTCATGTTGGGGAGAGGGGGTTTGACCTTGTGGTGTATGGGAGATGGGAGTTGTAAGGAATTCCTCATTATTGACCTCAGAAGCCAGGTCAAGAATGGCCTCTGTGATGAACAAGTCATCAGACCAGGAAGATAACTAAATTATTCCTTCTGCAGCTTGGATGTCTGCTTCGGAAGTAATTAGAACTGCACTACGTATCCCTTTCAAGTTGGTTGCTGAGCCATCAGTCTGTATTTCCCTTTAAAGTTAATCTCAGGTTCAATAGAGACCTTAGGTTGACCAACTTCCTCCTTAGAGGTAGGTGGTACGCTCAGCCTTTGAAGCTCTTCAGCTCCAAAATAGGCAACGGCAACATCAGGGGATGGTTGTTCCAGGGAGGAGCTTATCAAAAATTTGGTTAAGAATCTGTGAGGATCAATAAGCACCCTTGGGTCCACTTGAATGGTAATAGGAGGTGGTTGAGGAAAGATGGTTGCAGGGTGTTGCTGTGTGGGATAGAATGAAGAAATGGCATCAAGGGAAGTTGTAATAACAAGGCTGGGTTCCATATGTCTTTGTTTCTGTTCATTCTCCCACTTTTTGGTAGCATCATCTTGAGAAGTAGATGAGCTAGAGGAAGAACTTAAAGAAACCTAAATTGGTACATGCCTAGCAGACTTCCCAATCTATTTCTCAGCTAGTTGAGCCTTGAGATTTTCAATCTCAAGTTGTTGAGTGGCAGACCTATCCTCTAAAGTCTTAACTTTTGATTCAAGGTTTGAGACTTTAGAAAGTAGGTCTCTGATAGTGAGTTGCAGACTACCCTCATCTTCTTTTGAAGAATCATTAGGAGATGAGATAACATACCTAGTATGTCCAACATCACCACCAGTAGTGGTTTCTTGGCGCCCTGGATACCCTTGCTTACTAATGTCTCTGTTAGAGCTATCAATTGGCAAGGTTGTCATAGACTCAGTCTCACTAATGTTACCACTGTCCTGAGAGGCTAGTGAAACACTCTCAGTAGTGGCAACTGAGTCTACATGAGTCATCTCCACACCGGTTGGACTCACCTCAATTAGGCTTAACTGATGTGGGCTAGACATCAGGGGTTCCCTAGGGCTCAGTTGATCTTAAAAGTGGTGTGTTAGATCAACATCATGGCCCTGATGGATCATGATATCCTCATTTGGTTGGGTTAATAGGTCACGAAAGGATAGGGAGGTTATATCTAATGACTCGGGACCTTGGTCAGCACCTAATGGTTCTTCTGCAGTAGCTGTTGAGCAAATGATATGGCTGTCCCTTTTTGGCTTCTTAGGGGAGTGTTGACTCACCCTGAGGGCTTAAGGCTTTGGTAGTGGGCTTGTCAGGTTAAGACTGAGGAGACTTAACACTGACATTTAGGTCAATAGTGGAGGATGGTTGGACCTCTGGCTGAGTGGGAGCCCTGAATTCCACTCTAGCCCTTTTGGTTTGAACAGAGGGGACTTGACCAATCAGAGTAGACTTGTCAAGGGTTTGTTTGGGGCGTCTTTTGTAGGTAATCTTGATTGGGTGGGAAGAAGTAATTGGCATTGTAGTGGTGGTGTCTGGTGTGGGTTCATCACCTGCTGGGCTTGCAGGGATTTCACCAGGAGCCATTGGCTCAAGCATACCTGGAAGAAGATCAGTGAATTTTCCAGTGAAGTTGGTGGACACCTTCTTTAGAGTTTTGAAGATGCTAGGCCTCATGTGAGGGACCAGTAGAATATTTCACATTGTAGTTTGTCCAGGTCCAACTCACAGTTGATAGTATGCTGAATGAACCGGGGATACATATAGAATGGATCCCGGATGAGATTACCTCGTAGATTGTTTAGCACAAATCTTGGGTAGTTGAAGCATAGGCCTTTTACCAACCCATGGACTAGGCAGCCCAGATAATATGGGATTTGATCCCATCCCCCGGACTTGTTGGATAGGCAGTGCAGGACATTGTGCAGCAAGAACTTCAAATTATAGGAGAAATTAAACTTGTAGACCGTAGACTTGCTTACATTTCCGCCATATCCCATCTGCGTATAAGTATCTTCCAACTCAGACTCGGGGAATTCAGCAGGGGTGCCCTCATCATAGAGCTCCAGATGCTCCCTGATGGTAGTTTCACGTATAATGATCTCCTGTCCGCAGACCCTTGATCGAATAATCCTTTCATCATTTAGGGTTTCACAATGACCATTGGCCCAGAAATCGGCCAGATGGTTTGAGTAGATGGTAGGGTTTACGGTAAGGGATGTGAAGTATGTGGACTGTGACAGTATTTGGACAATGGGGGCAAAATTAACATCCTTTGAAGAATCAAGGATGGCAACTTGGATATGCTGGGGATTCAAGGCCATTGTTCGGAGAGTACTGTTTGATTAGGGAAATTAAGAGTGAATGAAGAAGAAGATGGAAATTTTGGGCTTTAGCAGTGGTAAAGAAAGTAGAGAAAGAGAGTCAGAAGTTTTTAAATAGGGGGGGGGGGTAAAAAGCTAAACCGATAAGGTGAGAAAATGGGTGAAAGGACGGTTTAGGTTTCGATTTGACTGGGGCGGCAAGGTAAACCATTTAAAATATTACAACAATCATCTATAAAATCTTACTTTTTTACAGAGTGGGGCCCAAAGATTTTCTTTACACAGTAAAAGTTTTCTTTCGAGGGTAAAATTGCTTCCCAGAGAAAACACTTGTTTTTCTCAATATTGTCTTCCGAAGCCATTTTTACTTCCGAAAGCAAACCATGTCTCAATGACAAGTGTGCTTCCGAGAGAACAGTCTTCTTCCGAGGAAAGAAGTTAGGGGCTGTTTGATTGCATCTGACTAATCCTCTGACTGCTGACTGTTGACTCGGTCAACCAGTCAGCGCGTTTGATTTGTAAAAAATAGGTTCTGACTGAGTCAGCCCTTCTGACCTACCCTTGTTTTACCCTCTGATCCAGTCAGTTTCTTTAAGACCTCTGACCCAGTCTCCACTGCTGACCACATCAAACAACCCCTTAGTAAGCTTCGGAAGTAGATTTGATCTATCAAATGTTCTTCTGAGGCTAAAAACTCTTTGGAAGAGAATATTTATGCAGAGGAATTTGCCTTCAGAAGATAGATAAAGATCTCTTCCGAGGGTAAATTTCTCTTCGGAAGAATTCACACTTAGAAATGTTAAGAAAGCCTTTTTGTAACAGGACTTAGATTGTATTTAGACAACATAGACAAGACACATTTAAAAAAAGGTGTTCAAAAGAGAAAGATGAGTCAATGTTAATCATCCCAATAGCTGTAATTAAATATTTAAATCTTTGTTCATCAAAGGCTTTTGTGAACAAGTCAGCATATTATTCTTCTGAATTGACTTTGTCTAGTTTGAGTAGATTTTTCTCATGAATATCTCGAATGAAATGGTACCTGATGTCAATGTGTTTACTCTTGGAGTGCTTGACCAGATTTTTTGTGATAGAAATGAAATTCTTGTTGTCTATGTGGATAGGAGTCTCTATGAAGTTAAAACCATAGTCCAACATCTGATTTTGAATCCATAGTAGTTGAGCACAGCAGCTTACAGTAGCAATGTATTCAGCTTTAGCAGTTGATATAGAGACACATGATTGCTTCTTGCATTGCCAGGAGATGATCCTTCCACCAAGAAATTGACATCCTCCAGATGTGGATTTCTTGTTGATATTGCAGCCACCATAATCACTGTCAGTGTAACCATAGAGATTAAAATATTTATCTAATACCAAAGACCCAGTTTGGGAGCTCCTTTGAGGTATCTATGAATTCTCTTGGTAACAATTAGGTGAGACACCTTTGGAGAAGCCTGATATCTAGCTCAGATGCATGTTGCAAACATGATATCAGGTCTACTAGCAGCGAGATACATTAGAGATCCAATAATCGCCCTATATTGATACGGATCAATATCCTCCCTCTCAGAATCAGGACAAAGGTTGTGATTTCTGGGTATAGGTGTCTTGGATGGCTTATAATCTTTCATCTCAAATCTCTCTAAGATGTCCTTGACATACTTAGAGTGATTGATGAAGAACCCTTCTTCCATCTGCTTCACTTGAATTCCAAGGAAGAAGTCCATCTTTCCTATAGAACTCATCTCAAACTTCTTTCTCATGATGCTTTCAAAGTCCTTGCACATTTGGTCATTTAAGGAACCAAATATGATGTTATCAACATAGACTTGTACAAGCAGCATGTCCTTCCCAGACTTCCTAATGAACAATGTCTTATCTATGGTGCCTCTGGTATAGCCATTATTAAGAACAAATTGGGATAGTGTCTCACACCACAGCCTAGGTGCCTGATGCAACCCATAAAGAGCTTTATCAAGTTTGCACACATAGTTGGGTGCTGTGGGTCTTTAAATCCAGGTGGCTGGCACATATAGACTTCTCTATCGATATCCCCATACAGAAATGCACATTTGACATCAAGTTGATAGACTGTGAAGTTCTTGGATGCTGCCAAAGCAAGGAGGATTTGCACAACCTCAAGTCTTGCAACAGGTGCAAAGACATCAGTATTTATGCCTTCCTCCTGTGTGTATCGTTGAACAACAAGTCTTGCTTTGTTCTTCATGATCAAACCTCTATGGTCTCTTTTGTTTCTAAACACCCACTTAGTGCCAATAGGGACTTGGCCAGGTGGCAATGGACACAAGTTCCATACCTTTTGCCTCTTAAACTGAAGTAACTCCTCTTGTATTGCTTCAACCTAATTGTAGTCCTTGAGAGCTTCTTCCACCTTCTTTGGTTCCATTTGAAAAAGAAAACATGAGTACAAGCAAACATTCCCATTATAGGTCTAACTTCTTGTTCTCACACCTTCTAAGACATCCCCAATGATGTCATCAGCTGGATGAGTGTTATGTATCCTGAGCCTAGGAATCACATCTAGTTGCTTAGATAGATCTAAATTTGAAAAGTTTTGCTCAGGATTTTGAACACCTTCACCAGCTGATGTCTCACACTCATTCAGTGAGGACTGATTGAATGAATAAGTGACAACATCAATGGTGTTTTGCTGAGAAGCAGCATCAACCATTGCCTGTTCCTCCAGAATACTATCTTCATCAACTTGGTGTTGAGTACTTGAGTTGTCAGTTGTTGAGTTGTGAGGCTCAGTTAGCTGATAACTTGTTGAAGCTCCATTTTTTCCTAAGATATTCATGCTTTCAGGACTTCCAGTAATGGGAGCTTGATCTTCAATTCTTCTTAGAGAATTGGGAATAGGTCTGGGTAACTTAATTGATCTACATAGGGGTCATTTTGAGTTCCTGTTCCAGCTAAAACATTCTCACAAGATGGTTTAGAATAGTTGAGAAATAATTCTAAATTAAAGGTATGATCAGGACCATTGCCCTTAGCACAAGGAGTGTGCTCCTTTACAACAATGTTGGATGATTCCTCAAATTGTTGATTTCTGGTGTTATACACTCTATATGCAATAGAGGTTGAGGAATATCCCACAAAGATAACATCATCCAACTTTTCAGCAAATTTTGCTAAATTGTCCTTTGTGTTAAGTATGGTGCACCTGCGGCCAAAGGACCTAAGAAAGTCAATGAATTGTGGCCTCTTGTTCCATAGCTCATAAGGGGTCTTTCCATGGGGCTTAACAATGAGAACCATGTTTTGCATATAATATGCAGTGTTGACTGCCTCTGCCCAGAAAGTTAGAGGCAGCTTTGAATCAGCCAACATAGTTCTTGCAGCCTTAATAAGCGTGCTGTTCCTCCTCTCAGCAACAACATTCTGTTGAGGAGTTCTAGGAGCACTATATTGACTGGAAATCTCTTTTGAGTTACAGAATGAGTCAAGAACTCGATTCTTAAACTCAGTCCCTTGATCACTTCTAATGATTTTTACCTTGTGATCCACTTGATTTTCAATTTTAAGAATAAAAGATTTTAAAGTTTCAGCCGTTTCATCTTTAGTTCTTAAAAAGAAAACCCAAGTAAATCTTATGAAATCATCAACAATCACAAGGCAATATGATTTCCTTCCAATGCTCATTATACTTGTGGGACCAAAAAGATCCATGTGAAATAAGTGTAATAGGGTGGTGATGGAGTTGACCTCTTTGGATTTGTGAGAAACCTTGTGTTGCTTTCCTTTCAGACAGGCAACACAATTATCTTTACAGATAAACTCCTTTTTTGGCACACCATGTACCAAATTATTTGTAACCAATTTATTTATGATTTTAAAATTAACATGGCACATTCTTTTATGCCAAAGAGTTGACTCATCACCATTAGCTTTAGAAAGAAAGCATGATACTTCAACTAGTGGGGAAGCATTGTTCATATCTAGCTTGTACATATCCTTTCTCCTGGGAGATCTAAGAAGCACTAATTCCTGAGGAATTGTCATCCCGGGTTTGAGGATAATACACTCATGTTCTGTGAAAAGCATTTGGTGCTTTTGATCATAGAATTGAGAAACACTTAAGAGATTGTGTTCAAGCTGTTTGACAAAGTTTACTTTGTCAACTTTTAACTTACCACTGGATACATTACCTCTACCAGAAATGTATCCTCCGGCTTCACCTCCAAACTAAACAGGACCTCCATCAAAATGTTCAAATTGTTTTAGGAGAGATCTGTTCCCTGTCATGTCCCTGGAGCATCCATTGTCCCTAATCCAAACATTTCTATTCTTGTCATGTGAATTGTCCCTGCATATAAGGTGAAATGATTAGTTACAATTGGAAACCCAAGCCTTGTTGGTCTTGGGCACTTCTAATTCAGATGATATAATTGAACCAAAATTTATGCATGGGGGTTCAATTATGGTTTGTGAAGAAGAGGGTTGGGCTGTAGCATCTTTTCTGATCTTCCATTTCATCCTATGGTTGATTAGTGTTGATGAGCCTGATGAGGCTTGTGCGACATAGCTTGCTTCCGAGGCTTCTTTCTTCTTGGAAGAAGTTTTCACCACCTTTTCTTTCAAAGCAATCTTCTTCTCGAAAGGTTTCAAAGGATTCTTTTTGTTCCTTTGTTTGTTCTTTAGTTTGTCTTCCGAAGCTATTTTCCTTTTGAAAGAATGGGTTTCTTCCGAAAGCAACTTGGCTTCGGAAACAAGCTTTCATTTCCTTAACACTTGGACCATATGGTAAGGTCCAAATGTGAAACCATCCTTGACTCCTTCTTTCTTAACATTGGTTGCATAATGTGTGCTTGCTGGATTGTAGTAACAATCTTTAGCCATGTGGTTATGTGACAGGATCAGTGATCTAAGTTTGATCAATTAGAGTTGAATCGCAGCAGAATTAGAACAAGAATTAGACAAATATAGCAAGAACACAATAGATATTCAATGGAACAGTACACGGTTATAGAAAAAGAGGGTTTTCTGCAAAAGGGATAATATCATTCATGCACAAATGCTTCGGTATGGCGGCCGCTAAGCTTCACTAAGCTGCGCTAAGCTACGCTATAGCTGCACACCTTACAATTAGGTCAACATTCCTTATATAAAGGAATGTGACGTCTGCTGATGTCACTTGATAGTGACATCTAACAGAATTATTACAAACAACTGAAAGTGAGCAAACTACTGAGAATGTTCACAACAACTGAGAACATCTCAGAGTATGCTAAGTACAAGATGAAACTAAAACTACTGAAACTACAAGTACTGATTACAAGAAACATAAAACTACTGAAAGGAAACCATCACAACTACTGAAGAGGTCTTCTTCAGCTGTTGTGACAACATCTGAAACTTGGTCTTCAGTCTTTGTCTTCAGCTTTTGTCTTCAGACTTTGTCTTCAGTTCTTTAGCTTCAGACTTTGTCTTCAGCTTTTTCACTTCAGACTTTGTCTTCAGCTCTTTCACTTCAGACTTTGTCTTCAGACCTTGTTATCAGTTGATGTCTTCAGCTGTTGCAGACTACTTCAGTTGTTGTAATGTCTGTGGGACTTAAAGGTTTTTCTGATCAGGCTCATTGGTTCTTTTGGTCCAACAAACTCCCCCTGAACCAATGCAGCCAAAACCTTTAAGCTTATTGAGGTCCCACTTATTCTTGGCAGAAATACTCTCTTGATCAGCTTCAGAGATATCAGATAAGCACAGGCCAGGGAACAGGTTTCAGTAGATGTGAATGTCAAAGGATGGAAGGGAACTCTGTCTTGGGGAACTGGACACAGAGCTGTTATCCCAACCATAAACCTACTTCCCATTGATGAGTCTATAAGACTCTCTGACATAGGCCTCAAGGAGAACAACTTGTTCCTCCTTAGTGAGTTCTTCTGCTTCTCCTTCGAAGAAGAACTCTGGGCCATAGTACTCTGATAGGTACTTTACTGTCTTTCCATTTTTCAACTCAACAGTTGTTATCTCTCTGTAAGCAAATTCATCTGGGTGAGTCCCTTCTAATAACAACTGGAGTTCATTTTTCTTGATCTCTTCAAGCCTCTTGTATAACAACCCCTTCTTGACCGTTTTGTTCTCCATTAGAGTTTGAGGGGTCATCTTTGACTTGTAGGCTCTCTTGAAGTCTTCAAGTATCTCCCAGGGTGAGACTACAATGGCCAACATAATAACAGCATCTATGGTCTTTCTCACTTGGCCATTGTATCTACTTGGTATAGATTTCTTATGAATTCTAGAACTAACCCTGGGGTCTGGCCAAATCCTTACTCTCTCCTTTTGATATTGAAAGGTATGCCTGAGAGCATACAGCCTTTGAGCGTGTTTCTTCATGGCTTGTATAGATGATGACTGAGGAAACTCTTTGTCAACCATCTTCAAAAGTTGCTCATCGTGCTGTTTCTGCTGTTCTTCTTCTTCAATCTTAACTTTCACCATTTGCCTCTGAAAGTCTGGTGTGATCATTTGTTGACTTCTGGGCTCAGGTATTTTTAGAACAGCAGAGATTGGCAGACTGTCTTCTTCATCATCATCTTCTTCTTCTTCTTCCATCCTCAACACCCTTCTCCTCCTTCTGGGTGCATCATTGGATGTGGTTTGAGGTGGTTTTTGGGGTAAGGGAATTGGTTTTGAGGGTTGAGTTGGTTTAAGTTTAGGTTTAGGGATTGGTTTGGGGAGTTGTGGGGTTGGTTGTTTTTGAGTGGGAGTTTGGGAAGGCTGATCTAGCATTTTTGTGGTAAGTTTGGCTTTGGAAAGCTTGGCCATATCAGTTCTCTTCCCAGCACCTGCTTCATCTAAGGCTTCGATAATCAACCCCTTATTGAATGCTTCAGAAGCACCGATTCTGGTGGTTATTGCCAGAATACTGTCTCTGGTCCATGATTTAATCTCAATTAATGATCTTCCCAAGTATTTTGCAATAAACCTGATCATTATCTCCAACCTCTCCCTTTCCATCACACTGTAACTGGCCCATCTCTCTTGTATCTCTTTAATCTCCAGCCTTCTGATCTCAGTGTCTAATGTAGCTGTATCAAAGCCTTGTCTGAAGAGTTGGTCTATTATTCTGTCCATTGATCTGCTATGAGCTTCATCAGCTTCTTTAATCAGATCTTCTAATGATTTCTCTTCATCAGGCTTTTGAGTTTCAGCACTTTTCTTTCTCTTGTATGTGACCAGCTATTTTTCCTTTTCTAACTCCTTTTCTTTCTCTTGTTGTTTCTCATCTTCCACTCTCTTTCTCTTTCTTTCTTTCACTGCCTTAGACTCCCCCTTTTTGGGTGCATTGGGTTCAGGGGTTTGAATGGCAGAAAGCTTCTTTTGCACAGCATCATCAACAAGTGTTTGTAGATTTGAGGAGATCCTCTCATCAATGGCTTTATGCACAATCTCATTGATGATGGGAGTGATGAGAGGTAAGGAATGTTGAAAGGTAGCAACCATCTGCTCATAGGGGTTCTGTCCCTGAGAGGTGGTGCCAAAAGCAGTGGCTGGTGGCTCAGTTGAGTGTAGTGGCTGAGTGTTTGGTGAACCTTCAGATGAAGGTGCCATCTGTGGGTTTATTGGGGCAGATGGACTTTGATCCTGAGACATTTTGGCAAGCAGTTCTTTGAGTCTGCTCACCTCAGCCTCAAGGATTGTGTTATGGGCTAAGACATCGAAGAAAAAGCCCAGGTCATCATCAGTCTTTGCTGAATCACCTGACCTCCTGATTGAATCAGGATGTACATGCCCTGAGTGTAGATCCGTTGTAGCATGTGCCCCTTGTTCTTGGTTCTGTGGACTTCCTGCCTCAGGACTGAGTCCTTCATCGGCAGTTGCCTCTGGTGAGGTCTTAGAGATGTTACCAACTTCATCCTGTTCATTTGCTGAATCAGTAGAAGTGGCAGCCTCACCAGATGTTCTAACCTCCTCCTCTACACGGGGAGATTGAACATTATAACCCCTGTGCTGTGGGTTATCAGCAGCATTTTGGTCCTCTTCCTCAGCTGTTGAGGTTCTCCCCATTGTAATTGGTTTCTGGGGAGGAGGAGAGGAATGCAGCTGACTCAGCACTTGTATAACTATAATGGTTGGGCTTTGAGGGGCGGTTGCATTTGGAGATAGGTTTGAAGCAGATTGCACCCGGGGTGACTGGTGCTCTTCAATGGTAACCTTCTCAATTGAGATAGGTTCCAGCATTGTGGTATCCCCAATTATGGTTGCATCAGGATCCTGTTGAGAGGATGCCTGAGCTGCTAGGGCTGGTGGAGTCTTTGACACTACTGGGGGGTTAGAACCAGTAAGTGTTTCCTGTATTGGTGGTACAGGGGCATCCTCAGGGGACTCATCTCCCTGAGTAGCCTTTTTGGGCTTTTTGGTGTTGGGTTTGGTGGGGACTTTGGATCTGGAAGTGGAGGCTGTGGGTTCCCGCTGCTTGGGTTTTAGCAGCCGGGCAGCCCCTTTCAGTGTAGGGTCAGAGTTGTGCCTGGAGTATACTTCAGGCAATACAGCCGGAGCAGGGACTCCAAGGCCAACAAGGCTGTCTGATTTTAGCTGATTTAAAATTATGGCCATGAGAAACCTGGGATATAATATCCATCTGTTTGCCATAGGTTTCAAAGCCAGATCCTTTAGTTCCATGAAAACTATCTCAGAAAAATTTAGATTTTGTCGTTCAAAGATAGAGTATAATACCTGTTGCCATTGGGAGGACATCTGATCCCATGAGGAGGTTTTTGATGCAAGGCAGACATTCACCATGTGGAATATAAGACGTTCAGCATCATGGAAGTGCTTCTTCAGAATGGTAGTAGCACTTAAGTCTCCTTCATACCCGTTATTGATGAAAGACATATCAGTTGTGCCTTTCGGGTATTCTGTGACACAGGTGGCATCATGTAGATTTAGGGTTTGTCGAATGATGTCTGGAGTGATGACCACCTGTTTCTGGTTAACCAACGACTGGAGAGTGATTTGGCTATCATTCTCACCAGTTTGCACAGAGACGTTGGTCCAGAATTGGCTTAGGGAATCGGGGTATATGGTAGGATTCAGAAGAAAAGCGGTTCGGTACTGGGAATCTACCATAAGATCGATGGCATTATCAAATTTGTTCCAAAAGGCCGATTTCGAGAGGTAGGCAACACAGTTGTGTCTGGGTTTGAGTTTCATGGTCGCCATTGTTGAGAGAGTGAAGGACATAAAACGGCGAATGAAACGTTTGAAAGTAGGTTTAGGTATTTATAGGGTAAGAAAAGGCTGATATAAAACGACTGAAAGTGTTGGTGCTGTCATCAGTTGTTTGAAAACAACTGAAGACCTGGTTTTAACTTTCAGAAGTTGTAACAACTGAAGACTTGGTATTAGTCATCAGTAGTTGTGAAACTACTGAAGACATGGTTTTGGCTTCAGGTGTTGTAAACAACTGAAGATTTGGTGTTAGTCATCAGTAGTTGTAAAACTACTGAAGACATGGTTTTGGCTTTAGTTGTATGAAGTGAAACAGCAGTTGTAGAAACAACTGAAGAGAAAAGTTTCTCATCAGCTGTTGTCGTCAATTCTTAGCTCATCAGCTGTTTCATTCTGACCTCAACACTTATCAGACTTTTTGTCTGATTTTCAGACGTTTCATTGGTCATCAGTACTTATCTGTTATACTGACATCAGTAGTTGTAACTACATCAGTAGTTGTAACCACATAAGTTCTTTTCAACAGATAGAGTACTTCAGTACTTTTAAGTAATTTAGTCTTCAGTAGTTATGAAAACTACTGAGGATAAAAGAACTTATCAGTACTTATTTATGACAATAGTATACGAATGCTCATCAGTACTTATTGACTGAGATCATCAGTAGTTGTCACTTATTCTAGCTGCAGCATACCAAGCCTTAACACTAGGTTTTGGAAAGTTGAGGTGGTTTTTGGGGTAAGGGAATTGGTTTTGAGGGTTGAGTTGGTTTAAGTTTAGGTTTAGGGATTGGTTTGGGGAGTTGTGGGGTTGGTTGTTTTTGAGTGGGAGTTTGGGAAGGCTGATCTAGCATTTTTGTGGTAAGTTTGGCTTTGGAAAGCTTGGCCATATCAGTTCTCTTCCCAGCACCTGCTTCATCTAAGGCTTCGATAATCAACCCCTTATTGAATGCTTCAGAAGCACCGATTCTGGTGGTTATTGCCAGAATACTGTCTCTGGTCCATGATTTAATCTCAATTAATGATCTTCCCAAGTATTTTGCAATAAACCTGATCATTATCTCCAACCTCTCCCTTTCCATCACACTGTAACTGGCCCATCTCTCTTGTATCTCTTTAATCTCCAGCCTTCTGATCTCAGTGTCTAATGTAGCTGTATCAAAGCCTTGTCTGAAGAGTTGGTCTATTATTCTGTCCATTGATCTGCTATGAGCTTCATCAGCTTCTTTAATCAGATCTTCTAATGATTTCTCTTCATCAGGCTTTTGAGTTTCAGCACTTTTCTTTCTCTTGTATGTGACCAGCTATTTTTCCTTTTCTAACTCCTTTTCTTTCTCTTGTTGTTTCTCATCTTCCACTCTCTTTCTCTTTCTTTCTTTCACTGCCTTAGACTCCCCCTTTTTGGGTGCATTGGGTTCAGGGGTTTGAATGGCAGAAAGCTTCTTTTGCACAGCATCATCAACAAGTGTTTGTAGATTTGAGGAGATCCTCTCATCAATGGCTTTATGCACAATCTCATTGATGATGGGAGTGATGAGAGGTAAGGAATGTTGAAAGGTAGCAACCATCTGCTCATAGGGGTTCTGTCCCTGAGAGGTGGTGCCAAAAGCAGTGGCTGGTGGCTCAGTTGAGTGTAGTGGCTGAGTGTTTGGTGAACCTTCAGATGAAGGTGCCATCTGTGGGTTTATTGGGGCAGATGGACTTTGATCCTGAGACATTTTGGCAAGCAGTTCTTTGAGTCTGCTCACCTCAGCCTCAAGGATTGTGTTATGGGCTAAGACATCGAAGAAAAAGCCCAGGTCATCATCAGTCTTTGCTGAATCACCTGACCTCCTGATTGAATCAGGATGTACATGCCCTGAGTGTAGATCCGTTGTAGCATGTGCCCCTTGTTCTTGGTTCTGGGGACTTCCTGCCTCAGGACTGAGTCCTTCATCGGCAGTTGCCTCTGGTGAGGTCTTAGAGATGTTACCAACTTCATCCTGTTCATTTGCTGAATCAGTAGAAGTGGCAGCCTCACCAGATGTTCTAACCTCCTCCTCTACACGGGGAGATTGAACATTATAACCCCTGTGCTGTGGGTTATCAGCAGCATTTTGGTCCTCTTCCTCAGCTGTTGAGGTTCTCCCCATTGTAATTGGTTTCTGGGGAGGAGGAGAGGAATGCAGCTGACTCAGCACTTGTATAACTATAATGGTTGGGCTTTGAGGGGCGGTTGCATTTGGAGATAGGTTTGAAGCAGATTGCACCCGGGGTGACTGGTGCTCTTCAATGGTAACCTTCTCAATTGAGATAGGTTCCAGCATTGTGGTATCCCCAATTATGGTTGCATCAGGATCCTGTTGAGAGGATGCCTGAGCTGCTAGGGCTGGTGGAGTCTTTGACACTACTGGGGGGTTAGAACCAGTAAGTGTTTCCTGTATTGGTGGTACAGGGGCATCCTCAGGGGACTCATCTCCCTGAGTAGCCTTTTTGGGCTTTTTGGTGTTGGGTTTGGTGGGGACTTTGGATCTGGAAGTGGAGGCTGTGGGTTCCCGCTGCTTGGGTTTTAGCAGCCGGGCAGCCCCTTTCAGTGTAGGGTCAGAGTTGTGCCTGGAGTATACTTCAGGCAATACAGCCGGAGCAGGGACTCCAAGGCCAACAAGGCTGTCTGATTTTAGCTGATTTAAAATTATGGCCATGAGAAACCTGGGATATAATATCCATCTGTTTGCCACAGGTTTCAAAGCCAGATCCTTTAGTTCCATGAAAACTATCTCAGAAAAATTTAGATTTTGTCGTTCAAAGATAGAGTATAATACCTGTTGCCATCGGGAGGACATCTGATCCCATGAGGAGGTTTTTGATGCAAGGCAGACATTCACCATGTGGAATATAAGACGTTCAGCATCATGGAAGTGCTTCTTCAGAATGGTGGTAGCACTTAAGTCTCCTTCATACCCGTTATTGATGAAAGACATATCAGTTGTGCCTTTCGGGTATTCTGTGACACAGGTGGCATCATGTAGATTTAGGGTTTGTCGAATGATGTCTGGAGTGATGACCACCTGTTTCTGGTTAACCAACGACTGGAGAGTGATTTGGCTATCATTCTCACCAGTTTGCACAGAGACGTTGGTCCAGAATTGGCTTAGGGAATCGGGGTATATGGTAGGATTCAGAAGAAAAGCGGTTCGGTACTGGGAATCTACCATAAGATCGATGGCATTATCAAATTTGTTCCAAAAGGCCGATTTCGAGAGGTAGGCAACACAGTTGTGTCTGGGTTTGAGTTTCATGGTCGCCATTGTTGAGAGAGTGAAGGACATAAAACGGCTAATGAAACGTTTGAAAGTAGGTTTAGGTATTTATAGGGTAAGAAAAGGCTGATATAAAACGACTGAAAGTGTTGGTGCTGTCATCAGTTGTTTGAAAACAACTGAAGACCTGGTTTTAACTTTCAGAAGTTGTAACAACTGAAGACTTGGTATTAGTCATCAGTAGTTGTGAAACTACTGAAGACATGGTTTTGGCTTCAGGTGTTGTAAACAACTGAAGATTTGGTGTTAGTCATCAGTAGTTGTAAAACTACTGAAGACATGGTTTTGGCTTCAGTTGTATGAAGTGAAACAGCAGTTGTAGAAACAACTGAAGAGAAAAGTTTCTCATCAGCTGTTGTCGTCAATTCTTAGCTCATCAGCTGTTTCATTCTGACCTCAACACTTATCAGACTTTTTGTCTGATTTTCAGACGTTTCATTGGTCATCAGTACTTATCTGTTATACTGACATCAGTAGTTGTAACTACATCAGTAGTTGTAACCACATCAGTTCTTTTCAACAGATAGAGTACTTCAGTACTTTTAAGTAATTTAGTCTTCAGTAGTTATGAAAACTACTGAGGATAAAAGAACTTATCAGTACTTATTTGTGACAATAGTATACGAATGCTCATCAGTACTTGTTGACTGAGATCATCAGTAGTTGTCACTTATTCTAGCTGCAGCATACCAAGCCTTAACACTAGGTTTTGGAAAGTTGAACTGTCCAAAGGCTTAGTAAATATGTCTGCAAGCTCATCAGCACTAGGAACAAACTTTGGATCAATCAGACCTTTTTCAAAACAATCCCTAATAAAATGGTGTCTGATCTCAATATGTTTGGTCCTAGAGTGCTGGACTGGATTCTTGACAATACAAAGAGCTGAAGCACTATCCATTAGTAATGGAGTCTTAGTCTCTGTAATGCCATAATCCAATAATTGATTCTGAAGCCAGAGTACCTGAGATGTACAACTTGCAGCAGCAATGTACTCGGCTTCAGCAGTGGATGTAGCAACAGATGTTTGTTTCTTACTCTGCCAAGAAACCAAACAGTTGCCTAGGAATTGACATCCACCAGAAGTTGATTTTCTAGTTAATTTACACCCTGCATAGTCACTATCAGAAAAAGCAACTAATTTGCAAGAGTGCCCAGTGGAATACCAAAGACCTAGAGATTGAGTACCTTGCAGATATCTAAAGATCCTCTTGACTGCAATCAAATGAGACTCTTTAGGAGCAGCCTGAAATCTAGCACAAACACAAGTTGCAAACATAATATCTGGTCTAGAAGCTGTTAAGTACATCAAGGACCCAATCATACATCTGTAAAGTGTTTCATCAACAGCTTTACCTTTCTGATCTGCATCCAGTTGTGTGGTGCTGCACATGGGAGTAGAACAGGGCTTACAGTTTTGTAAATCAAACTTTTCCAAAAGACTCTTTGTGTATTTTGACTGATGAATGAAAGTTCCATCAGCCTTTTGTTTGATTTGCAAACCTAGAAAGAACTGTAATTCTCCCATGGCACTCATTTCGAATTTTTGTTGCATCAACTTTGTAAATGCATCACACAACTGTGGATCAGAGGATGCAAAAATAATATCATCAACATAAATTTGAACAAGGAGCTTATGCTGACCCACTTTCTTAATGAACAAAGTTTTATCTATGGAGCCTCTAGTGAAATTATTCTGAAGAAGAAAATTTGACAGTGTTTCATACCAGGCTCTAGGAGCTTGTTTCAACCCATAAAGAGCCTTATCAAGTTTATACACCCAATCAGGATGTTTATTATCCTCAAAACCTGGTGGTTGACACACATAAACCTCTTCTTTTATTTTACCATATAAAAATGCACTTTTGACATCCATTTGAAAAACTTTAAGATTGTGGAATGCAGCATAGGCTAAGAACAATCTAATTGCCTCCAGTCTGGCTACAGGGGCAAAGGTTTCATCATAATCAATACCTTCTTCTTGTGAAAACCCCTGGACAACCAGTCTGGCCTTGTTCTTGACAATTTGCCCATTTTCATCTGTTTTATTCCTAAACACCCATTTAGTGCCTATTGCACACTTACCTGGGGGTAGAGGAACCAGTTCCCACACTTGCTGCTTTTTGAACTGAAGAAGCTCAAGCTGCATGGCATCAACCCATCCATTGTCTCTTAATGCAATATGATAGTTCTTTGGCTCTTGCTGACTGATGAAGAGAGCATAGAAGCAGAAGTTGGACAATTGACTTCTAGTTGAGACACCAGCATTGATATCACCAATGATTTGAGACATTGGGTGATTCTTCAGCTCTTGGTACACTATGAGATCTGTGCAAGTGTTTGTAGCACGCTCAGCAGCAACAGATGTTGATCCAGATTCTTGAAACCAAGTATTAGATGGCAAGTCAAATGAAGTAGAGGATTCAGAAATCTCATCAGCATTTGTTGTGGATGGTGCTACTGAAGCTACAGGAACATCAAGTTTAGTAGACTCAGGCAGTTGATCACTAAACTTGAATAGGTGAGTACTGGGATCATCATCAACATCAGTACCACCAGATGGATGACTAGCTGCAGAAGGTGATGAATTCACATGATCTGCAACAGCTGGAGGCTGATAAGGAACATATTGCAGTATGTCCAGATCAAACAACTCCACAGGGTTTTGTGGGATTTTGTCCTTAGGAGATTCATTGAACTTCACATGCAAGGTTTCTTCAACCATCTTTGTTCTGCAGTTGAACACTCTGTAAGCCTTGCAAGTGGATGAATACCCAACAAAATACCCTGCATCCACCTTAGAATCAAACTTTTGGAGTTGATCCTTTGTGTTGAGAATGTAACAAGGACACCCAAATGCTCTGAAGAATGAAATTAGAGGAGCCAAATGATGTAGAACTTCATAAGGAGTCTTCATCAACCTCTGATTCACTAAAGCTCTATTTTGCACATAGCATGCTGTGTTGACAGCTTCAGCCCAAAAGGTCAGTGGCAAACCAGAGTCAGCCAACATGGACCTTGCAGCTTCAATTAGGGTCCTGTTCTTTCTCTCCACTACTCCATTTTGTTCTGGAGTCCTTGGGATGCTATACTGCCTCTTGATTCCTTTTGAAAGGTAGAAATCATCAAGTGTATGGTTTCTAAATTCAGTTCCATTATCACTTCTTATACACTTGACTGATAGGGAATACTGCTTCTCAACATACAACACAAAGTTAATAATTGTCTGAGCAGCCTCATCCTTTGAATGCAAGAAGAAGGTCCATACAAATCTGGAGTAATCATCCACAATTACCAGACAGTATTTCTTCTTTGCCATGCTCATTACTCTCACAGGACCAAAGAGATCCATGTGCAGTAATTGCAAGCAGGCAGTGGACTTTGGTTCTTCTATAGGAGGGAATGAAACTTTGTGTTGTTTTCCTTTTAAACAAGCAGTGCAGGTTTCATCACAGTGGAACTCCTTTATTGGTAGACCTCTCACTAAACTATTGTGGATCAGCTGATTCATGTTTTTGAGATTAACATGACCCAGCCTTCTATGCCACAGTTTAGATTCCTGAGGAGAGGCCTTGGAGAACAGGCAAGGATGACCTTTTAAATCAATCTTCTTTGACAAATCCAAGGCATATACTCTTCCTATCCTGTTGGCCTTCAGGAGAGTATGTTCATCCAATACCTTGTCAATCAGCCTCAGAACTTTGGAAGACAGAATCCGGCAGTTCTGGCTTGTGAAAAGTGCAACATGCCCTTTATCACACATCTGACTGACACTCAGTAGATTATACTTGAGATTCTCCACATGGTTAACATCATCAAATCTGATTTCTCCATTTGACACAAATCCTTTCCCGATGATGTAACCCTTAGCATCATTTCCAAATGAGACAAATCCCTTCTTTCCTTGAGAGTAGTCATTAAGAAGAGAACTGCTCCCAGTCATATGCATAGATCCTCCACTGTCTACATACCAGATGCTTCTTTGGCATGCTGAAGAACCCTGCATTTATCATAAGAAACTAGTTAGCTTTAGAGACCCAAACCTTTTTGGTTTTGGGTCTGTTTTCATCAACAGATTTAACCATAACTTGTTTCTCATGATTAACAGCTGATGAAGGTGGAGATGGTGCTGAAATGGATTTCTTAGATTTGGGCTTGGATTTCCTTTTCAGTGGTTTGATCACAGGTGCATCTAGTTGGTTAACTCTCCCCAACAAATGCTGAACCATCATAACAAGTTGTGTCTGATTTGTTGCTAAAGCCTTCAGCTCATTTGACACATCAGTACTTGTTTTTGATGAGTTCCTGTGACCCACCATTTCCTCCTTCTTGAAATTCACAGACTTAGTCTGATGTTTATCATGAGGAACACTATCAGCTGTTTTCTGATAAACCCCATCCTTCTTTTTGGATTTTGGCGAGGCCTTGGGTTTATCAGTTTGAGATGACTGTGGTACAAACTTGGTCTCAAACTCATTTTTCATTTTATTAATCTCTTCTTTAATGAGCTTATCTCTGTTGAGTTTGGAACCCTTTTTGTACCAGCATTCATCAGATAGATGATTGAATTTACCACATATTTCACATGGCTTATTCTTCATCTTGGATTGATCAACTGCTGAAGTGGAAACTACTGAAGGTGTGATCTTCAGTACTTTCCTCCTTTCAGTACTTGTGTTAAGTACTGAAGGATCGGTAACAACTGAAGACTTGTTCTTCAGCTGTTCTCTATCCGTCCTGAAAGACCGTATGATAGATTCCTCAGCAGTTGTTAATCCTTTTATTTCAGCAGATTTGAAATGCTTTTCAGATGTTGTGACTTGCCCTTCAGTACTTGGAGTACTTTGAGGGACAACATCTGAATTGCTCAGCTTCATGTGTTTATCAGCATTTAAACCATCAGGCAATTGATTTGCTGAGATCTTAACACTGACTTCATCCTCTAATTTTGTATTATCATTTGAGGATGAATCACATGATGATGTGGTTTGGAAATTACTTTCACCTTCAGATTTTACTATTGATTTTGAAGTAAAATCAGTAGGTGGTGCAGTATGATTGTAACCTATTCCAAACTTCACATTTGAAGCTGTTTGCTTGCTGAGAAGCATTTCAAATCCCTTGCAGGATGTTACCCAGCGGTCACACTCAACTTGGGTAGCTGCAAGTGTCTCTTTGAGACTTCTGTGGTTCTCAAGTATGACCTCTACCTTAGCCTTTTCATCATTAAGTTGGCATTTAAGCTTGTAAATCTCATCATCTTTGTCATTAAGAGCAGACTCATACTCAGCTTTTCTTTTGGAAATAGTTTTCTCAAGCTCAAGATTTTGATTGATTAAAGCTACATTTGCCTCTCTAATAGAGACAAAGGCAGCTATGCATGATTCAGAACATAACTTGGCTTTAGCCTCAGAAGATACCTGGGTTACCTGTGAAGATGATGCATTGGAGCAGGAACCCTCAGTAGACTCCAGGGCCATGAGAGCAAGATTCCCAAAAGGATGTTCACCACCATGTTGACCAGCACCAGCAAATAATTGCTCATTGAAACCAAAAGATCATCTGGTGAGCTGCTCCAGTCAACAACTCCTGGTGTGAAGAAGCTGTGATGAGGTTGAGATTGTGATGGAGATGGTTGAGGCTCAGGTAGGGCTTGAGGTTGTTGTGCTATAGGAACTTGAACTGGATTTGGCTGTGGCATGTAATAGCAGGGATATGGATATGGCATTGGACCCTGAGGGACAAAATATGCAGGAGATTGAGGTTGTGAGTGATGACCAGAACTAGCAGGATGTTGCCCTTTGTTTTGTGAACTATTGCTTGGAAAGGTCACAAAGGGTGCAGAGGAGTTAGATCCAGTTGATCTACACTCTCTTGCAAAGTGCCCAAGCCTGTGGCATTTGTGACACCTCAACTTACTCTTGTCAAAACCAACTTTGGTTTTGCCAGAGAGTCCTGGAAATTTCCTACCAGTTCTCTTGTAGAACTTTTGAGATCTGATATTGATCAAGGCCATTTGGCTCAAAATATCCATCTCTTCTAAATCATCATCAGCAATACCCATCAAATCATCCATGATAAAGCATAAATTATCACTATTACACCCAGAATGACTGTCAACACCAACAAATGCATGATCAGAACTGTTTGAAGAGAAATCTATATGCTCATCATAATGGCTTTCTGATCCAGCATATTCTGACTCATGACCGACCAAGGCAGTGTTCCCTGGTACAAAGTCATCAGTGAGCTTTCCTGATGATGCCAGTTTCCTTTTCTGCTCTATCTCTCTTTCAAATGTAAGCAGTTTCCCATGGAGTTGGGTGAGAGATAGGCTATCCAGATTTGCACTGGAGCGTAGGACAATGGTGTATGTGTCCCATCTCTCAGGCAGTGATCTGAGGAATCTGTTGTTCATCTGGCTGTTAGTATACTCATGCTTGACCATTTTCAGCTCAGAGATCAAGCAGGAGAAACGCTCAAACTGTTGAGTCAGTGTCTCACCCTTCCTATGAGAGAATGTCTCATATTGTTGGGCGAGGATTTCTCTGTTGTTTGCTAAGACCTCATCAGTTCCTCCGAATTGTTCCTTCAAAGCATTCCAGAGGTCATGAGCAGTTTCATGATGCATAAGCCCAGAATAGATTTCATTAGGCAGTGCCATGGCCAGAATTCCATGGGCTTTAGCATCAATCTCAAACAGTTTACGATCTTCATCTGAGTATTGCTCCTTCTTCTTCGGAACCATTTGGTTGGTCTCCGGATTGTTCACCATAGGCTTGTGTGGACCGTGAACCACAGATGTCCAACAACCTGAACTGTTAACAGACAGGTGATGGAGCATTCTTCGTTGCCATATGTTATACTCACTCCTAACCAGCATCGGAGGCTTGGTTGAGGAGCCAGTGTTGTGAGGGTCATTAGATGGAGTAGTCATTCTCAGATTCAAACCAATTCAATCAAGTTTCAACAGATTTAGCACAAAAACACAACAAACTCAATATGAACCAAGAAGAAACTCAAATTGACTAACCAGAAGCAGCAGAAGATCAATCTCTATAACCAATTCTTGCAAATATGCTAATTCGATCAAACTTTAGATATCAAAATAGCAGTTTCAATGATCAATTGTTAAACCGATCAATGATTAACCCGCTCTGATACCATTTGACAGGATCAGTGATCTAAGTTTGATCAATTAGAGTTGAATCGCAGCAGAATTAGAACAATAGATATTCAATGGAACAGTACACGGTTATAGAAAAAGAGGGTTTTCTGCAAAAGGGATAATATCATTCATGCACAAATGCTTCGGTATGGCGGTCGCTAAGCTTCACTAAGCTGCGCTAAGCTACGCTATAGCTGCACACCTTACAATTAGGTCAACATTCCTTATATAAAGGAATGTGACGTCTGCTGATGTCACTTGATAGTGACATCTAACAGAATTATTACAAACAACTGAAAGTGAGCAAACTACTGAGAATGTTCACAACAACTGAGAACATCTCAGAGTATGCTAAGTACAAGATGAAACTAAAACTACTGAAACTACAAGTACTGATTACAAGAAACATAAAACTACTGAAAGGAAACCATCACAACTACTAAAGAGGTCTTCTTCAGCTGTTGTGACAACATCTGAAACTTGGTCTTCAGTCTTTGTCTTCAGCTTTTTTCTTCAGACTTTGTCTTCAGTTCTTTAGCTTCAGACTTTGTCTTCAGCTTTTTCACTTCAGACTTTGTCTTCAGCTCTTTCACTTTAGACTTTGTCTTCAGACCTTGTTATCAGTTGATGTCTTCAGCTGTTGTAGACTACTTCAGTTGTTGTAATGTCTGTGGGACTTAAAGGTTTTTCTGATCAGGCTCATTGGTTCTTTTGGTCCAACATTATGTAGACCACAGATTATGCATTCAATGTTATTCTTGATGGGGCATGATGACTGTTGTTTCTTGCTCTTCTTTTCTTCTTCAACAGCCTTCCCCTTTAACTTTTGATACTTCATCTGGATAGGTGTGCTGGTACTACACTCTTTTCCTAGATCAAGATTTCCAACCACTTGAAATCCAGCTGATAAGAATACACCTTTTTGCCTTGGGTCTATCTTCATCTTAGTCTCAGCCTCCTTCTTGGTAAATTTTCTTGCTGCCCTGATTTTGTTCTTTCTGGCTTCGGTGGTTAAGGGTTGATCAGCTGTGGGGATGAGGTTTTCTACCTTATCCTTCCTTGTGGTGGTCTCCATCATTGCATTATTCTTCTGATCTTTGGGTAGTGGGTCAGCAGTTAGAACCTCTTACTCATCAGTACCACATCTTGGCTGTCTAATAGACACCAAGGAGTGTGGTGGAGCAATTTCATTGGTTCCCAACCCACTATTGTTTTGATAGCACACCTTGGAGTGGGAGGATGATGCAATGATGGTGTTGAAATTATGCTCTTCAATGGCATACTTCTTTGCTTTAGCTTCTGCTTTCACTAGCTGGGCTTGAGCCTTAATCAACTTGGATATTAGATCTTTTATTTGAGTCCTGTAGTTTGAATGTTCATGTTTTAAAGAGGACATAGTTTTCTTTAACTCTACTATTTTGAGTTTATAGTCAGATTCTGCTCTCTTAAAATAAGATTTTAGGATATTTAGAAACTCAATATCAGATCTAATTTTCATGCTGTAGTCCTGATACAATTTAACCTTAGTAATACAGGCTGGGGTACGGAGATGTTCATATACCTTAATGTCTTCAGTTCCAGCCATAAGAGCTTGAGCAGGAGTAACATCTTACACCATGAAGCTCCAGTCAACTTTTTGAGCAACAGCTGCAATCTGTTGTTCAATGGGTTTGGCGGTAGCCTTTAGGGTAGCGGGATTTTGGGAGGCTTGAGTTGCTCCAGGATTAGATCTAGGAGCTTTGCATTCCCTTGCAAAGTGACCAAGCTAGTTGCAGTTGTAGCACTTGGCCTTTGTCTTGTCAAACCCAAATTTGCTATTGGTTAGGTTCTGAGGGAAACTACCTTCCAGTTCTTTTGAAGAACTTCTTTGCTCTATAGGTCAGGAGAGCCGTTTGTTGGACAATGTCCATGTGTTCAACATCATCTGGGCTGAAACACTCTAGATCAACAAAACAAAATTGAAAACCTCCAGAGTGCTCACTCCCTGAAACAAAAGCACAACTATCCTGGATAGAATTTTGTTGAGCCTATTGAGACCTAGGTGTCTCAGGGTATGTAATGTATGGCCCAGAAGAAGATGATGGCTATTAGGGGTAGTTCAGGTACAACTGGGCTGGGGAGTTCTTGAACCTTCAGCAACATGTAGAGCATTGCTAAAAGGAAGGTTTGAGGGTCTATTCATCAGATGGCTTTTTTGAGTTTCCATCTCCATACGGTATCCATCTAGGATTCTATATAGTTTAGTCATGGTGAGAATCTCTACTGAGTTCACAGGTAATATAATAAGTTAATGAGAACACAAGAACACCAGAGTGGTTTTTAAGATATTTGTATATATTACTTCTCAACTTAGTATTACAACACTCTTACAAGCATGGTTACTTAAGTTATAATGAGAAACTATATATACTACTATCTATAGCTGGTTATAGTTAGAAAACCAGCTGAATCTACAACTAGACAAATACTACATTGCTAGAAGTAAAGTATTTAAGATAAAATAATATCCTAGATAAGGTAGTCATGACAGGTCCATGAGTTACCTTTTGTCACCAACTAAAATTGGCAACTATACTAACTGATAATGGGTGAACAGTGGATTAAAGTATGATCAACTACATGGGCGTGGGAAAGCGCCATGCAGTATATTAGAGTTTGCAGTGGACTGTCAGATAGACCATACTTATGTCAATTGGTTTATAGTTGGTTCTTCCGAAACTAAATGGCTTCGGAAGAATAAGTTCTTTCGAGGCCATTTATACTTCGGAAGAATCAACTTCATTCGAGTCATTTGCAAGTCTTCAGGACTTTATTATTTGGAAGACTGTCTTTAGGATCTGCTAAGTTGTATGCTTCGAAAGCAGAACTACTTAGTCCCGGAAGACTGAGTTTTCTCTTCGGAAGTTCTTCATACTTTGAGCTTCGAAAGATCTTTGACTTGTCTTCGGAAGAGCAACTTTGTCTTCGGAAGACCACTTCAATTGCACATCAAAATCTTCTAAGTATTGTTTTGGTTGCACCAGCCTCATATGATTCAACAGACATAATAGTAATGATTCATGTAAATTTGTTATGTAACATGTTTCTCCCCAGAAATTAGTAAAAGAAAATGGGGCTATGAGAACTCATTGATTGATGGTTTTGATACTGACAGGTGAAATAAGATGTATTACGCTTAAACCGAAGCAGTTCCTACATATATATGCGGTGGGCAAATAAGGGTTTACGTTCCCATTAATAAGTTGTTAAATGAAGTGACGAGTCGAGCGTTACATAAAATAAGTTTTAGTTTTAAATTATTGATTGAAAGTAAGCTTATCCATATTTATAGTTTTGTACGTTTTACGAACCGTTAGTAATATTCGATTATGAACTTAATATTTATAATAAGTGTATAAACATATATGCATATTATGAAATAAGTATATTTTGTCATAATTATAAGTTCATATGTGATTATACAACATTTTGTGATTTATAGTTTGTTTGCTTGATTTTTGCGTTTTTACAAGTCATTTTGCGCTAAGGTTTTAATTGACCAAATGTACTAAATAAAATACGATATTTTTACTATACTTATATTTGAGTTTTAACTTACTATTAAAATAAATGTAACATTTTATTGACTTCATTTAGTAGTCCAAAAATAATAGTATTTTTTTAAAAGTATGTGCAGCTATTTTCTGGAGTTTTAAAATTATTTCAGTTAGTTGGGGGTTGAAGACTTAACCATTTAAGTGAGACTACTTGGCTTTTAAAGCTAACTCATCACAATAAATTTCAGAAAAAGAATCAAGTCAATTGGGTAAAAATTGAGGGAGTTATGGCTTCTCAAAGTCGACCTAAGTATTCTGCCGAAAAATCCAGGTTTGACCTTCCATCTTGTACTTGGCTTTTGAGGGTCCAAATCTTGATGAAAAATTATGAATTTAATATGGTTGTAAAGATATTTCTTTGAACTTAATATTAGGCTCAAGAATCGTCTGTTTTGGTTTTGTTTTGATCAGATTATGGTCTCCTAAAGCCGGACCAAGGTTTCTGTTTGGTTCTGCATGCCCATCTAACAACTCCCATTCTAGCCATTGTTCTTACGATATTTGTGCTTGTTGTGTGTGTAGATCTGTTAGGTCATCAATATTAGATGTGTTATGATCAAAATATGAGTTCATAATAACATATTGTGTAAAAAAAGCTTATAGTGGAGACCACATAGTCATATTTATGTAGTAAAAATCCTGTTTTGTGACATATTTTTAGTGACATCTTTTAAGTTATATAACAAGCATTATAACAACTTTTCAGGTATGTAAACCACTGAATACGAGAAGTTTTAATGTTATACCGTTTATAGGTGCAAGATCAAGAGATTTGGCAATGTACGAACTTGAGCTCAAGATGAATTCCTTGCTCTTTTCTTCTAGATCAGCCAGCAGCAAGAGACTTTTGGGGTTGTTTTGAGAAATGAAATGGGGAGAGGGGGAGCAATTTTTGGTGTAGGAGTTCTTGTCTAAAAGTTAGTTTATATAGAGGAGAGTGAAGGGGAACAAGAAATTTGAAGGATGGTGATGGTATTCAAAAGTCAAGATATGAAAGTAGGGACAAAATTTAGTGAGTTGAAGGGATGAGGTGAGGGCAATAGTCAAAAGGTAGCATTATGTGATTAAAAGATGGTTATTTGATTAGTTAGTTAGGTTTAATATCTCGTTTATGTTAGCGTAAAAATACAATTGCGTTAATGTAAATAATTTTGTTATAAATCCTACAAGTTAAATTTAATATGTTTGTAATATATTTGAGGGTTCTAGTAATATTATCTAATCCTAGGATTGTAGTTTAATTCGACTAGTGCAAGTTAGTTATCGGTGTGATATTAGTGTTTTAATGCAAGGGCGATGGTTTTATATTTATATATATATATATATATACATATATATATATATATAATATGTATATATATATATATATATATATATATATATGTATATATACATATATATATAATATGTATACATATACATATATATATATATATGTATATGTATATGTATATAATATGTATACATATATATATATATATACATGTATATATATGTATGTATATATATGTATGTATATATATATGTATATGTATATATATATATATATATATATATATATATATATATATATATAAATATTCGCATAAATCTTTATTTTATGTTCACGGATATTTTTGTCGTTGACACAAATTGTCGACTTTGAGTTGGTATTCTATGTCAATAGTGTATCGTGATTTGTGAAATACGTTCAACATTCTTGACGACTCATGTCGGTTAAAGCACCTAGGTTTAGTAGTTCGACGAACGTCATAAATATTAAATATTAATGCATATTAATGTCATAAAATATTAAATCATAATCATCAACGCTCTTACCACTATTTGGGTTCACATAAAATATCATGAAATCGTTCAAGTTGCTATGATCCTAACTTGGTTATCATAATATCAAAGGATCATTTCTTAGTTTATATTCTAAACTAAGTAAATTACGTAATCACGTAAATAATGGAATATATGAAATACCTAGAATTTTCAGGAGTGTCAAAGTCATGGTTATGGTCAAAGAACAATCAATTGTACCCACCAAAACAAATTTAAAAATAAAGCTAGTACATCCTAAAATTATGGTAGTTAAAATGTGAAAGTACACACCACTAGTCAAAGGTTTGTCACAGTGTTCCTCATCTACATGAACTTGTTGAAACGTGGAAAAGATGAAGCTACCCACACTCTATGTATCAGGATCAATGCTGAATCTATCTTATATGCTCAAGGACAAATCTATATGTTGATAAATCATATCTAACTGATGAAGTACTAACCAACTATGAATTAGCATATGTATATCTATTGAAGATCTAAAGATCTGTTGATACACTGCTTCGTTAGATAAGAGTGCAGTGCTGAAGAGTAGTGGCGACAATATAACTCTACAACTATTGATCTTCTGTGATATTGATTCTTGTCTATGTTGTATATTGTTCTCTAACCAACAGTATTACATATTCGTGGAATGCCATAATGTTTAGATCAATGGCTGGAACATGCCATTGATCCTAAACTTAGAATAAATGGTCAAGATTTGTTCTAGTGTTTAGCTTTCATAGTACAAATACCCCACATTTGTATAATTTTAAGGTTAGCTAGTTTGCCTACTTGTTTTCTTGTTATCGCATTGTGTAATAAGTGAATATAATCAAGTGAATACTTTGAAAAAACTTCTTCTTGTTGTTTTCATTCAAGTATTACCTTTATGTTTATTGGTAAGCACTTAGTAAAGATTCTACATTTACTATATGCCGATCACTAGAAAAGTCTTATTTCATTATATGATCCAACAAATGGTATCAGAGCTTTACCTCTTGGCTTTTCTGAAATTTTCTTTTGTAACACCCGAAAATTTTGTCAAAATAAAAGAAAATGAAAGTATCTTGCAAAAGGGAAAAAGGAACAAAAGTGGAAGGGGGCTAAGTGTAAAAGACTACAACATTCAATATTTTAATATATATTGAAGGTACGGCCGCCCACTTCAGATACCATATTCTGCTTTCGACAAACAAAGAAGAAAGAAAAGAAGCAGGAACTTTTCTCTCGGTTTGTGAAGAAGAAGAAGCTGATTATTTTCGTAGATGAGCATTTCTTTGCATAATTGGCTAGGTTTTGTTGGATTTTTCTACCATGAAACCGATTTTTGTGTGCTTTTTGTGTCCGGGTGGTTGTTTTGGCTTGTTTTAGGCATTTGAACTCTTGTGCACTCAAGTTTGGAGGAGTTTTACTTGTTGGCTGCACATGTGAGTTCTAGACCCTGGTTTTATGTATTTTTAAACTTTTTGGGGCTGAAAATGCATGATTTAACATGTTTTACAACTGTTTAATTTGTACTCGTACGTATATGTGCATGTATGATTGTGTTTTATGGATGTTTATGTGTTGGGGATGTTTAGAATGCTAGTTATAAGCTTAGAACATGTTAGTATACAGATTGGGTTTGAATTTGATTCTGAAAAATGAATAACAGTTGGTCATGCGCCCAAATAGGGCTCATGCACCAAGAATTTTGCCTTAGAAAAATTTAAGTGAGGTTCATACGCCTCAATAGTTCCCATGCGCCTAGGAGTTTGTTTGAAAATACTAAGTGTTAACCCATGCGCCCAAACAGTACCCCATGCGCCCAACCATTTTTCTCAGGCGCCTAAGTGTTAGTCATGCACCTGAACAGTACCTCATGCGCCCAAGTTAGTGCCCAAACGCCTAAGTGTTGGCTCATACGCCCACATAATGTTAATGCACCCAAGTAGGATTCATGCGCCTGCATAGTGCTCATGAGCCTAGAACACTTAGAAAATTTCTTGAAATTTTGGGAAATTAGAATTTTAGGGTTTGACCCTGGTTTGACTTGGTGTTTTTATTGTTTATTTTATGCATGTTTTTGGGCTGTTCTTATGTTGCTTATTATGTATTGTTGTGTAGTTTTATGTGGTGTGATTATACTCATAAAGTATTACCATTAACCAAGTGAAAGATGAAAATTAAGGAAAAGTGGAACATAATGAATGAATGAAAGTCTTGCAAGCAAATTGAATGGAGGTGGAGAAAATACCCATGGAGTTAGAACCTGCTTCAGGCGGATGTGGATCCCTCGTTATGGAGACTTACGGGGGCGGATTATGGATGAAGCTCACAAGACTCGATACTCCATTCATCCCGGTGTTACCAAGATGTATCAAGACATGAAGAAAGATTACTGGTGGCCGGGAATAAAGAGCGATGTAGTGGAGTATGTGAGTAAGTGCCTTACTTGCTTGCAAGTGAACGCAGAGCATCAGAAGCCATACGGAAAGATCCAACCGTTGGATACACCCGAATAGAAGTGGGAGCACATCACCATGGACTTCATCACAAAGTTACCTCGTACGGCAAGGCGGTACGATACCATATGGGTGATAGTTGATCTTTTAACTAAGAGCGCTCACTTCCTACCGATACGCGAGCATACTCATCTGAGAGACTGGCGGATCTATTCATCAAAGAGATTGTAGCTCGTCATGGTGTGCCGATGTCTATTGTGTCGGACCGTGACACCCGGTTCACAGCGAAGTTTTGGAAAAGATTTCATGATGAGATGGGGATGAGGCTACACATTAGTACGGCTTACCATCCTCAGACAGATGGTCAGTCTGAGAGGACGATTCAGACGCTTGAGGATATATTCCAAGGATGCGTGATCGACTTTGGAGGAAGTTGGGATGATCACCTACCGTTAGCGGAATTCTCATACAATAACAGTTATCATGCCAGCATTGGCATGCCATCATATGAGATGCTATACGGTAGAAGGTGTAGAACGCCCGTGTGTTGGGGAGACATCGAGTAGAAGGAGTTGGGAAGTCTTGAGGTGATCGAGGCTATGACGGAGAAGTTGGAAAAGATCAAAGCCTTTATGAAAGCGGCGAAAGATAGACAAAAGTCGTATGCCGACAAAAGGCGTAGACCGATTGAATTCAACGTGGGCGATAGAGTCATGTTGAAGGTCTCACCTTGGAAAGGGATCATCCGGTTCAGGAAAAGGGGTAAGCTGAGTCCAAGATACATAGGACCTTTCCGAATCATCGCACGAGTAGGAGAGGTGGCCTATCGGTTAGAACTGCCTGATGAGTTAAGTGGAATTCACCAGACATTCCATGTATCTCATCTGAGAAAGTGCTTGGCTGATAAAGATATGATTGTACCACTGGAGAACATCGAGGTGGATGAACGGCTTAATTATGTAGAGCAACCAGTGGCAATCATCGACCGGAAAGAGAAGAGACTGAGAAATAAAGTGGTTCCACTTGTGCGGGTGCAGTGGAAACACCGGAAGAGTTCAGAATCTAAGTGGGAGATGGAAGAAGAAATGAGATAGCATTACCCACAGTTATTCGAAGAATGACAGGTTTCGGGAACGAAACCTCTTTAAGAGGGGTAGACTTGTAACACCCGAAAATTTTGTCAAAATAAAAGAAAATGAAAGTATCTTGCAAAAGGAACAAAAGTGGAAGGGGGCTAAGTGTAAAAGAGTACAACATTCAATATTTTAATATATATTAAAGGTATGGCCGCCCACTTCACATACCATATTCTGCTTTCGACAAACAAAGAAGAAAGAAAAGAAGCAGGAACTTTTCTCTCGGTTTGTGAAGAAGAAGAAGCTGATTATTTTCGCAGGTGAGCATTTCTTTGCATAATTGGCTTGGTTTTGTTGGGTTTTTCAACCATGAAACCGATTTATATGTGCTTTTTGTGTCCGGGTGCTTGTTTTGGCTTGTTTTAGGTGTTTGAACTCTTGTGCACTCAAGTTTAGAGGAGTTTTACTTGTTGGCTGCACAAGTGAGTTCTAGACCCCGGTTTTATGTGTTTTTAAACTTTTTAGGGCTGAAAATGCATGATTTAACATGTTTTACAACTATTTAATTTGTACCCGTACGTATATGTACATGTATGATTGTGTTTTATGGATGTTTATGTGTTGGGAATGTTTAGAATGCTAGTAATAAGCTTAGAACATGTTAGTATACAGATTGGGTTTGAATTTGATTCTGAAAAATGAACAACAGTTGGTCATGCGCCCAAATAGGGCTCAAGCGCCTAAAATTTTTCCTTAGAAAAATTTAAGTGAGGTTCAAGCACCTCAGTAGTTCCCATGCGCCTTGGAGTTTGTTTGAAAATACTAAGTGTTAACCCATGCACCCAAACAGTACCCCATGCACCCAACCATTTTGCTCAGGCGCCTAAGTGTTAGTCATGCGCCTGAACAGTACCTCATGCACCCAAGTTAGTGCCCAGACGCCTAAGTGTTGGCTCATACGCCCACATAGTGTTAATGCGCCCAAGCACGATTCATGCGCCTGCATAGTGCTCATGCGCCTAGAACACTTAGAAAATTTCCTGATATTTTGGGAAATTAGAATTTTAGGGTTTGACCCTGGTTTGACTTGGTGTTTTTATTGTTTATTCTATGCATGTTTTTGGACTGTTCTTATGTTCCTTATTATGTATTGTTGTGTAGTTTTATGTGGTGTGATTATGCTCATAAAGTATTATCATTAACCAAGTAAAAGATGAAAATTAATGAAAAGTGGAACATAATGAATGAATGAAAGTCTTGCAAGCAAATTGAATGGAGGTGCACGACCACGTTGTCGTTAGCTCAACTGTGCATGGTTTAGCTAACCCGAAGGATGTACACAGGGTCAATCCTTAAGATTGACATGACCATTGCTGCTTGCCCCAGGTGACTGGGTCAGCTTAGTGCATAATGTTCGAGGTCTATTTATAGACCTCAGGCCCAGCACCAGCTTAGTGCATAATGTTCGGGGTATTGTACATTGGTCCGAAAGGAAAGTGAAAGATAATAACAAAAGGAAGGATGGGAAAGATAATGATGATAATTATGAATATTATCTGAATGTACGTATGATGCATGCTCACATACAAAAGTAATGTATTTTATTCAAAAGGGGTATTATCGTATACAAATCATACAAGGTACTTTTAAACGTTTTAAAACTAGGACTCATTCAGCAATCCTGACTTTTATGCATTTTCAGTTGGCAGGTAGATATTGCTGAGGATGGCACTCGGGGAGGCTACTCGTCGGGGCAAGACTGGCATCCGTTCATGCTTAATGATTTTGTTGTATTGTAATGCAACTAATTGATTATTTTGTAACCCTAACTTACAACGATGTATTATTTTGCAACATTAATTATATGCATGAATGGTTTTTGTTAACTTAATTCAGCTGCAATATTTTATAAAATATGTATTGTTTAATATAATAATGCTATGATTTTCCAACTGTGAGGTCTCCAGGAACGGGGTGTTACATCTTTCAACAAATCACTTGCTTTTATTTTGATCATTATTTCAAATACTCAAACACTTCATACTCATCACTTCCTTCAAAATGACTAATACGGCTACGTCTACCAAGCATGACTTGAAAAATAGTACTCAAACCAAACTTCTATTGTTCACCTCAAATGATTGTGACACTTGGAGGATTCAGATGGAAGATTTCCCAAGAATTAAAGATCAGAAACTTTGGATGTCAATATTGAATGGACCATATGTTCGAATTGTTCAAGTTGCTGGTGAAGGAGGTGGGATGATTCCAAAAATCCCATTAAGTATTCTGATGAGGACCTGAAGAAGATAGATGTAGACTCTAAAGTTGTGTGGCTAATCAGAATGAGCATACGAAATAACATCATCCATGACTTCAAGAAGGTCACAACTGTATAAAAACTATGGGAAGCATTAAAGGCTAGATACGAAGAAACCAAATATATAAAGGAGAAAAAAAAAAGATGTTCTGAAACAAAAGTTTGAAAACTTTGGTTTCATCAGAGGTGAAACCATAACAACTACATATTATATGGAATTGTTAGAGTTTCTAAATGAAGCAGGGGTGAAAATGAAGAATAATGATGTTTCAAAATTTTTTTAAGTTGTTTGCCTAAATCTTGGATAGTTTACACTGTATCCATTAGAAGAATCGAGAATACGAAAACTATGATTCTTGAAGAACTGTATGACATTCAGAGTTCCTATAAGATGAAGATGGATGCAGATGAAAAATCCCTCAGCAGATCCCTGGGTACTTCAAAGTCTTCAACACTCATGGCTCCCATTCATGAATCCTACCAACCTCATCATTCTCATCAAATTTTGATGGTGACTTATCAAGTGCCAATGATTATCTATCCTGAATCCCCAACTACTGAATCACCATTTTCATTACCTTTCTGTAGTTGAAATCAACACTCATCAGCTCCAACCATTTCAACCGACCACTCAAACTCAGCATGTTGTTGCTATTGCTGTCGTTGTTGTTGTACGGTGTCTAATAATATAAGATTATTCAGACAACTCATATTTTAGCTAGTGTTTATAACCATTACCTAGACATTTAACAATATTTAAAATATATATCTTCCTAATATTTTATTTTATCTACAAAACAAAATGTTACATGCAACCAAAATTGGCTAAATAGAATGCAAGATAGAATATGAGATGGTACACGGTTATACAATCGAGTTATATATCACAGTTGAAATAATATATGTAGTTAATATTGTTGTTTTAATTATTTCAATTGTGTCATTAGATTGTCATGTATATATAACATTTCTTCATAAGGGAACATTTACTATTTGGAAAAACTACACGTGTATAGAAAAACAAAGTAACATGTGAACTCGAAAACACTATATTAAAACCCTATCCTTCTTTGCATTAATTATATCTAACTTAAATTTTAAATAAATTGATATTTCTTTTGTTAAAATGGATTTTACAATCTGAAGCAATAATGTCTACTACTTATATTTTATATTATCTATTTTATTGACAAATATGAATATAAGAATGTCTGAGATATATTTATCTCATTACTATTTGTAATACGAGATTATAGATACATAAGTAAACTTTAAATTTGCTTCCTGTGGTTGTCTCACATAACGGTTAGCAACCAAACATTTCGAAGTCGTGATTTTGCTCCCAGTGGTTTGTAATCTGTCTCGGTTAACTCCAATCCATTTACATCGTTATATATTTCCATTAAAAAAAAGAAAATTTAATTCTTTCTATATGTGAGGACTAATTATGTAATTTATTTATCTAGAATGACTAAAATAGAATAATTGAATTTCATCATCATCTAACCATCACCTACGTCATCTTCATCCATTATCATCTAATAACCATCACCCACATTACTATCATCCATCATCTTCATCATCTGATAACCAGAATAGACTACTACCATCCCACCACAACCACCATCTACCACAACCATTTGCAAAATTATAACAACCAACCACCACCATCACTATGGCCATCGATCAGCATCATCACCACCGATGGTTCAAGTCCCTAGCCTTTCTTCTAATAAAGGAAACAAATATGTCATGCATAGACATGCGAAGGGGCCACATATGTAGAAGACTACGATGTCATGGGTGTTGGTATTATGGATAACACAGTGTTCACTATTGAATCAGGAAACTGGTAGCTTTCATTAATTGTCAAGTGTACGATATAAAGAAGAAACATTCACATGTATATAAGAAAAATTACCAGATAAAAAGAAACTAACCCTAATACCTGGACTAAGCAACAAACTCAACCTAACAGCTCTTATTTAAAAAAAAATGTGGATATTAACTACCAAAATAAAAGCACACTGATATGACTTATTCAAAAGCATATTGATCAGCTCCTATGCACACGTAGGCAGATAGAATCACACTTCATTACCCTCCCATGATTCAAACTGCCTTACACCCAGAAGTTCTCTTAAATAAACAAACTTTTCACGGCTGAGTCCTTTAGTTAACACATCCGCTACTTGATCATTGGTACCACAGAATTCCAAAATAACCAGTTGTTTTGACACCATTTCACGAATGAATTGATACTTCAATTCAATGTGTTTTGACTGGCTGTGCAAAATTGGATTCTTTGAAAGATTAATGGCAGACTTGTTATCATAATAAATTGTAGTAGCTTCTTCTTGTTTGAGACCCAAATCCTCTAAAACACGACGGAGCCAAATAGCTTGACACGTTGCTGCTGTAGCAGATATGTACTCAGCCTCTGTACTTGAGAGAGCTACTGTATGCTGTTTTTTTGAACTCCATGCTACTGCACCATTACCTACTGAGAAAACATATGCTGAAAGACTTTTGCGATCATCCACGCAACTTGCTCAGTCACTATCGCTGTATCCTTTCAGCTTAACTTGCTCACCCTTAGGATAAAAGATACCATAATCAACTGTACCAGAAATATATCTTTAAATTCTTCTTGTTGCTCCCAAATGAATTCTGGATAGTAGCTGCATAAACCGTGAAACAATCCTAACAGCATAAGCTAGGTCTGTACGTGAGTGGGTAAGGTAGATTAAAACACCTACTAAGCTTCTATAGTTTTCTTCATTTACTTTTTCAGCACCATCTTCAAGACACAACTTCTCATTATAGTTTACAGGTGTAACTTTAGCTTTACTACTTGCCATTCCAAACCTGCTTAGAAGCCCACGAGCATACTTCCCTTGACTTAGGAAACTGCGTTTGTTAGATTGATGAACTTCAAGACCCAAAAAATAATCGAGGGGTCCCATATCAGTTTCCTAGAAGTAGATGGGTTTAAAGCACTAGAAGTAGATGGGTTTAAAGTGGGGTTATTATTATATGAAGTGTTGGCTGAATTTGAGGTGGCATGTGCTAGTGGGGACATATTATGGTGCGTGAATTTGGGTGAGAAGGTAGGCTCATGGGGTACATGTTCAAAAGCATCAGTAGTAGAGGTAGCCTCATGTGCATGAGTAGTCCCTTCATCATGCATAGTATCATGCATGCTTTCACGTGGGAATAAAGTTGAATAGGATAAGTCACTATCAGCACTTGTACTTTTGTGTGTTTTCCAATCCCACTTTCCATCTTCAATAAAGATGACATCCCTCTTTACAGAAAACCTATTTGTGTCTGGATTATACAATAGATACCCATGACTCGTATTAGAATAGCCAATAAAAATATTTTTTTCAGACCTATTATCAAGTTTTCTTCTTAATTGTGAAGGCACATGACCATAAGCCAGACATCCAAATACCATCATGTGTGTTAAGGAAGGTTTTTGACCTGTCCAAGCATGAAGTGGTGTTCTGTTGCACAAAGCTTTTCTGGGAGATCTGTTGATGGTATAAATAGTTGTTGAAACCGCTTCTGCATAAAATGAGATTGGAAGGTCACTTTCAGCCAACATACTTCTTGTAAGATTCATGACAGTGCGCTTCTTTCTCTCCACCACCCTGTAATGCTGTGGGTTATAAGGAATTGTGAGCTCTCGTTTAATCCCAGCAGCTTCATAGAATGCATTGAAATTACCAGAGCAAAATTCCCCACCACTATTTGACCGAAGGGTCTTAATTCATGCACCTAGACTTTAACTTGCATGGGACTATAGAGGTCTGTATGGAGAAGCTCAAGTTTTATGGTGGCTCGAGTTGAGATTCCCTTGAATGGAAGTCTTGTCTGTTTCCCAAGAAAACATGTTTCACAGGTAATTGAAGTAGAGATCTTGGGAAGGCCAAACACCATTCTTTTGTTATGCAATTGTTTCAACCTACTGAAATGAAGGTGGCCATAGCGACAGTGCCATTGAAGTGCTTCGTGATCAGCCTTTGTACTTGAACTGTTTTGAGTAGTGAAGAGACTAGTAGCATCCAGCACAAACATGTTGTTGCTTGCAACTACCACTTCCAGTACAACCTGTTTTGACCCTTTGTGTTGTATTTTGCACAGCCCACTATCAAAGTGAAGAGAGTATCCCCTTCTCATGAGTTGACCCACACTAAGAAGGTTGTACTCAAGTCTTGGTGCATAGTAAACATCAGACAGTAGCCTTGATTCACCTGATCTTGTCGTGATTTTTACGGTACCTTTGCCTTCTACCGCCAACCGTTTTCGATCTCCAAGTTTATGCAATTTAAAACTTTCATCCAGGAGGACAAAAATATATTTGGTGCCCAACATATGGTTAGAGCAACCGGAGTCGATGAACCAAAGATGATTACGAGAGCTTGCCTCGTCGGATTTAGACATCATGAGATGTTATTGGTTGAGACTTTCATCTTGTTCCTCTACAAGTACCATAAGTAAGTGTTGATTGTCAGGATCAGTAGGCTCTTCTCCCACTTCATTTTCAGCTACATTGGCTTGTTCATCTTCTGTATTATACCAGCAGTCATTTTTTACATGGCCGTATTTTTTGCACACATAGCACTGTGGCACCTTGCTTTTGTCGAGTGTGCTCCGGCTTCGGCCTCTACCATGAGACCCTGATCGTCCTCGTCCCTGTTCAAGGGTGGTACGACTGTTGATCCGTTCTTCATGGGACTGAAGAATACCCATGAGCTTCATAGGAGTAACTGAAGCAAGTTTAAAGACAATTTCAATAGAAGGGATCACATAGTTGAACCTTGGGGATAGGCTTCATAAGATTTTCTCGACGACCTTCTGATCGGTGAGCTCTTCACCATATGATCGTTGACGACCGACATTATCCATGCGCGAGAGAAGTAGTCACTGACAGCGTCATCATTTTTCATAGTGAGATTTTCAAAGTCTCATCTCAGGCCTTGTAACTTGACAGACTGAACCTGTGTATCGCCTTGATACTCAACCCGGAGAATTTCCCAAGTTAATTTGGCGGAGTCAGGAGCAGCAATGAGAGAGAAGAGTTGATCGTGGACTCCCTGTTGGATCACCGCCATAGCCAATGCATCCTTCTTTTTGGCTTCACGTAAACCACCAGACTCGGCCAAGGCAGTAACTCCCTGATGAACGACATCCTATAGTTCCTGGGATCGAAGTATTGTCTTCATACGAAGGTGCCAACGCTCGTACCCTTCACCTCGAAACACCAGAACAGTGGGAATGACAGTGGTTGTGTTAGGGTTGGTGGAGTTGGAGTCAGCCATGGAAACGGGTGGATGAAAAAAAAGGCAGAATCGATAGAGCAAAGCTCTGATACCAAAACTGTTGGTATTATGGATACAACAGTGTTCACTATTGAATCAGGAAACTGGTAGCTTTCATTAATTGTCAAGTGTATGATACAAAGAAGAAACAATCACATATATATAAGAAAAAGTACCGGATAAAAAACAACTAACCCTGGTGTGAATCCAAGGATTGAAACTGAAATTATCAGATTGATTTTAACAAGTGCTGATTGTGGAACTATCAACACTTGATGTTTAATGGATGATTAATATCAAATTGATCAACAGTGAATAGAACAATCAAACATAAATATAAAAACGCACAAACCAAGAATTGTTCAACAATCACAATCAATCGATTGTAATGCTCTGTTGCCATTGACAAGTTGCTGTTGTCGTTCTGTGTTTTTCGTTCCCTTTTTTAAATGATATCATTTCTATCAATATATAAAGATCATGTTCCTATTCTGTTCCTAATTCATTGCTGATCTTTCGCTATCTAGTTGCTATACTTAAGCTAACTTCCTATTGCTATGCATATCCTTGCCTTATTTATCGGCATAGGAGTTCGCGATTTACAATGAATTAAATTTGAAAACTGATGTTGATATGACGTGAAATATTTTCTTAAAATAAATGTCTTCCATCGCCATTAATGATGTTGCTCTGCCACGTTGACTTGTTTACTTTCTGTTGACAACTTGAAGTGTTAAATAGTCTTCCGTAGGAATTTATTCTTCCGCAGGAACTTAGTCTTCCGCAGTAACACTTTAGTCTTCGGGGCTTGTTCTTCTGTGATTGTGCTTCCGCAGGAGTTCTTGTATTAGTTATTTAGTGGCAATCTCTCCTTGAGTAGCTTCACTTGTTCTTTAGCCTTGTTCAACTGATGTTCTTCCGTAGGAGATCTACGGAAGCACACCAGTTATGCTCCTGAGAACATCTATGGAGAAACACTTATTCATCCGTAGTTTGTTCTAACACTTAGTCAGTTTTCCAAATTGACCAAATCTAATGTTTCCTGCAATCATACATAAATCAACACACATATAATATAGTTTATCTTATAAGTCAATCTCGAACAATATATTATAAAAATGATAATTACACAATATGATTACAAGAGTTGATCTATCATCTAAACCTATACATACATGAGTTCTAGACCTAACAATACTCCCCCTTAGGTTTAGACTCTAGTAATCATGGGTTTAGGTCTGAAAGTGTTTTGCAAGTGAATAGAAAGGCCAACGGTCGAGATGCCCTTTTTCATACTTTTCCAGGCTGTTTAACCTAAGCTTAATGACGTGGGAACCATTTACCCTTTTTACCCTTTCGAGGTTATCCACAAGCTTATGCTTCCGCCGAACATCTACGGAAGGCAAAAACTTTGCTGCTTTAACCTTAACAGATTAATTCTTCCGCAGGAACATCTACGAAAGAAAAAATTTGTTATGAACTTGCTGTTTTATCCATAGATTACCAATCTACAAAAAGGCGATTATTGTTCTTTTTTGAAACACAATGTTAGATCATTTGTTGTTTGCTATTGGACCTTGTTGACTCTGTTTCATGACAATTATGCAAAATTGATTTGGTTAAAACCTTCAGATATCCTGCAACCAAGTTAGTGCTCAAGTTCCAACTTTCTTCATTTAAAAATGTAACACATCATTTAAAAATGTAACACATTTAATACTCAGATTTTCATGCTGATCTACTACTCCTCCTAAATTTGTGATCAATCATAAAATTATGCATTTATCAAAAATTTATAAAGAATAGCATGAAAAACATTATCTGTCCAACTAATTTGCAAAGAAAAGAACAAAACCAGAAATTATTTACAAGCATTGATATCATATAATGGGATCATCCTATAACACTAAGAAACTTCCCAATAACAGTTTTGGTTGATGAAAGAACACAGATCTAGTGTTGATTGCAAGTATATTGATCCTCATAAATTCAAACAAGAGTGTATATTCAACTTGTCATGCTATTTATCATGTTTTAAAATTGTTTAAAGAAGGAAAAGTATGGATTCCACATTCAATTCACATTGAAGTTTGTCCTCCGTAGATAAGTCAATTTATCATTTTTTCACACTTAAAACTATGTTCCGTAAGTTATAAGCTCTGTCTTAAGATTTCTTTGAAATCTTATTAATGTTGATATGATTTGTGAGCTTTGAATTAATATACAGTTGTTCACCATGGATTCTTTTAGAGCTATTCCTTTTGGAATCTTTTGATACTAAGCATCAGGACACCAGGTCTTTACTTACTTAAAACAGAGGTGTCTAGGAACTCAGGTCTTTGCTTATTCAAAACAGAGAGTTCAGGATGTGCAAGGATAGAGGTTATAAAGTGTTACAACATAGTGTGCTTAGGTGAGTAAGTTGATCACAACAGGATAAGGCTTACTTCGTTGCTCCTCAAAATGGAAGTAGCCATAGTTTGTCACCTTGGCATTATGTTATGCATGTCTTGTTTAGTTTCAACTCAAGCTGAACCTAATTATATATCAAATCACATCTGATCAGTCTATATGAATTGTTTGATAAATAAGGAAAGTAAGCAAATGTATAGTGTACTATTATTTCCTATTATATGAACTGCTTATTTAATAAAATATGTAAATAAGACAATAGGTTTGTATTTTTATATGTTTTAATAAAAATCTGCGGATGAACAAGTTTGTTCTTCCGTAGATGTTCATATTAAAACTATAATGGACAGAACATGCTTTTCATTATGTTGATTAAGACTTAATATAAATTGATCATGCCTAATGACTTAATAAAGAAGTTAAATCTAACTGAATCAAAGGCTTTAGTGAATAAATCAGCTAGCTGATTTGTTGTGTCCACTTTGATCAACTTGATTAGTCCCTTTACTGAACAGTCTCTCAGAAAATGGTATCTGATTTCTATATGTTTAGTTTTACTATGTTGCACTGGATTAGTAGTGATAAACATAGAAGCTGAGTTATCTATGTGGATTGGTGTATGAAGAAAATTGTAACCATAATCAAGTAGTTGGTTTTACAACAATAAAACTTGAGAGCACCCAGCTGAAGCAGCTATGTACTCAGCCTCAGTTGTGAATACTGAAACATTTGTCTGCTTTTTGCACTGCCAAGAAACAAGTCTTGGTTCGAGGAATTAACAACCTCCAGTTGTTGATTTTCTATTGTTGTTGCAACCTCCATAGTCATTGTCTGAGTATGCATACAGTTTGAAGTCTCCTTCTTTGGGATACCAAAGTCCAAGTGCTTGTTACCCTTTAAGATATCTGAAAATTCTCTTTACTGCATTTAAGTATGACTCCTTTGGATCTGCTTGGTACCTAGCACAAACACACACAACAAACATTATGTCAGGTCTACTGGTAGTCAAGTACATTAAGGATCCTTTCATAGATCTGTATAATCTTTGGTCAATAGACTTCCCTATAGGATCTGGTACTATCTTATCTATGGTAGATGCTGGTGTTTTACAAGATGAAGATTCAACAAGATTGTATTTCTTCAGTGTTTGAAGTACATACTTCTCTTGATTGATGAAAATACCATTTGGTTTCTGATGAACTTGTAGACCCAGGAAGAAGGTTAATTCTCCCATTGAACTCATCTGAAACTCAGATTGCATCAAATCTTCAAAGTCTTCACACAATCTCTTGTTTGTTGATCCAAAGATGATGTCATCAACATATATTTGGACAACTAAGAGATCTTGATGTTTATGTTAGAGAAACAAAGTTTGATCAATGGTTCCTCTTCTGTAGCCATGCTTCAGTAGGAATGCAGACAATGTGTCATACTATTTTCTTGGTGCTTGATGAAGACCATACAATGCTTTGTTAAGCTTGTACACCCTATGAGGGTAGTCAGGGTCTTCAAAGTCTGGGGGTTGGGAAACATAGACTTCTTCATCAACTTTACCATATAAGAAGGCACACTTTACATTCATTTGGTAAACTGTGAACTTCTTGTAGGCAGTATAGGCTAGAAATACTCTGATGGCTTCAATCCTTGCAACTGGTGCAAAGACTTCATCATAATCTATCCCTTCTTCTTGTGTGTAGCCTTATGCAATTAGGCTTGCTTTGCTTCTAAAAATTATTCCTCTGTCATCTAGCTTGTTCTTGAATAACCACCTAGTGCCAATTGGATGTTGGCCTTCAGGGAGATCAACTAGATTCCAGACCTTCTGCTTTCTGAATTGTTGAAGCTCTTCTTGCATTACTTTAATCCAAATGTTGTCTTTTAATGCTTCAGTTATGTTTGGAGGAACTACTTGTGATAGAAAACAAGAGAACAGACAAATATTGGCTGCTCCCCCTTGTCTTCTTGTAGTTCTGCTATTAAGTTCACCAATCATATTGTCAATTGGATGATCTTTATGAGTTCTAACTGTTGGAACATTATGAACTTGGATAGATGAATCCAAGTTGGTGATATTAGTTGATGGAGATAGAGTTAGCTGGGATGAGGAATCAATAAAGTAGTCAAACTCCTTTGTATGTTGATCTTGTGAAGCTGAATGTTGTACATCTTCATGCACTTGTGTTTCTGCAGATGTGTTTATAACTTCCGCAGCAGTTAAAGGATCAGCTGCTGATGTTGTAGTTGGTTTATCTGCATGCGTAGAAGTAGTCGGTATGATCTCTGTTGTGTTTGGATCCTCAGGTGATGAAGGTGGATCAGCTTCAGAAGTTGGAATATCTACAGAAGTAGGATGCATTTTTGTTGAAGAAGGAACTTCTGTTGGAGAGGGAACCTCCACTGATGTAACTGGTACTTTTGCTAATGTTGAATTCTCATTTCCATCAAGATGATCATAGCCTGTTTGAGTTGTATGTTCAACATCAACAACACTTTGATTATGTGTCTGAACTGCTCTTGGTGGATCAGCTGTCAATGACACTTCACCCATGTTTGGAGGAACATAAGGATAACATGTATCCGCAGGACTTGTCACATTCAAGTAACCAATGTTAAATGAGTTTGTTAATGCATCTATATCAAACAGCCAAGATGATCCCATTACAGATTGTGTAAACATGGATTCATCAAAAGACACATTAGGAGTTTCTTCCACAATGTTGTCATGTGGAATATATACTCTGTATGATTTAGATGTTGATGAATACCAAACAAAGAAACCATCATATGCCTTTTCAGCAAACTTTCCTAATTATTCTTTAGTGTTTAAGACAGACACATGACACCCAAAAGCTCTAATATATGCTATGAAAGGTTTTCGTTTAAACAAAAGTTCATAGGGTGTTTTGTTGTGTTCTTTGACTATTAAGGTTCTGTTTTGAACAGTGCATGCTGTATTCACTACTTCAGCCCAAAATGTTATTGGTAGCTTTGAATCAGCCAACATTGTTCTTGCTGCTTCAATTAGAGTCTTGTTTCTTCTTTCAGCAACTCCATTCTATTGTGGAGTTCTTGGAGCACTGAATTGTCTAACTATCCCTTTGTCCCTACAAAAAGAATCTAAAATATAATTAACAAATTTAGTTCCATTATCACTTCTTAAACCTTTTACTTTTAGATCAAGTTGATTTTCTATATTGGTGATGAACTCCATTAAAATTTCTGATGTTTCACTTTTATGTTTTAAGAAAAATACCCAAGTAAATCTAGTGAAATCATCAACAATCACCAAGCAATATTGCCTTTTTCCAATGCTTAACACATTGGTTGGACCAAAGAGATCCATGTGCAATAACTTCAGTGGTGTTGTGTTAGTGTTAATTGTTTTGGATTTATATGATACTTTATGTTGTTTTCCTTTAGAACATGATGAACAGTGATTAGAACAGTAAAATTCTTTCTTTGGAACACCAATGACCAAGTCATTTTTCACCAATTTATTCACTTTTTTCATGTTGGAGTGACCCATCCTTCTATGCCACAGTTGAGATTCATCTTCTGATGACTTAGAAATCAGGCATGTTTCTTTGCTTGTTCATGTCCAACACATAAGTGTTGCATTTTCTTGGTGCTTTAAGAAGGATCCAGTCTTCTGGGATTTTGAAACCTGCTTAAGAATATAACAATCAGTGTTATCAAAGAATGTGGTATAGTTTTGATCACAAATTTGAGAGACACTTAACAAATTAAATTGTAAATTTTCACAAAAATTAACTTTCTCAAACTTCAGTACATCATTTGTTACCAATCCTTCACCAATGATTTTACCTCCCTTCTTATTCCCACCAAATGCTACATATGAAGCATGTTTATGTTTGAAATCATGGAGGAGAGAACAGTTTCCTGTCATGTGCCTGGAACAGCCACTGTCAACATACCACTTGTTGTCAGCGCTCTCTGGATGTTCCTGCAAAACATAATGAAATTAATTAGAACATGGAGCCCAAGCCTTGATGGTCTTGGGCTTGCCATTGTTATCTAATATAGTTATTTTTTCATGGATGAGCCTTGATGTTACTAAATTATTATTAGGTTCAATTATTTCATTATGTTTTGTTTTGGGTGAGGATGATTCTTTTGATGATGATGATGTGGTGCTTTCATCTTGGTTCATACTGACTTGCTCAATCACTTCTGCAGGACCGTAAAGGGTACTTAAGCTTGCACTTAGTTAACACACTTAAGAGGATCTTAAGATCACTTAACAATTCAAATAGGGAACTGTGAACCTTTACTGAAGATACAAGACAAACAAAAGTAAAACAAGAACAAGAGCATAAGATAAAGTTTTCAAGGAAGTTGTATATTGCTTCTCTAGTTCTATTACAAGTGTTGTACAAGTATGTGTTGAATACAAGAACTGGAGACTACTTATACTACATCCTACAACCGTCAATATGTAAAAAGATAGTTGGAAGTGACTAATCTAGACAACAAGATCAGCCTAAAGTCAAAAGGCAGATTGCCTTTTGACTAGTGACTATAACAAGCCATAGCTCACTGACTTTCCTATTACAAAAAGCCAAGAAGGAACAAAAACAGAAACTTGCAGGCGAAGACCTTATCTACTTTATCATAAAGTATGGAAGATTCACCAACTAGTGATAGCAGGTGAACTACCAGAGCATGTAGCGGAAAGTAGGTTGCTTTATGATAAAGTTGAAGGAAAAGGTATCTTTTCTCTCTCTTCAGAAGAAAATCAATCTTGTCTTTAAATAGCTTTGGAAGACTTTGTCTTGAGAGCTTCGGAAGTCTTCATCTTTTACCTTCGAAAGACTTGAGTCTTTGGCTTCAGAAGACTTTACACTTAGAATATTTTCCAAGTTAAGTGTAAAGCTTTCGCAGCAGTTTTTTCTGAACTTTGGATTCGGAGGATTTTACACTTAGCATTTTTCTTGAGTGTGTAAAACTTTCGAAGCTAGTTCACCTTTGTTCTGAAGTGCATGTTGGAAGACTTGGTTGTTTTAGTATCCTTTGGTTGCATTAGCCTCTTAACTTCAAAGATTCCTACAAAGTCCCCCTAGGCTGATGCTACCAAAACAGAGAGGTTCTTCAGACTGGGATAGTCCACATGAGAATCTTCAGAATTCCTTTCTTCATTAGCAGATCTGGATTCTTCAAACTCATGAAGTACCTTCTCATGTCATAGAGATCATGCAGAGGGAGTTCAAGCATGTCACTTGTGAAGTAGACATGTTGTTCTCCCTGATCTCTCGTGACATACCATCTATATGGATCTTCAGCAAATGTCCAGGACAGAATTTGTCTTCCAACAGAGAGAGGCTCTACTATGATAGGAGTTGGTTGAGAGTCCTCTTCATGCACTTCCTTAGGATGTTCTGACTTATCCTGAGGTTGGGAGGAGGATACCTTTCTTCTTTTCTTCTTTGAAGATGATCTTCTTTTGTCCATCCTCTTTTTCCTCCCTGATGATTTTAACTGAGAGGTTTGGTCTTCAGTACCAGGTTCTTCAGTGGATTCCCTCTCAGTTGGGATCTCCTCTCTCCTAATTTTAGAAGGAGAGGGAGGAGAACCCTGCTGTGGGTTAGAAGATGAAGTTGGCTGTTGTGCAGTTTCATGTGCAGGTGGTGTTGTCTTTGTAGGTTCCACCTTTACCTCAACTTCAGGTTGAGCTCATGATGATGAATGAAGGTCCACAAGCTCTCCTCTTTTTATCTTCTGCTTGATCACCCTTATGTGCTCATCCATTATGGATAGAGACATGGGACCAAGCCTCCTTCCGGAGAACCCATACAGCTTCAAGAAGCTCATCATCCTCTGCCTATCTGCAGACTTTTTCTGACTTTTCTGGATGATGGCTCTTGATTTTGCAGCTTCTTCCCTTTGCCTCTTCTTTGCAGCTTGTAGATGCTTCTTTTGAAGATTAACATTTGTCTTTGTGTGTCTTTTACATTTTTGTCATAGTATAGGGACTTTTTATGTAAATATGTTCCTTTGTTTTCTTGATTAGTATAAATAGCATAGATATGTATGGTGTAGGTAAGTTTTAGGTTGAGACGTATTGTAACTGTTTACTACACTTTGTATTCTTCTATGCTTAATCAATGAAAACTCTATGAATTTTTGTTGATTTCTTGTGTTGAATTGAATACTTGTGTGTTTCAGATTGAATTGTGTTCATATATCATCACAGATCGATCCATTTTGAGCTCATGAAATGGTATCAGAGCTTTTGGTTCAGTGATTGAAGTTCTTCAACTGTCGAACTCTCAAAATCACGTGAATCTGTGATTGATAAACAATTCAGTCGTATAATTATTGAATTCAGTTGTGTTTTATCATCAGGAACATGATTTGATTCACAATTAGTTGTACAATTCGTTCAAATCAGTGAATTTGATCAAAAAGCTCTTCGAACCTGTTCTTCATTTGTCGTACCTGTTCTTGAATCAAAAGATCAATTTTGGTTGTTAATTGAAGAAATTGAAGTTGAAGGATTGATTATTGATCAATTTTCTACATAATTTGAGGATTTCAGATCAATTAATCAAGTTTTGAAGGAATTCAGAAAATTTAAGTTCGTATGAAACTGATGAATGTGGCTCATTATGTCAAAAACACTACTGAAAATTGCCTAAGTGTTAGGCGCATAACAACTGTTTAGGCGCTTTTCCACTGTTTGGGCATTTTTCAGTTAGGCGTTTTTCTACTGTTGGGACACATTTCAACTGTTGGGACACTTTGGAACTTGACAGAAGGAATTCCAGGTGTTTTACAACTGTTGAGGCGTTTTTGAACTATTTGGGCGTTTTACCAACCAGGCGTCTGACAACTGTTCAGGCGTTTTGATATTGTTCAGACGCTTTTCAACTTGGGCATTTTGGAATTTTTCTAAGGCAATCCCTTAGACGTTTCAAAGTCAAAGTCAAAGGAAGTACCTTAACCGTTTGGGTGTTTTTCCACTATTTGGACGCATCAGCTTCAACACTTGGAAAACTTTTAAAATTTTTTAGAAACTTAAAAAATCCAAAAATATTTTCAATTCATTGTTTTAACTCAAAACATTAAAAAAAAACAAATTTCCTTTAAAATCAAAAACTAAAAATGGTAAAATCAGAAGACTTAGAGAACAGAGTTCCCAAGCTGAAGAATAGAGCAAATTTCAAGAATTGGTCATTGAGATTAAAGCATCACTTGAATTCTATTGATACTGATCTATGGAAATCAATAGAAAAAGGACCTCATATTCCTATAACTTCAGATGGTCCTGATAGAGGTTTTGTCTACACCAAAGAATCTCAGGAACCATATCCTGAAGATGGATTATAGGTTGATGATCTCAGGAAAGTTAAAAATGATATAAAAGCATATTCTTTGATGTGCAAAGGACTGCCACTTGAAGTCCTTACAAGGCTTGATGGTTATCAGACGGGATATACCATGTATAAGGCATTGAAAATAATATGTGAAGGTGGAAAGGAGATCCAGGATCTGAAAAAGCAAAAATTAAAGAGACAATTAGAACTTTTTGAACATTTATCTGGTGAAACAATAAATCAGATGATGAACAGATTTGTTCAACTGACAACTGAGATGTCGACTGCAGGCATCAAGAATGATTTAAAAGATCTTAACTTCAGGCTTCTCAATGCTCTTCCATCTTCATGGAAGCAAACAGTCACTCTGTTATAGCATACTGAGAAATTCCCAATGGATCTTGATCTCTTGATTGCTAAAATAGAATCTGTTGAAATTAATGAAAGTTCTAGAAACAATGACAAAGCAGCTTCGATGTCACAATATAAATATGTTGCTTCTCCAGCAAGTACTGTGGAGAATGCATTCATGGCTAAGAATGTGTCACACCCTCAAAATCCGCGTGCGGGGTTTTACCGCGAGGCGCGTGACATACCAGGATCTCAGTCATTAGTTACCAAGAAGGACTCTATATGATTAATAAACAAAACCAGAGTTAACGTTTAAAATACTGCGGAAGCGTTTTTAAAACCAGATAACCCAAAACAAGTAGTATGTAAAGAGAATGCGCAAAACATACGCGCCCCAAACACAAATGTTTAATATGAAAATAATCCCAAATTTGTAAACAAGCAAATGTAGACAACTCAACAATGCTGACGTGCGTGCTCCTAGGCAACTGGCAACCTTAACCTGAGAATAGCATACTAAACAAGTCAACACATGGTTGGTGAGTTCAAGAGTTTGCGTTAAAATATAAACCAATCAACAGTTTCCAGAGCATAAGTAGTGTATTGCAATAGATAGCTAGTCTATTAACATAAAAATATTAATCATAGTGATTTCGCGATCGAAGCTGACTGTGTTACGTTTGTTGCCTCCCGTCACGACTTACCGGGTCGTGACGAATGTGTTAGGACAAAATTGCACCCGTTTGACCTCGAGTCGCACAGGTGGGGCTCGTCAGACCCAGTAGTACTACCCAAAATTTCCCCGCTAGTCAATATTAACAATCCGAAAGTGTGAGGACTTTTCCATGGTAAACAGCACTATATCAATATTATACACACTCATATAAAAGCGTTTATGATCAACAGTATGCTATCTCCCCCAAAAGAGATTATGTAAAATGAGTGGGGCAAGAACTCACCTGATGCGCGCAAGAATTAACCTAGAGCTTAACTTGAAAGAAAGAGGGAAAGACAACCTTCAAAGGTCACCTAGAACACAAGAGTACATAAGTACGTGTACACAGAATCAACATGAAACCCTAAGTGTTCTACAAACCAAGAGACTCAAGGTTTAAGAAAGACGAGACACATTTGACCCAGTTGACCCGTTTGACCCGTTGGCGACATTATAGGTGATAACTCGTTAATACTAACACAACAACATATCATACATGATCAACATACAACCCAACAATAGTCCTAACATACCCATATGACCCATTACCATGAATTCCCACAAACAGGCCAAATCAGATAACTATCCAACTAAACATTCATACAACACAAACAACACATTTAGTTACCTTAGAAATCATCCATGAACACACTAGCATGATCCTAATATCCCAAACATGCTCAAATCATCCAATTCAAGGATTTGCACAATTAAAGTTTCCCTTTTGGGAAAGTACATCCCAAATTCATCAAACTCCCACTACATTCATGAATTCATCAATTATATACCAATTCAAGCCCATGACAACATTTAAACATGATCAACAACACCTAATCATCATGATTCATCAACTTTCATACCCAAAAGTTACTATCTTTAGTAAGGTATGAACTACAACATGCATTCTTGAATTCCTAACATTCATATCAACCATCTAGCATCTAAACATCAAAACACATCCATAACATTCATACATCAACCAATCATCAATTCATGCAAAATAAAGTTCCTATTATTAGTAACCTATGAACAATGTATCAAAATCATAGCTTTCTTGCATAATCGACATTAACTAGCATATATACAATACAACTAACACAATAACACCAACCAACATCCACAAATCGATCCCCAATTGCAAGTTTCGAATTAGGGTTTCGGCCCTAATGCAATTTCCATAAAACTTGTAAAAATCCAACCTTTATTGCATACTTAACGTTAATTAACATGTAATCTATCTAGTAAACACATTAACAACAACAAACAAGCATCAATCGACCATCAATTGCAGAATTCGCATGGAACTTTCGGCCAATCATGAACAATCACCAAATCATATAAAAATCTAACCTTTAAATGTGTAATAGTTTGCAATTGAAGGTTCTAACTTGTTGTGTGCCTTGAAATCGATCCAAATTCGAATGTGAATGGTTGTTCTTGGCTGAATTCGCGATGGTGAGGGTGTGAGAATGAAGTCGCGGCCGAATGGGTGGGATTAGGGTTGGGTTTTGTGTTTTGTTTAATTATTTAGCAATAATTACCCTTTTAACCCTCAAAGTTTGTATTTTATAAAGATTAGGCTTTTTGAATAGTTTTTAAATAGTTTTTAACTACTAAACACAATTATTATTAATCACAAATAACAATCATGCATAATTCCCATTTATCACAAAACACACGAAATAAATATGCACGTTTTCACGTTACGCGATAAAATTACAGTTAACATTTAAATTACATAAGCATAACTTAATAATCACATTGTTAAACTTAATTATCATCAATTTAACATTACTGATTACTGTTAAGTCACCAACGTTCAACGACAACTAGTGTGTGCTCCCGACACGTGTATGCAAGACTTAACGGAACAAACGGAGTTTGGTAACGGAAAATTACCGGATGTCACAGAATGAAACTTCACCAGAAGACGAGGGTGATCTATTCGTTGGCGCAGGGTTTTTCACTGATTCCACTTACACAAGTGCTCCTACCTATACAACTCAGAATCAACCTCAATCTCCTCCTATGCCTAAAAGTTCTAACTGCTAAAACTAGCAAAGTTAACGATGTAATAAACATCCTATTATAGGATGAAGAGTCTAAAACTGCTTTGACTACATTTATGGAAAGCTTTCAAGCTTATCAAGGTAGTCATCTAACTCAACTTGATTTTGTTTTGCAGGATTTGTTTGAAATGGATCCAGACGATGTTGAAGAAATGGATCTCAACTGGAAAATGGTTATGATAGCGTACAGGACTCAGAAACACTCATATGTCAATAGAAACTACAAGCCGAGTGCAAACAAGTCTGTTGGATTTGATAAGTCCAAATCTAGGTGTTTCACTGTAACAGCTATGGTCACTTTTCTAGAGAGTGCAAAGCTCCAAGGAATAAAGGAGGAAATGGCCAATCAAGCTCAAGTAATCAAAGGTTTTAGCAATCTTCACAGAAGACATTTTAGAAACCTTATCAAAGCCTACCAATGCCAGAATTGAAAGATGATTCTAAATCAGGGAGCCCAAGAAAGCTCTTGTTGTTAATATTAAAGATGGTTATGATTGGAGTGCATACGCTGAGCAATTTACTGCTGATTTAACCTCCAATTTATCTCTTGTTGCAGAAATACAAAAAGAAGATTGGTCTGAATTTAATGATCCAAAAGATGATGGAAACTCTGAGAACGAGGAAGAGGATTTGACTGGAGTGATAAGTCTGATCCCAAGGAAGATTCAGAGGAAGTTGCATTGATGGCAAAATCTGATCAACCAAAGGTTGAAAGCTCTAACTCTGAAATGTCTCCTCCTAAATATTCTGAAATTCCATCAGAAGTCAGAGAAAAATTATGCATAAAGTCTTTCTTCGAGCATGTAGAATACTATAGAAATTATTCTTACAAGATTTGTGACAAACTTAAGCAAGAAGAACTAATGCATACCAAACTTAAAAATGATCATAAAGTATTTGACAAAAAGATTATCTCTCTTTAAAATTCTTGGAACAAAACTCTAAGAGAACTTGAAATTGTATCAAAACAACTTGAAGAGATGACAAAAAATCTTGAACTGGAGAAGATAGCTCATGCAACAACTCAAGTTGATCTCACCAAAGTTAAAAGTTCTAAAACCATTGTGGAAAAGCTGGTAAATGAACAAAAAGATAAACAAAAGGCAGGATTGGGTTTCACTCATGAACCGATGCCAGAATCAATAACAAATACTTTACCAGAAAATTTTAACACTCATGATCACTCTCTAGAAAACAAAGCAAAATTAAAATCTTTTCAAAACAAGACCAAGATGTCTGATGCTGAAGAAAAGAAAACAAATGTGGAAATTTTCGAAGAAAAAGATAACGAAAAGATAAAAAATGGTCATCCTGTTAAAGTAAAATCTTATGAACCGAAGCCTAAAACAAAGAAAGTTTTTGTTCCTAAAGAGTCAGTTTTAGAGGAAGTGAATATTATATCTAATAACCAAAACTCAGATTTACAAAACAAAAATGATGAAGAAACATCAGAAGATTCAAATTCATTTGGTCTAAATAACCCAAAATTCATTAAATGGCAAAAAGACCAGAAAAAGAAAGAATGTGAAAAAGAATCTTCAACTGAGGATGTTCAATCTAAACCAAAAACTGGATCTACAAAATCAAGGAACAAGAGAAGAAGAAGAAAGATAAATAAAGCTAAAAATGAACAAATAAAAATTCAGGAAAATCAGACAAAAGAAACAAATCAAGCAACAAAAATAAAGCCAATTAAATTTGTATCTGCTGGTTTATTGAATGCGAACTCCATTCAAGATGTTAAAGAAAATCCTAAGAACAAATCAACCTCTGATCTGAAAATAGGTTCAGATTCTAAGACTTCCGCTGCAGCTAAAAAGATTTGTATCTAAGGAAAACAAGAATGAAATTCATGTTCAAAAACAAAAACAAATTGTGCAAAAGAAAAGTGGTTTAAATCAAAAGCATAATTCTTCAAATCAAAAACAACAAATTAACTCTTTGATACCTAAAAGTAACCAAGTTTCTAATATTGCGTCAACGTCAAAGGTTAATAAGCAATTATTCAAGACTCCGTAGAGGTATTGTAACATATGTGACATGTATAATCATAAAACGACTGAATGTTTTTTTAACAAATATTGTCACATTTGCGATATGAGAAATCACTCAACTTCAGAGTGTTATTTTAACAAATACTGTACTTACTGTGATGAGCAAACTCACAACACTAAAGATTGTTACTTTAGAAAGAATTCACAGAGGAGAGGATTTGCCACCTCAACAGTAAGCAAAGGTTATGTTAATCCGCAATATAAAAGAAACCAAAATGTTGATTTTCGAAGATTAACACACCAACCCTCCTTAGGTTTAAACTCTTTCAAAAGAAATAATTCAGTGAGACCTAAACAATAATTCAATGATAATTTCATTCCAAGGTCAGTGAGAATTAATAACAAAAGTTTTGAAAATAAAAGATTTTCAAACAATGGTCAGTCAAAAAGCATGAATTTTCCAAACAAGTATAATTTTGTTACAAATAACAGAATTGGTAAATTCATAAAGAATAAACCTGATGTCAAAAAACTTCACTTTAAACAATTTACTATTGTTGACAAGTTTGAAAAACCCAAGACCATTTCAGCTTGGGTAGATAATTCACCTTAAATTGTTTTGTTTTGCAGGTACGCCCGAGAAGACCAATCAATACTTGGTATGTGGATAGCGGGTGTAGCCGGCATATGACAGGCAATCAGGCCTTATTATAAGAATTTAAGTTAAAAGATGGAACGCATGTCGCCTTTGGTGGTGATGCAGGAGGAAAAATAACTGGAGAAGGAACAGTGTCCAACGGGATTATAAGCTTTGATAAAGTCAACTTCTGTTCACAGTTGAACTTTAATTTGTTAAGCGTATCCCAAATTTGTGATAAATCCCACTCTGTACTTTTTGATGATTCTTTTTGTTATATCTTGAAGCCAGGATTTCAGATATTCAAGGATTACGTGGTTGTTAAAGCTGTCAGAGACCGAGACGTTACAAACTGGATATGTCCCAAGTGGACTATTCTACAGAAACAACTTGTCTCTTTGCTAAAGCATCAAATGATGAAATCCAACTATGGCATAGAAGTCTCGGACATTCCAACTTCAAGAATATGAACAAGCTTGTAGCGGGAAATCATGTTATTAGCCTTCCATCAAAGAAGTTTGCCACAACTGATTTTTGCTCTGCATGGTTAAAGGGGAGACAGCACAGAGCGTCTTATAAGTCCAAGCTGATAAACTCAAATTCCAAACCCCTTCAGTTGTTGCATATGGACCTTTTTGGACCAACCAACGTGAAGAGTATTGGAAGAAAATCTTACTGTTTAGTTATCATTGATGACTATACAAGAGTTTCATGGGTTTTCTTTCTAAATGCTAAATCTGAAACAACTGAATTAATAAAAGAATTTATCATAAAAGTAGAAAACCAACTTGAACAAAAAGTAAAAATAATTAGAAGTGATAATGGGATGGAATTCAAAAATCTAACTCTTGACATGTTTTGTGCAGAGAAAGGAATAGTTCATCAGTTCAGTGCTCCCAGAACTCCTCAACAAAACAGAGTTACTGAAAGGAAGAACCAAACATTGATTGAAGCAGCACGATCCATGTTAGCCGATGCTAAAATTCCGATCACATTCTGGGATGAAGCAATATCAACTGCATGTTTTGTTCAAAACCGTTCATCAATTGTTAAAGGAAAACTGAAAACTCCATATGAGTTAATGTTTGGCAGGAAACCAAACATAGATTTTCTTAAATCTTTTGGTTGTCCGGTTATGATTCTGAATTCAAGTGATTATTTAGGAAAATTTGAATCAAAATCTGATGATGGATTTTTCGTTTGATATTCATCTGTTTCAAAGGCCAATCGAGTTTATAACTCTAGGAATGTTATAGTTGAAACATTCAATGTTAAATTTCTTGAAAAACTCTTTTCATCAGTGTCAAATGGTCCTGCATGGTTATTTGATTTAGATTCAATGTCAAACTCTTTTCAATCCAACTTGTTTAATCAATCTAACTTGCTTGATTCTATAGGTGAAAAGAAAATTCAAGGAGATCTCGGTTCATTCAGTGACAATTCGGATTCTGATGATGCAGATGATTCAAGCCCAGACTATCCCTTCTTTTCTATTGTTAGAGATTCTATTTTTCAGTCTAATAATGATGATCAGTCTCAAAAAGATAATGATCATTCTGTTTCACAAAACCAAGTTGTGTCACAACCAATTCCTAATGATGGTACAGAAATTGTACAACCTGAGTCTGGAACGTCATCTATTTCTGGTGATGTAGTTGATTCCGGTAATCTCGATTGCTTTATCAGCTCACCAACTCAAGTTTCCAATTTCAATCCACATTCTTCAAGCCTATTGTATCAGCTTTCCAACTTGAATCAAACCAATCTAGATGTTTATGTTCAAGGAGATGAGATTCCAACATCTTGTATTCACAAGAACCATCCCACATCTCAGATTATTGGTCCTTTGAGTGAGAGAACGACGAGAAGTAAATCAGAACAAGCAAACGTCTGCTTATACTCTTGCTTTCTTTCTCAAATTGTTCCTAAAAATGTTACCGAAGCATTAAAGGAAAATGGTTGGATAGAGGCTATGCAAGAAGAATTATTACAGTTCCGCAAACAAGAAGTGTGGAATCTGGTGGATTTACCTGAAGGAGAAAATGCTATTGGCACAAAATGGTTATTCAGAAATAAAACTAATGATAGAGGAATTGTTATTCGAAATAAAGCGAGATTAGTTGCATAAGGATACACTCAAGAAGAAGGTATAGATTATGATGAAGTATTTACTCCAGTTGAAAGACTTGAATCAATTCATGTCTTCCTGGCTTATGCCTCATTCATGAAATTTAAAGTGTATCAAATGGACATAAAGGGTGCATTTTTGTATGGTTCTATCACCGATGATGTGTAAGTGAAGCAACCTCCAGGTTTTGAAGATGCTACATATCCACATCGTGTGTACAAGTTGAGCAAAGCTTTATATGGACTACATCAAGCCCCTAGAATCTGGTATGAGACATTGTCGCAACACTTAATCCAACATGGATACACGCGAGGGAAAATCGATCTAACTTTGTTTATCAAGAAGGATGCTGATAATCTTTTATGCGTACAAGTGTATGTCGATGACATCATATTTGGTTCTACAAGTCCAAAAATGTGCAATGAATTCGAAGAAATCATGAAATCTTGATTTCAGATGAGTTCTATGGGAGAGATAAATTTCTTTCTTGGACTACAAGTTAAGCAATCTGCAGATGGTATTTTTATCAACCAAGAGAAGTTCGTCAACAAACTCTTGAAGAAACTTAAGCTGCTAGATTGTCAGTCAATTAGAACTCCAACTGATGTGAACACCAAGATTGAACCTGATCCGAAAGGAAAATCAGTAGACCAAACATTATACAGATCGATGATTGGTTCTTTGATGTATCTCACTGAATCTAGACCAGACATTATATATGTTGTTTGTGTCTGTGCAAGGTATCAATCAGACCCGAAAGAATCCCACTTAATTGCTGTCAAAAGAAGATTCAGGTATCTCAAAGGTAAACCGGCTTTAGGGCTATGGTATCCTTACGAAGGTAACTTCGAGTTACATGGATATACTGATAGTGATTATGGTGGATGTTGTCAAGATAGAAAATCAACAACGGGTGGGTGTCAATTTCTAGGACCTAGATTAGTCTCGTGGCAATGCAAGAAACAAACAAATGTCTCTGTTTCTACTGCAGAAGCTGAGTACATTGCTGCTTCAGCAGGATGTTCTTAAATCCTCTGGTTACAAAACCAACTACTGGATTACGGGGTCAACTTTCTTAAAACACCTATTTATATTTATAACACAACTGCTATCTTCATTACAGCTAATCCTGTCCAACATTCTAAAACAAAACATATCAAAATTCGATATCATTTTCTCAGAGATAACTCTGAAAAAGGTTTAATCGTTTTGATTCAAATTGCTACTGAAAAACAGTTGGCCGACCTTTTTATTAAAGCCTTCTTACCAGGACGGTTTGAGTATTTGGTAGAGTCAGTTGGTCTTATTAACCACATTTTAAAACTGGTTTTTGAGTATTTCAGTTAATTGAGTCCAAATATGATCAGAACCCTCCCTTATATGAATAGGACACAACAAGAGAACCTGTCAAAGTTAATTGCTTGATTTTATTTTTGTGTGTGCATGTTTTTTTAGAAAAACAAAAGCCAAATACAAAAACTAGAAAATTGAAAAAAAAAGGATAAAAATATAAAACCAAAAATCACAAAAATAGTGTCTTTCCTTATTAATTATATAGGAATGAATTTCTTTTGCAATACGTGAGAAATGGTAGTACATTAGTATGATCAGTTACATACTTCGCTTACGATTAAAGTCTGATGTGATCAGATATGGTGTGCAGGTAAGCTCATGCAATTAGACTGAAAAAGTAAATTCTTGTGATTAAACTAAATCACTCATGCATTCATGTATGTCTATCTTAGCACTAATGAGTAGTGTTGATTTCTCAAATTGATTGCTTGTTAAGACATAATCTCACACCTAATGGTGATATGAATAACCATTGAGCTCTAATTATTTAATGCATCTAACACTTCTCTGTTATGAGTCATCATAGACCTGAAGTGATGAGATATCCTTTGTTGTAAGTGATTACAGACCTGGATATTCTCACTGATGTAACAAGATACAAATGTGCACAAACACCAAATGAGATCTGGTTATAGTATATGTCAGGTTAACAACTTGAGAACAGTGACTTCTTGCATATTTTTATGAGAATTAACCTCTCTAAGTCTAAGTGTGACTGCATAATGTCATATCTAATTGTACCTTAAACAATCCAAGATTGAAAAAGTAAGTGTGCTAAGTACCTTGCCAAAAGCACTCATTTTCTGTCCCTAGATCTCGTGTCTCCTTTGCTGCAGAAATGCTGACCTGGAACACACTTGATCAGGATTTAATCACTGTCTGTGACTATCCATCAATTTTTTATTTTAATGTGCTGATTGCTACTAATATGATCTCACTGCAGACATGATTCATTGTGAATATTAGGATTTTATTCTACTTTCATTTTGATTTTTTGCATGTTTTTCTATGTGCAGGCAATTTAACACTGATTAGTGTGCTCTTCATGTGACGAAATTCAAGAAACTTCTAAGTTTTATCAAATTTAAAAGTTTAGGGTGAGTAAAAAGAGTTAGAACAGTGTCTAAGAAAACCGATTGACAAATTTCAAGATATGAAAAATCATGAAAAATCAAAATCTAATATGTTGGATGGAAAGGATGATGCTACATATATTCAAGCATGTGTGTGTAACAAATGTAAAAATGAACCTGAAAAACATTTATAATGGAAAAGCTTCTTGCAAAAGTTAAATGAGATTTTTTGTTAAAAATTAGAGACTAAAATGACGGGAAATTATTTTGAAAAATTAAAACAAAAAAAAAAGGTCAAAAATAAAAATTAAAAATTTCAACTCAAAAGTTCAAAATTGAGGGTTTATTTTGAAAATTTTTGGGTGAAAGTCAAATTTGACCAATTAAAGTCAAAAAAATTGATTAACTATTTTAATATTAGTATGTGAACAGTGTTAATATGTCTAAACAGTGTACAGATGGAAGATCTGAAAAATTACAAGTGTTGGGACACATGGAAGTCATCTCATGCGCCTAAATAGTGCCCATAAGTCCAGGATTAGGAGCATGATGATTTTTCAAGATTTGTTTGGACGTTTCAGACAACCTCATGAGTCTAAATAGTTGTCATGCGTCTAAACAGTTATCTTAAGTCTAAAAATATGGTGTTGGGCATTTTATCCTTCCCATACGCCTAAACAGTTCCCATGCTTCCAATTGTAAACATCTCAAGTATTGGGCGTTTCAGCTAAGCTCATGCGGCTGAACAGTACGAAAGCGCATACACAGTGCTTATGCGTCTCAACAGTGCTCATGCGCCTAAGCCCATGCACACAAATAGTGATCATGCGCCTGAGTCCATGCACACAAATAGTGCTAATGCGCCTAAAATTTTTCACTTAGTATATAAACAACACTTTGTGTTTTCTAATTTCATTCACAAAAATCTCCCCTGAACACAGAACACTCTCTAACCCAAACACTCGATATACCATTAATTTTCTCATTTCGATTGACTTCTGATCTAATCTTGCATTCTATAGTGGTATTATTCGATTCTAAATGTAAGTTGATGATCAAAATTACAGAAATTTCAGTTAACAGGTTGATTGATTTGGGCGTATCGGACCTATTCGGGAGCACGAACCCTAGTCTAATGAATCTGTTAAGATTATGAATGAAATGAGTATAATGAATTGAAATTGATGATTAAATGTTAATACAAACATGATTTCGATCTCATTGATGCATTAATATCTGTTTTTCATCAAAGTTGATTATGTGATGAATCTTCATCGACTGAGGATGAAGATGAACAGTCATTCAACAAATTTTTTAAAATAAAAATGAAAATTGATTAAAAATTCACATTTAAATCTGTATTAAAATAAAAAATTGAGAATTAAATTGTGTTAATCATAATGAAACTAAACTTGAAAGAATTTCTGATTTTGAACAGAATGTTCAATTCTTAGAAATTTCAAGTGCAAGTTGGTAAAAATGGTTAAAATACACAAATTCTTAAAAAGTCAATAAACTTTCAATTGTGTTGATTTTCAACATTCAAAAGTCTAAATTTTTTGTTTATTTTGCAGATGGTTGATTTAAAGTTCGAGCCGAAACACAACGTTGCTACACTATTAAACGAGGATATTAAAAATGCTGTAGGATACGAAGATATGATCAGATTTCTATTACAGACGAAGTACGTATATGCCATGTGCTACCAACCGATTATCTATGCACGTCTGATTAAGAAGTTCTGGAGCACGGCATATGTTGATGTTGATGATAATGGAGCTAAAGTGGTCCGAGGATTTATAACAAATTTTAGAATGATTGAAGTCTCTAAAGACTCAATTAGACAAGCCTTGAGGTTAGGATCTAATGATCAAGAAGATTTATCCGAGCTAATGTTTGATGAATGTAGACAAACATTCATGGAAATGGGACATCCTGACCATTTTCCTAAGAAACAATTCTTTCGTGCTCGTGTGTACAACCATTGGAAGCTTATATGCTACATTTTCCAACATTGCATGTCAAAAAGAAGGGTGGGATGGAATTCTTTCCCTGTTAACATTGCATCACCCATTGTAGCACTGACTACTAATAGACGATTTAATATGTCTAAGCAGATTCTAAATGGTTTTATCTTTAATCTTGAAAAGGGAATTAGGAACAAGTATCTCATGTATCCTAGATTTCTTCAGATGATCACAAATGAAGAGTATCCAGACATACGTATGTATGGTATGAGTGGTGAAACTATGATGCTAGAGCATATGTCTGATGTATCTTATAAGAGATTGGCAATGGTTACTGGAGCTCAGAATGTTCCATTATTTGATTATATTCTTAATGTTGCTAATGATGAAGTGGATATCACTATTGATCATTATCATTTAACTGAGGACGAGCCTATTGACCCAGCTGATTTGATTGAGGAAGTACCAGCTGAAGAGGATGAAGAAGATGATGATGATAATGAAAACATTGACGATGAAGAAGATAGTTCTAGCTCATTTGATTCTGATGATGATGATGATGGTGGTCATGATGGTGATGGAATGGGAATAGATCATGATGATGTAGATGAAACTGAGCAAGTTACTTAAGAAATTCATGATGAAAGTGAGGAAGATGTACAAGAAATTGACCAAGCTACTGAAGAAATTCACGATGAGTATACTGAAGAAATTAATCAAGGTGAAGAACAATCTATTAAAGAAATTGCAAGTATGATTGAAGAAATGGTAGAGCATAATGATCAGTTTGTATTAACTGAAGAAGAAAATTTACAAAATAAGATTGATGAATTGAATGAAGAAAAGTTGAATCAATTAAAGATAATTGAAGAGTTGAAAGCTGTTGTTAGATCTAGGAATAATAGGTCTAGATCATTTTGTATAGTCTCAGAACTTTAATCAATTCATGTAATGAATATTTGTAATTCATTATGTATATATATATAGGTTAACCCATATGTGTGTTGATTTATGTGTCTGATTACAGGTATAAACATTATACTTAGTCAATTTGTGAAATTGACTTAGTGTGAAAAACATCTACGGATGAACTTTTTTGTTCTTCCGTAGATATCTTTCTTGCAAGACATTCATCAGAAGATCTTCTACGGATGAATATGGATATTCACTGATCACACAAAGTAGCTGCGGAAGACCAAGTAGCTGCGGAAGAACAAAGTAGCTGCAGAAGAACCAGACACGTAAATCATACAAGTGTTTCTAGTCAACAAGTTAACAAGTCAATCACAGACTCCAAGAGATTCGTTGTTTCCTTAACAGAAACACGCGTTTCTATAAATATGAGTTCTAGGTTTCATATCAAGTACACAGAGAGACGGCGACAAAAATACCATCACATCGTTTCACACGATCAACATAAACCCTAGCAGCCGTCACATCAACACACCATAAATCATAAACACAATCATTGCATAGAATTTTGTTAGCAATTATTATTTGACTCTTTGTAATCATTAATTGGTTTTAATGAATTACGTTTGATTCAAATCATTGTTCTTTGCATATTATTGATATCGTTTGATCATTTATTGTTTATTTTCTCTGGCATCGATATTTATTTATTGATCAATTAAACAACGATTAATGATAATTCCGCGATCATTAATTCGAAACCAATCTAACACTGATAATTCCTGATTGCGATCCTTGGATTCACAGGTGGTATCAGAGCCAAGTGCTCATTGATCTAGATCGATTGATCTATCGGTGTTAGAATTGTTTAATTCGAAAACTAGATCTATTAGTTTGCTGACTAGATCTATAATTTTTTAAGCAAAAGTAATTGGTGTGAAGATTTGAAATTCAATAAATTAGTGATTTGTCATTCAGCAAGTATTGTTACATTGCTCGGTTAACATTGATCTATATTCAAATTAATTGAAACATAGATCTGTGTTATTGGCTGACTCTCATTAACTGTTCATAAGAAAATTAGTTAAAACTTCAATATTTGACTAAAATGAGTAGCTTTGTCGGTGGATCATCGTACCAGCCTCCAAAGTTGGAAACAAAAGCAGACTTTAAATCTGGAAGATCAAGTTCAGAAATCATGTGAACTACACTGATTCTGACTTATGGGTATCAATAACTGAAGGTCCTTATATTCCACCCACCCTTGGGCCGGATTATAATGACAAAAATCAACCCATAAGTACAAAAGATCTGTCACCTGATGATGTTAAAAAGGTTAAAGTTGATATTAGAGCATACAGTTTGCTCAGTATGGCTCTACCAGAAGGGAGTGATGAAATCAGAAGCATTAGGAAGGACACACTTTGCTCACAATATGAAACATTTCATCATATTGAGGGTGAATCAATTCCTCAACAACTCCATAGGTTTATGCAATTGGTAACCAAGATGAACATCATGGAGTTGAAGTATACAAATGAGGAACTAAACAAAAAGATGCTCCATACATTGCCTGAAAGTTGGAAGCAAACTGTGTCCATGTTTAAGAACACCATTGATCTCAAAGCAACTGGCTTAGATACATTGGTAGCTAAAGTTAAGGCACTTGAAATGGATGAAAAATCAAGAAACAAGAGTATGAGAACACATGTTACACCTTATCATTTTAATGAAACCAAAAGTGCTGGAAGTGCTTTTATCTCTAACAATGATAGTGACAACTCTTGTACTTTGAGTGAAGATGAAGAAGAAGTGAGCTTTTATGCATCAAAGCCTTCAAAGAAATCTTCTCAAAGTAAATCAGGAAAAGAAAAAGGAAGACCTGATGATAGAAAAGATGCATCTACATCAGCAGCAAAGTCTTCAACAAACAACAACCAAGCAGAGCCCATTACTGTGATTCTGGATTCTGAAGAACAAAAAGCAGCATTTGCAGCTTTTAGTTCAAGTTTTCAAGCCTACTTAGGAAGCACCTTAACACCTGCAAATATCTGCCAACAAGACTTGGAAGAACTACATCCAGATGTAGTAGAGGAGATGGATCTTCAATGGCAAATGGCAATGATTGCTTATAGAGCTAAACAATACTTGAGAAGAAACAAAAGTCTGGCTGCAGCAAGCAAAACATCAAAGATTGGTGTTGATAAGTCAAAGGTAAGATGTTTCAAATGCAATCTCTATGGGCACTTCTCAAGAGAATGTAATCAACAATCAAATCCTGACATGAGACAACAGCAGCAACATCAGTCTCATCAGCATCAATCTTATCAAACAACAACATCTCAGAGATCTTATAGACAACCACAGCTAACCAACTCATCCCCACCAGTCACAAATGCATCAGCAGGACCTAGTAATTCTAAAGAAACTGGGATGATCATTCTCCAAGATGGAACCTGTGACTGGAGCATGTATGAGAAGGAAGTTTTGGATGAAAATCAAGCTTTAATGGCCCACATGGAGAACAAAGTTCCACCTATGGCTAGAGAGGTAAGAGATAGATTGTGTTCATCAATGTGTGTTGAGGAAGTTGAAAGATATAGAGTCCATGCTCAACAACTGGCTGATAAAGTTAAAGAAATAATGATTTTGAATGAATCTCATGTAAGAGAACATAAATTATATCAATTCAAAATTAACTCTTTACAAAAAGATTTAGATAAATTTGTTTCAGAAAATTACAGCTTAAAAGCCCAAGTTGAGCATCTGACCACTTCCTTAACTAAATCCATGGCTGATCATGCATCAACTGAAGTGAAACTTCAGAAATTTCAACTTTCATCTCAGCAATATGAGAAATTATTGAATTCTCATATTGAATCAAAGAACAGGTATGGGTTGGGATATAATGCTGTTGCACCTCCTTTGAATGATAACTATACACCTTTGCCTGAATCAATGACAAATAGCTTGTCAAATCATTTTGTGCCATGCACCAAGTTTGAAACAAACTGTACTGAACAAGTTAATAACAATGAATCTGAGGTGAGTGAAACTGAGTCTTCTGAATCAGATAAAATCAAACAAAATGAATCAGAATTTGACTTTGATGGATGTGATGACTTGGATGATTCTGATGAACATGATGATATCTGTGCGGATCAACTGAACATTGGTAAGAATGTTTCAGTTGAAACAATCATTCCCAAAGTACTTGAGCAAACAAAGTTGCCATATCCTCCTAAGCAAAGAAACATGTTGAAGACTATTTGCAAGAGAATAGCTCAGCTAAATGAAGGTCTTCAAGTACTTCATCAGCAACAAAAACCTTCAACTGAAGTGATTGATAAGTGTACATCTACTGTTCACAAATCTTCCTTAGAAACTGAAAAGCGAGTATCAGCAGAACTTCTCCGGAAGAAGAAACATTCTTCAGTAGCAGATCTGCGGAAAAACAAATCTACTGAATCAGTAGATGATCTGCGGAAGGCAAAAGAAACGACCAAAAAGAAAACTCAAAAAGGTGTGAGCTCAAAGCAACAAACTTCAGCTGATAAACATGAACCTTTTGACATCATGTCAGGAAAAGGAAAGAGTCAGCTTCAGTAAAGTTTGAGAAGGAGTTGAAGACTCAAAAACAGCAAAAGAAGAAGAAATTATTTGAGTCTGATAATGAGTCAGAAGAAAGGTATTGCAAATGGTGTGATATGAAAAATCACAACACTGAAGACTGTTACTTCAGCAGCTATTGCTCCATCTGCAATATGAACAATCACATGACTTCAGACTGTTACTTCAACAAACATTGTGCTATTTGTAACAAAAATAACCATTCCACTCAGGAATGTTATTTTAACAAAAAGAACAAGACAAAGAGCACAAAAAGAAACAACCTGAGAAGGATGAATCAGAATCTCAATCAAGTGAAGATCAAAAAGATTCAAGATTAAAGAAACAACAAAAACAAAAACAAAAGGTGACAAAACCACAAGAGAAATCATCAGTTGATAGTGAACCTTTGAAGAGAAGACAACATGAACAGAAATCAAAGACTCCTCAACAGTCAAAGACACCTCACAAAAAGGTGGAATTGAACAATAAGAAGTCAAAAGCTAAAGATACTTTCTTTGATAATTTTGAAAAAGGAACTCATGTTTCACATTCAAAATCAAAGGATGATGAAACTTTCAACAATCAAGGATCATCATCAATGTCAAAACAGCAAACAAAGAAAGAGAAGATACTTGAGGAAGAGTTTGAACAATCAGAACAAAATTCCATAAGTTCATCATCAATAGAATCATCCTCACCACAAACAACACATAATGAATCAATTGAATCTAAAATTAATACTGAATCTTCAAGACTCATTCATGAGGAAGTTCAAATTTTAGACTCCACAGGATCACCCAAGATCATTAAGACTTGGGTTTCCAAATCTAATTGATGTCCTTAATTGTGCAGGAACAATCTTGGAGAGCTGACAACAAGTGGTATGTTGACAGTGGTTGTTCCAGACATATGACAGGAAACTGTTCTCTTCTCCATGACTTCAAACATAAGAATGCTTCTTATGTGGCATTTGGTGGGGATAAGAAGGGAGGTAAAATAGTTGGTGAAGGAATGGTAACTAATGGTGTGCTCAAATTTGAGAAAGTAAATTATTGTGAAAATTTGCAATATAATTTATTGAGTGTGTCTCAAATTTGTGATCAAAATTATACCACATTATTTGATAACACTAATTGTTACATTCTTAAGCCAGGTTTTGCAGTTCCAGAAGATTGGATCCTTCTTAAAGCATCAAGAAAAGGAAACACATATGTTTTGGATATGAATAATACAACACTCACAAACAATGAAACATGCCTGCTATCTAAGTCATCAGAAGATGAATCTCAGTTGTGGCATAGAAGGCTTGTTCATTCCAACTTGAAGAACATGAATAAATTGGTGAAAAATGACTTAGTCATTGGATTGCCAAAGAAAGAATTTTCTTGTTCAAACCATTGTTCCTCATGTTATAAAGGAAAACAATATAGAGTGTCACATAAATCCAAAATAATGAACACAAACACTACACCACTCAAATTGCTTCACATGGATCTTTTTGGTCCAACTAATGTGATGAGCATTGGAAAAAGGCAATATTGTTTAGTGGTTGTGGATGACTTCACTAGATTCACATGGGTCTTTTTCTTAAAACTAAAGAGTGAAACATCAGAAACATTAATGGAGTTTGTCACTAAGATTGAGAATCAACTTGATTTAAAAGTTAAAATTTTTAGGAGTGACAATGGGACTGAATTTGTTAATACTGTCTTAGATTCATTTTGCAGGAATAAAGGCATAGCAAGGCAATTCAGTGCACCAAGAACTCCACAACAAAATGGAGTTGCTGAAAGAAGAAACAGAACTCTCATTGAAGCAGCAAGAACAATGCTAGCTGATTCACAATTGCCAATCACCTTTTGGGCTGAAGCAGTGAACACAACATGCAATGTTCAAAATAGGACATTAATTGTCAAAGAACACAATAAAACACCTTATGAGCTTTTATTTAAAAAAACCTTACATAGGATATCTTAGAGCTTTTGGGTGTCATGTATCTGTTTTAAACACAAAAGAACAATTGGGAAAATTTTCAGAGAAAGCCTATGATGGTTTCTTTGTTGGATATTCTTCAACATCTAAATCATATAGAATTTACATTCCACAACAAAACATTGTGGAAGAAACTCCTAATATGTCTTTTGATGAATCCTTATTTCCTAAATCTGTAAAAGGATCATCATGGTTGTTTGATATAGATGCACTCACAAACTCATTTAACTCTGGTTATTTGAATGCTACAGGTACTGAGGATACATGCTATCCATTTGTTCCTCCAAACATGAATGAAGTGTCATTATCTGCTGATCCTCCAAGAATAAAAACTTCAGGTATCATGGAACAAGGAACACCAAATAATGACAATAATGCAGCACAAGACCAAGCAAATGGATCTACATCCTCAGATGCAATCCGCAGATGAGTGTCCTACATCCGGAGATGTGATTGTTGGATCAGCTGATGTTCCATTCACATCAGTAGATATTCCACATATTGGAGATGGTCCATTGCATTCCAAAGAGTCATTGTCAGCAAGTCAACAAAATACATCCGTAGATGTTACTGTAACACCCGCGGAAGCACAAAATACATCCGTAGATGTTCCTGTAACTCCTGTGGATGGAACTCACAATGCAGCTGATGTACAAAACGAAAATCATTCAGCTTCCAATGATGATCAATTTGATTACTTCATAAATTCATCATCTCAGCTGGATATATCTGCATTAATGCATATGACTAACTTGGAATCATCTATTCCAGTTGAGTCCATTCCAACAACAAAAATTCATAAGACTCATCCAATAAACAACATCATTGGAGATCTCAATGAAAGAACCACAAGAAGCCAAGGGGGAGCTGCAAACATCTGTCTTTTCACTTGTTTTCTTTCACAAGTTGTTCCTCCAAACATTACAGCTGCACTAAAAGATATAGCTGGATTGAAGCCATGCAAGAAGAACTTCAACAATTCAGAAAGCAAAAGGTCTGGAATCTAGTTGATCTTCCTGAAGGCAACATCCAATTGGCACAAGGTGGTTATTCAAAAATAAACTAGATGACAGAGGTATCATTGTGAGAAACAAAGCTAGGCTGATTGCTCAAGGATATACTCAAGAAGAAGGGATAGACTGACCAGTTGCAAGAATTGAAGCCATTAGAGTATTCCTAGCCTATGCATCATATAAGAAGTTCACTGTTTATCAAATGGATGTGAAGTGTGCCTTTTTATATGGGAAAATTGATGAAGAAGTCTATGTAGCTCAACCTCTAGGTTTTGAAGATCCTGATTACCCACATAGAGTATACAAGCTTGACAAAGCTTTGTATGGTCTTCATCAAGCACCAAGAAAGTGGTATGAAACATTATCATCTTTCTTGTTCAAGCATGGATACAAAAGGGGAACTATTGATCAGACTCTCTTTCTCAAACATGAACATCAAGACCTCTTAGTTGTTCAAATATATGTAGATGACATTATATTTGGATCAACAAACAAGAGACTGTGTGAAAGCTTTGAAGAGTTGATGAAATCTCAGTTTCAAATGAGCTCAATGGGAGAATTAACTTTCTTTCTTGGACTACAAGTTCATCAGAAAACAGATGGCATATTCATCAATCAAGAAAAGTATATTCATCAAATATTGAAGAAGTACAATCTTGCTAATACATCTTCATGCAAAACACCTGCTTCAACAATTGACAAAATTGTACCTGATCCTGCAGGAAAATCTATTGATCAAAGATTATATAGATCAATGATAGGATCTCTTATGTATTTAACTGCCAGCAGACCTGACATAATGTTTGTTGTATGTGTGTGTGCTAGGTACCAAGCAGATCCAAAAGAGTCCCATCTGAATGCTGTGAAGAGGATTTTCAGATATCTCAAAGGGAAACCAACCCTTGGTCTATGGTATCCAAAAGATGGAGACTTCTCTCTCTACTCTTATTCAGACAGTGACTATGGAAGATGCAACAACAATAGAAAATCCACAACTGGTGGATGTCAATTTTTAGGACCAAGACTTGTTTCATGGCAGTGCAAAAAGAAAACAAATGTATCTGTATCCACAGCTGAGGCTGAGTTCATAGCTGCTTCAGCTGGTTGCTCTCAAGTCCTTTGGTTGCAAAACCAATTACTTGATTATCATTACAATTTCCTTCAAACTCTAATTTACATTGATAATTCAGCTGCTATGTTTATCACTGCTCAACATAGTAAAACAAAGCATATTGAAATCAGATATCATTTTCTGAAAGATTGCTCAGAAAAAGGTTTAATCAAGTTAGTCAAAGTGGATACAACAAATCAGCTTGCTGATCTATTCACTAAGGCCTTTGATTCAGTTAGATTTAACTTTCTAATTGAGTCTTTAGGCATGATTAACTTAGATTAATCATCATTAACCAAGAAAAGCATGTGTCTGTCCTTATAATAATAATAAAAAAATTATTGTCTTTATTTATTGTGTCTTCTATTTCTGCTTGACATTTGTTTGGGAAATGATAGTACATTGTGCCTTTGCTTGCTTCCTGAGTTCTTAAATTTCTTTAAAAAACTGATCAACATTTCTTTGATATGTAAGTAGATTCAACTTAAGTGAAGATTATACTAAGAGCATGCTTAACATAATGAAAAGGTGACTGTTTGTGAGAAGCTTTATTTTGAGGATCAAGCAAGTATGTCTTATCCTGATGTGATCAATTCATTCACCTAAGCACACTATGTAAAATACCTTATAACTTCTATCTCTGCAAATCATATTCCCTCTGTTTTGTGTGAACAAAGACCCGGGTTTATGAACACCATGAGATACATATGTATTCAACTGGTGAAAAGATCATGATCCTCATCATCCCTCTGTTTTGTGTAAACAAAGACCTGGGTTAAAGGCACCTCTGGTTTACGTATGTAAAGACCTGGTGACCTGATGATGATCATATCTAAGCTCTCAAAAGAATCCATAGTGATCAACTGTAAATTTTCATAAGAGCTTTTGTAGCAAAGCATTTATGAGACAACTCATATGTCTCAAGATAGAATTTATAACTTAATGTACATAGTTTCTAAGTGTGAAAAAGTGATGAATTGACTCACAAACGGAGGGCAAACTCTAATGTGAATTGAATGTGGAGCCCATAACAGTTTATAACGAATAAACATGTAAACATGATAAACAGCATGTCTAGTTGTTTCCATACTCTTGTTTGAATTTAAGTGGACAAACATACTTGCAATCAGGACTAGAATCAGGTCACATTTCAACAATCATCTCAATCAGGAAGAAGTTTAGTGTCATAGTATGATCCCATTATATGTGTTTATATGCTTGTACATAATTTTTTTTTGTGTTTTATAACTTTTGGACTATCATGTGCCTTTCATGCTATTTACTTCATAAATTTATGATGAATGCAACACTTATCATTAATCACAAATTTAGGGGAGTAGTTAATGTATGAAAACATAAAATCTGAATTTTCCAATCAAAATCAAATGAAGGAATTGGAACTTGAGCACTAACTTGGCTGAAGGATACATGAAGTTTTTCAAACTATAAATCTTCTTGTGCACAAATTGTCATGAAAACAAAGTCAACAAGGTCCAATAGCAATAAATGGTTCTATCAGTTCTATCAGTTGATTAGGACCATACAATCAAAGAAGTTTCAAACTGTGCATTTTCAGCTCAGCAGAAGCTACAGTGCATTTTCAGCATCAGCAGAAGCTACAGTACATTTTCTGTTCAGTAGATGCTACAGTGCGAAAAAGGAATATGACCATCCGTAGATTGGTAACCTACGGATGTGGTAGTATTTAAAAGTATAATAGTTCCATAGACTGGTAATCTATGAAAAATTCAAATACATCAAAAATCAGTTTTTAATTCTAAGTCATCCGTAGATGATCTACGGAAGAACTAAAATCAGCGGAAACAATAAAATTGGTAATAAGGATAGGGTGTCCCAGCTCATTTAATAAATGAAATTAATATATTTGAGGGAGTATAAATGATGTTTTTGACTTGTCAATTCCATTCACTTTTTCAGAACATCTTTTTCAACCTAGAAAAACGTTCAGATAAACCCCCGTCCGACAATATTCAAAATTACCAATAACCTTTAAACATTGCTTGATTCTTGATCTCTGTTCACTACAAGTTCAATAATATCAAGGTAAAATATATCATAATCTAAAATTATGAACTGATTGATTCATCATTTCTGTGTCTAAACTCTTCATATTCTTAAGTGTGATGATTTTGCTCTAACATAATTTTCTTCATTCTTATGAACAGATGGCTAATCGTTTTGCAAGAGAGCACAATGTATGTGCATTCTTAAATCCTGACGACCCTGTAGCAGAAGCATGTCGAGATATCATCAGATACCTATGACGATCCAGGCTTTTCTATGCTTTATCAGCAGAGCCTGTGATTCATCAAGCACACATCATTGATTTCTGGAATTCAGCTCGAATAGAGCAAGTTGGAGAATCTGAGATGATAGTTGCTGAAATCAAGAATGAAAGGATGAGAGTTGATGAAAAAACTATCAGAAGGGCACTTGAGCTGGGAGAACAAGAAGTTGGTCACCCGGATGTTTTTGAGAATGAGTACATAGAGAAAGTGTTCTATCTGATGGGATATGATGGTGACTTTGACAAGGGTGAGATAAAGAAAGGGAGATTGTGCAAGCCATATAGATTCTTATGTCACTCATATTTAAAGTGCATCTCCAACAGGAAGTCTGGGCTTGATAGATTCTCAAGGCACATTTCATCTGGCATTATTGGCATTTTTGAGGGAAGGACATACAACTACTCAAAGTACATTTTCAGTTGTCTTTGTGATCACATCAAAGTGCAAAAGGCTGATAAGTGTACATGTTTCCAAGGTTTATGCAACTAATCATTAATGGTGAATTTCCTGGGATAGAAAGAGAAGGTGATGTGTTTGTTCAAGCACATCTGGGGAGATCTGTACTGAATAAGATCAGTGGAAAATATGAAGGAGAAGATATGCCAATGTTTGCACATGTGGCATATGCTAATGCCAACATTCCACCAGAATTGATGTGGGAAGATCAGCAAGATAGTCAATCTACTGATGCTGAGCAAGACTTACCTCAACATTCCACTCCTCAATCTCCCATACACCACCATCATCAATCTACACAAATCCAATCTCCAGCCAGTCAACACACCCAACCAATCTCTCCAAATTACCCTCAATCATCCATCCATCAACAACCTCTAACTCCACAAAATCTATCACCTGAGAGTACTCATACAAAACCCATCTTAGTTACTTAATCTCAAAACTCAGTACACACTGGTGAGACTGAGTTAGTATCTCAGGCAAGCACCATTCCTCTCACAATCACCAGCCCACAAACCCCTGTCATGTCTAACCAAACTAAACCAATATCTCCAATCATTGATCCTCAACATCAACAACAACCTCATCAAGAGAAAACAGATCAAGCAGTTGAGTGTATTTCAAGCCCAGCAAGTATAGCTCCTGCTGTAGGCAATGAGGTTGAGATTGCCGGTCAACATCAAGAAGGTGAAGAAGAAGCTAACTATGTTGATGTTATAGCCTATCATGAAGATGACCTGGAAGATGATGATATGATGTAAGCAAAAGTTATTTGGTTGCTGAGTATAACAAACTTATTATCAAATCAAACAAAAGGTTGGAAAGAGTTAGAGAGCTCAAAGGAATGTTAAAAGAAAAGGAGGAGCTGATGAACAAACAAGAATCCAGACTGATCAGATTAAGAGAAGATGCTCAAACCAACAATGAAGTAATTGATGCATTGAATGAGCTAGTTGAAGAACTTAAAGACTCTGTGAAGAATGAGAAGACTGAAAAAGAGAAGCTCATATTGGAAATTGAACAAGCAAACAACTCTCTCTCTCTGCTCAGTCTATTTTGTTGAAAAGGAAAGATGAGCAAATTGATGAGCTGAAGATGAAAATTTGTGCACTTGAATCGAATGCTGCTCCATCAACAAAAATAAAAGAATCTACTGAAGCTTCAAAGCAAATCATTCAGTACTCAAGAAAGAGGAAGTATTTGGGGTATGTAGAGAAAGAGGTGATTAATGTTGAAGATTCACCAAAAAGATCAAGGCCTACATCTCCAGAGCACATTTCTTCAGTGGATGTTTCTAATTTAAAGCCTAAGTCTCATGCTGAAACTGAGAGTGATGCTGAATGGGATGAGCTTACTAAAGATGAGTCTCCTAAAGAACAAAAAGAATCAAAGGCTGATGACCTACTTTCCATCAAAGACATATTAGAAGAAAGGCATGAATCAACTATGTTTATGACCCTGATCAATCATGGGTTTCCATATGACATGGTTGAGAGAATGAACATGACAGAAATGAAGGAAGCACTGAAGGAATTTGAACTAGCAAGCTTCATGATTCCAGATTACGATTATGAAACATTCACAACCTTCCAATCAATTCAGAGAATAAAGAAAGAACTAGGCCATTGTGATACAGCAAAGCTGAACAAATACAATATGAATTGTTGGTTACAAAGTCATAACTACAAGATACATGAGCTGAAAGGAAGATCAGTGGGAGAGCTTAGAAGGATGATGGAGCATGTAATGAAAGTTGAGCTTTAAACTGGTGTGAATTTCCAGACTGAAGCTCCAAATCCAGCTGCTAAGCATCACAACAAAGTCCCTGCTAAGCCTGTCACTGTTGAAAGTAAAGACCAGCATAAAGCGAAAGATAAACTGATTAGAGAACCAAGAGAAGTGATACCTAGCAAAGTATGGCCACTTGGAACAACAGTTAGAGAAATAACTGAACAGAAGTCTACCTTGATAGAGTTGTTTGATCACCTTACAACTCCCAACTCTATAGAAGACAATAGGATTATGGCCTGGAAATATGATCAAGAGTGGGATTGTGCAGTCATAAAGAGATCATCTGAAAGGGTGCAGTACTTTCATGATTTAGAACAAGTCCTGTGCATGCCTGAATGTGACATCAGAGATCTACAAATCCTAATCATGACTAACTACCTAATTCACCCAAGAGGAAGAGACTTCTCTGTATTTGTGGGTAAGTTAAAGACAAAATTCAGAGATGATGTGCTAAAAGAAGCTAAGAGAGAGGATGATGAGCACAAAAGAAGAATAGAGAGAATGAAAAGATCAAAATCCAACTCCTCTACATTGGTAGATGATGAGTTTCTAAAGAGGTTTGGATGCCAAAACAGGAAGGAAGCAACTACTAAAAGCTTTGATGGCAATCAATATACATTACCCATAACTGAATGGGGATATGTTGAGAAAACAAAAGAGTTGGTACTGCTGAGGAATGCAGAGAACAGAAGAGCTGATCGAATCAGGATCTTTGATCCAGTGGAAATCAAGCTACTCCATCCCAGCTACACTTCATACTTACATGACAAGTTCTTCCCAAAGCTGACTGATGAAAGAGCTTAGAATGATCTATGCCTACATGTTCATATGATTCAAGTGATTGATAAACTGCATGCCAAGGCTTACAAGAGAAGAAGATATGAGGCAGGGATTTTAAGAGGATCAAACATCAAGGAAGTGAGTGAGCTGAGGATCTCAGAGCAAGATGAGTTAGAGATAGTCCACAACAATAATGTTTTGGAAACTCTTACAATTGAAGAAGATGTTCTGGGTCTCAGTTTCGAAACAATACAAAAGATCAGCAAAATGAAGATCAACTACAAGTATGATGATCAGAAGACTGCTATCTCATACTTCTATAACAAAATTAAAGCAAGAGTGAAAGAGCTTTTAGTTTTGAAGAACTGATTACAAGTTTCTAAGCCTAAGGGGGACTATTGTTAGATCTAGGAATAATAGGTCTAGATCATTTTGTATAGGCTCAGAACTTTAATCAATTCATGTAATGAATATTTGTAATTCATTATATATATATATAGGTTAACCCATATGTGAGTTGATTTATGTGTATGTTTACAGGTACAAACATTATACTTAGTCAATTTGTGAAATTGACTAGTGTGAAAAACATCTACGGATGAACATTTTTGTTCTTCCGTAGATATCTTTCTTGCAAGACATTCATCAGAAGATCTTCTACGGATGAATATGGATATTCACTGATCATACAAAGTAGTTGCGGAAGACCAAGTAGCTGCGGAAGAACAAAGTAGCTGTGGAAGAACCAGACATGTAAATCATACAAGTGTTTCTAGTCAACAAGTCAACAAGTCAATCACAGACTCCAAGAGATTCGTTGTTTCCTTAACAGAAACACGCGTGTCTATAAATATGAGTTCTAGGTTTCATATCAAGTACACAGAGAGACGGCGACAAAAATACCATCACATCATTTCACACGATCAACATAAACCCTAGCAGTCGTCACATCAACACACCATAAATCATAAACACAATCATTGCACAGAATTTTGTTAGCAATTATTATATGACTCTTTGTAATCATTAATTGGTTTTAATGAATTACGTTTGAATCAAATCATTGTTCTTTGCATATTATTGATATCGTTTGATCATTTATTGTTTATTTTCTCTGGCATCGATATTTATTTATTGATCAATTAAACGACGATTAATGATAATTCCACGATCATTAATTCGAAACCAATCTAACACTGATAATTCCTGATTGCAATCCTTGGATTCACAGCTGTTAATGAAAGTTTAATTGAAGAAATGAAAGAGAAAGACAAGGTAATTGATGAGTTGAGAAAAAGTCGAGATGATAATATGAAGACGTTTGAGGTAAAGATGACAGAATTTGATTCAATGGAAGAAAGATTAAAGAAAGTAAATGAAGAAAATGAAGCATTGAAAGAAGAATTAGAAAAGTTGAAAGAAAAGAACAATTCTCCGTCTCCTGACTTGATGATTATTTCAAAAGTTATTCCTGTAGATGTTGAGAAAATTTCATTGATTGTTAAAGGAAGAAGAAAAATAGATGATGTAGATAGTTCAGTTTTACCTGAATCATCATCTAAAATTCAAAAGGTGAATATTGAGGAAAAAGAATCTGATGTTCAAGAGATTATCGGAGCTTTAGATGATATAGAAGCTGAATTTGATGATGAATGGTATAATGAAGTTCTAGATGATGAAGATCTGGTTGAAGCTAATGTAGATGAACATTATTCTACAATTAACTTAAGTCATGATGATGTACCTGTTGATGTTGAAGAAAAATACAATTATTTAGTGAAGATGAAATACAATCGGGTGTTTCTTGATGGTTTGACTGTTTCTTAAATTCATGAAGAATATGAAAAATGTGTTACAGCTAAATCCGTTGCTCCTGTTGATCCAAATGAAATTGAAGTTGAACATGGGGAATGGAACCCATTACAAGAAAGCATTAACATTGAAGAACTGTCTACATCTGAGTTGCATCATCCTAACCCTGATGATATGAGCATTACTGCACTCAAAATGTGGTTACAGTCGCGTAATTATCCACGAAAGAAATTGAACATATTGCAAGGTGAATCATTAAGGAACATAGTAAGAAGTTTCCAAGAAAGTGAAAGACAAACAAACAAGATGATAGTGCTTGATACGGATAATCCTCAATACTTGGAGATAACAAAGAGGACAAGGATGTTGAAGCCTCAAGAGATCAAAGCAATGGAGAAGAAAAGTTCTGCTTATGAGAGAAGAAGAGAACTGATGAAGATGTTTCCAGAAATAGAAAGACAAGGATATCAAGTATCAATGGAACAGAAGCGATTATGGAACAAAGCACGATCCGCTGGTGACCTTATGCGTAATGTATTATAGAAAGGACAATCTATTTCAGATTTGTTGAATGTTATGATTGTTCCTGATACCACTAAGGAGGTCAAGATCGTAGCTTGGAAGTATGATGAAGTGTTTGATGCATTCTTGATTAAAAGAGTCAATGCAATTTGTGATGTTTATCATTTATTTTCAAGTATTATTAAGCTTGAAGTTCAAGACTTAAAAGAATTAGACAGATTGCATTTGATCAACCATTCAAAAGCTAAACGTGGAGAATTACTTGTTGAGTTACTTCACAGAGGGATAAACAGAATAAGTTCATTCTTACAAATAAGGTGTGATCAAGAAGATAAGTAGTATTTTCAATCTTTAAAGAAGAAGAGAAAAGGAGTTGATAAAGATGTTGGTGAAGAAAAGTTTTTGGATGCTTTTAGTGATGAGTATTTTGAGAAAGTCACAAATCCTGGATTGAAAGTCATTGATGGATCTTAACAATCAAAACCGATTCTAAGATGGTTTTATAATTCTGAAACGTATGAATTGAAGTTGGTTAGAAATATGGATGATTGGGATAAAGATATGATTACATTGTTTGGTGTGTTTGAACTTAAGCTACTCCATCCTAGTTACATTTCTTTCTTATCAATTCAAAAGTTTGAGAAAGTGAGTCCAGAAACTACTGAGAATGACAAAAAGTATTTTATGCCTATAATTAAGGTGATGAATACAACAATGGAGAGGATATCATTGAGGAAAGCATTAGCATACACTAATATTGTGAAGAAAGATATCAAAGACATTGAATTCATGAGAATTTCAAGCAAAGGGGTATTAGAGATTTATTGCAAAGACAATTCTAAACCTATAGAATGTTATGCAAATATTGATATTGCAGGTCTTTCTAAGCAAACTTTGGAAGTAATGAACAATATGGAAATCAAAACAAATGAAGCTAAGCCTGAACAAGGGATTTTAGCAGGAAAATTCAAAGCAGCTATTATACAAGCTCTAAGGGAGCAAGAGATTTACAAGGAGAAACCAGTGTTCAAGATCAAGGAAGAACCAGAAGACTTCTTTGCCTTGTGAAGACTGAAGATCAAAGCTGGAGACTAAAGACTAAAGAAAGAAGATTAAAGATTGAAGACAAAGACTGAAGAAAGAGGGTTGAAGACTGAAGATTTGGAAGACCGAAGACATGTAAATCTTAGGGGGAGTATTGTAGACGCTTCTTTTGAAGATTAACATTTGTCTTTGTGTGTCTTTTACATTTTTGTCATAGTATAGGGACTTTTTATGTAAATATGTTCCTTTGTTTTCTTGATTAGTATAAATAGCATAGATATGTATGGTGTAGGTAAGTTTTAGGTTGAGACGTATTGTAACTGTTTACTATACTTTGTATTCTTCTATGCTTAATCAATGAAAACTCTATGAATTTTTATTGATTTCTTGTGTTGAATTGAATACTTGTGTGTTTCAGATTGAATTGTGTTCATATATCATCACAGATCGATCCATTTTGAGCTCATCACAGCTTGCCTTTCTTTTTTGGCTTGCTCTTCCAGCTGCTTATTGTATTCAAATAATATATAATCATAAGGCAAGGGAAGGAGTGCAGGTGCTTGATAGAGACCTGTGTCACTCAGGTAGTTGATCATTTTTAATCTTTCTTCTTCATCAACTACCTGAGGTTGTTCAGTAGCCACTGTCTCTGACTCAGGACTTTCTTGAACAGGGGAGAGGTCAGGAATGTTCTTGTAAAATCTTTTCTCCTCATTTCTTCCTTGTGTTTGAGGGTTAAGGCTGCATCCTCTGCTTCCTCCCTCTCCTTTGAGAATTCAATGTCAGCCAGTTCATTTATCTCCTCTAAGGGGAGAGATATGAGTTCATCTATGTTGAGGTTCTTGGTCCCCAGATAGTTGAGCCTGGTTGCCCTTAATTCATCTTCTTGAGTGTTTGGTACAGGGGCAACCAGAATTGCAGCTTGCATGAATCCTGGGGAACCACTTGAACTCTCTCCCCTTAGCTTCCTTTTCCTCTCTCTCTTTTCTTCTTCAATCTATTCAAGAGTCATCTTATTTTGCCTTTGTCAATTGCAGATCTTGATGACTCGGCCTGAGGAGAGCTTTGGCCTTCATTGCTTGATTCAGCAGTCAATCTCTGGCCAGAGAGAGGTTGTGAAGCACCATCACCAACTGTTGCCTCACTGAGGGTATGGGGTGCTGGAGGAGATCTTGTCTCAAGGCTCACAGTCTCAGCCTCTAGGCCTTCAGTCAAGGCTTTCCCTTTGAAGCTAATCTTGCGGTCTACCTCAATATCTAGTTGACCAAAGGCTTCAACTGCTAGCCTCTGTCTATATGATGCGGTTCTCCTTTTGAATTCTGCCAGCACCCAGTCTTGAATATGATTAGCTAATCTGACAGCTTGTCTGTTATTGCTTGGGTTGACAAGTGCCAAATCTACCAAGTTTATATGATCATAGAAACTCAGGGTGGAGATGTTAAGAATTTCTTGTTGACCCTGAGCTCTAGAGATCACAAAAGATTTCCTATCACTATCATACCCCCAACCCCGGATTAGGTTCTCAGATGGGGCAGACATTGCTCTTGGTACTCCCTCCTCAAACAGTTATTGAATGAGCAGTTCCAGATCACTGTCTAGAGGAGGTTGTTGAGCATGGACTACTGCAATATAGGATGGTGAGTCCTGTATGTCCATACTTAAGGAAGAACTCCCAGGTTCTGTGGCTGTCAGAACTTCTTCCCCCTTTTTGGTAGCATCACCCTCATGCATATGTGAGGTGGGGAAGTGATCCATAACATCCACAGGTTCTTGTAGACCTGGATGAGTTTGTCTTATGGGTCTTTCAGCTAACTGGCCCTTGAGATCGATGATCTCAAGTTGCTGGTCATGGACCCTCCTTTGCAAGATAGTCACATGTGATTCAAGGTGAGCTATCTTTGAAACCAGTTGGGTGCAGATGTCTTCAATTTGGTGCACCCTGAGTTTCATACTCCCCTTATCTTTAATTGAAGAATCATTGGGGGATGAAGGAGGTGAACTAAGATCTGCTCCTTCACCACCAGCGTGGGGTTCTTGGCTGCTGGATTTCCCCTGCCTCATGACAATGTCAAGAGGCTGGGTTACCGTGGTTGAGGTCTTAAAGATGTAATCATTGGCAACAGTGAGAGCCTCTTCCACATGGGTCTCCTGGACAATTACAGGAAGATCCACCTCAGTTTGGGGTGTCTAATATGGGCTAGACATAGGTGAATCAGGAGTACTCATCTCCCCTTGAGTGTGGGTAGAGACGGGAGAGTCATGATACACACTGAAACCCAACTCTTCATCAGAATAGAAGTCAAGGCTGGGAATGGGTTGGTTAAGATCAAGAGGCTGGGGATGGTAGCTTTCCCCTGAAGGTTGATCACTAGAGTGTTGAGACTCAGAGTGATGGCTTAAGGCTGTTATGGAGTTGTGAGCTCATCAGGCTAAGCATGAGGAACCTCAACACTGATTGTTTGAAAGATGGGAGTGGTCTGCTCCTCAGGGAAAGTAGGAGCTCTGGATTCCACTTCCTCCTGTATGGGTTGTGATATGGGGGGCTGCTCATGCTCAGTAGCAAGTGCAGGGGTTCGTTTGTGTTTTCTTTTATAGGTGATGGTGATGGTAGGCTGTGTTTGAGGTTGGTGAGAAGTAGAGGGTGTTGGTTCATCACTAGCTGGGGCTGCTAGGATGTCACCTTGAGCAATGAACTCAAACATTTTCAGGACAAGGGCTGTTTCTACCCCTGAGAACCCAACAGTTGGCTTTTTCAATATCTTGAAAATGTCGGGCCTCATATGTGCAAGTTTAAGAACATTACTTGTTCCCCTCAAATGTGGTCCCAATTCATAGTTAAGAATGTGTTGAACATACCGGGGGAACATGTAATATTCTAAGGAATCCAAATTCACTAGTAAATTTGTAAATACAAACTGAGAGTCCCTGAATTTGACCCCTTGAACCATCCTATGGACAATGAAGGAGAGGTCTTTTGGAATCTGGTCCCATCCTCCATGTTTGTTGGATAAGCTATGGATGACGACATGGAGGAGGTATTTCCATTAGAATAAGACCTTCCCCTTTCTGAAGGTATTGACTGAAAAGTCACCTTCATATCCCATCTGCTCAAAGGATTGGTTGACAGTAGCTTTTGGAAAGGACAGCTCACCTGTTTCATCATCCAGCTGTAAATGGGTGTTTATAATGGTTGGAGTGATGAAAACCATCCTCCCCTGCACTGTGACAGACAGTGCCTTCTCCCCGTCCATGGTGACCTCTTGATAGGTCCGCCAGAACTCAAGAAACTGATCCTCATAGAGAGGAGGATCAATTGTAAGGGAGGTGAGTAGTGAGACAAAGAAAGACACCTACACACGTCTGAGAAGCTTGGATCCTTCTCAGAGTTTAACAGGGCAACTTGATTGTGTTGCCTGTGTAGGTGCATGGTGAAATCAGGGTTGTTACGACGATCAAGATTGGCCATTTGAAGAAGCTTTGTAGTAAAGGAAAGAAGAAGAAGATGAAATTTAGGGGTAATTTTAGGTTAAGGAACAATGAAAGAAGTGAGATGAAATAGAACCGTTTGGAAAGATATACTCTGGATTTGAGACAAAGTTATAACAAAAAGATAAACTTTGAAATCCGCAAGTGGGTCCTACTTCTGAAAAAGGCGCCCAAAAAGTTTGTTTTCTTGGAAGTAGTAAAAGCTTCCGAAGGCAATTTTGGTTTCGGAAGCTTTGCAATCAAAGCTTCCGAAAGCAATTTTGCTTCGGAAGATATTTCAAAGAGTTTTGAAAATTTTGGCTTCGGAAGAAATAAATGAGTCTTCCGAGACTGAATTGCTTTCGGAAGAAATTTGTTCCTAAAATGCATTTAAGTACTTATACCAAAATTTAAGCTTCGGAAGATACTTCAAGAATTTCTTTCGAAGGTAAATCTCAGATAAGTTGTTTAAACGATTTAGACATAAATTTCTTCCGAAGGCAACTTTTTCTTCTTCCGAAGGTAAATTTTCATCATTCTAAGAGATATCATTTTAAAAATTTTTTTTTCTTCCAAAGAGAACTGGGCTTATGAAGTGATCTAATAGACAACCTAGGACACACAGTTTTAAGAAATAATATTGATTAAGTTATTAAGAAAAATCTATTCAAAGTTAATCATCCCAATAGCTGATACAAGATACTTAAATCTTTGTTCATCAAAAGCTTTTGTGAACAAATCAGCATATTGTTCATTTGTGTTAACTTTGATTAATTTTATCAACCCCTTTTCAAAATTATCTCTAATCAGATGATACCTGATATTGATGTGTTTGGTCCTTAAGTGCTGCACAGGATTCTTTGTAATAGAGATGACACTGTTGTTGTCTATATGGATGGGAGTCTCTTTGAAATTGAACCCATAGTCTAGCATCTGATTCTGAATCCAAAGCACTTGAGTATAGCAGCTGGCAGCAGCAATGTATTCAGCTTCAGCAGTTGATGTAGGCACACAGGATTGCTTCTTGCATTGCCAAAAGACTATCCTTCCACCCAGGAACTGACACCCCCTAGATGTGGACTTTGCAGTCATGTTGCAGCCACCATAATCACTATTTGTATAGGCATACAGATTGAAGTCTGAATTCTTTGAATACCAAAGGCCTAGATTTAGAGCACCTTTGAGATATCTAAGGATCCTTTTGACAGTGATTAGGTGTGACATCTTGGGGTTGGCTTGATATCTTGCACATATGCATGTGGCAAACATGATATCAGGCCTGCTAGCAGTAAGATACATAAGTGACCCAATCATAGCCCTGTAGAGATGTCCATCAACACACTTCCCCTCAAGATCAGGAGCAAGGGAGTGGTTTCTGGCTATGGGTGTCTTTGCAACCTTACAGTCATTCATCTTGAATCTTGCAAGTATGTCCTGAACATACTTTGACTGACTTATGAAGATGCCATTTTCAAGCTGCTTCACTTGAATTCCTAGAAAGAAATTGAATTCCCCCATGGCACTCATTTCAAATCTATTCTTCATCAGCATCTTAAAGTCTTTGCAGAGCTTTGGATTAGTTGAACCAAATATGATGTCATCTACATATATCTGAACTAGCAATGTGTCATTTCCTGTTTCTTTGATGAAGAGAGTCCCATCAATAGTACCTCTTTTGTATCCATGTTGACAGAGGTATGTTGATAGTGTCTCATACCACTTTCTTGGAGCTTGATGCAGTCCATAAAGGGCTTTATCAAGCTTGCAGACATAATCAGGATGATCTGGGTCTGCAAAGCCAGGTGGTTGTTTAATATAAACTTCTTCATCAATCACCCCATAGAGAAAGACACACTTCATATCAAGCTGGTAGACCTTGAAATCCTTGGATGTAGCATAAGCCAGAAATATTCTTACAGCCTCAAGTCTTGCAACTAGAGCAAAGACATTAGTGTAATCAATCCCTTCTTCTTGAGTGTATCCTTAGACAACCAGTCTAGCCTTGTTCTTGATGATGATCCCTCTATCATCTTTCTTGTTCCTGAATACCTATTTGGTTCCTATGACACTCTTCCCTTGAGGTAGAGGGCATAAGTTCTAAACCTTCTGTCTTCTGATTTGAAGCAGCTCATCTTACATAGCATCAATCCAGCTTCCATCCTTCAAAGCCTCATCAAACTTCTTTGGCTCTAATTGGGACAAGAAACAAGAATGTAGACAAACATGGCTGTCATGAGCCTGTCCTCTTGTTCTTACCCCTGTGTCAACATTTCCAATGATGTTTGTGGTGGGATGTGACTTATGGATCCGAAGTTGAGGGATCACAACAAGTTGGTTAGACAGATCTAAATTTGAGAAATTCTGATCTGGCAATGAGGTGTCTCCCACCACATCAACACACTTATCAAGAGAGACTTGATCCAATGAGTGTGTGACATCATTCATGTCGTCTTCAATGGAGTAGTTATCAGCATCAAGAAATTCTTGATCACTGTCACCACCTCCAGTTCCTCCTCCTGCATTTAAAGTTCCTTCTCCTAAATTCTGAGCCTCTGAGCTAGAATTTGAAGGCAATTCATTTGAATCAGCAATATTTGTCATGCTAGTACTGATGGGAGCTTCAATTGCAGGGTTAGTCACCACTGGAGCTGAAGTAGTCTTCGTGTTTGGTCTTCTCAGCTTAAATCTTGGATCAGGATCTTCTGTTGACCTGTTATCTGTAGATCCTGAAACATTCTCACAAGATTTGTTAAAATAGTTGGTAACTAAGTCAAGATTAAACAGCCAATCCGGACCAGAACCTTTTACACAGGGTGTGTGTTCATTGAAAGTCACATTGGCTGACTCCTCAATGATTCTAGTTCTGAGATTGTATACTCTATAAGCCTTAGATTGAGAAGAGTACCCAACAAAGTGTCCATTATCTGATTTCTTAGCAAACTTGGCTATTTGATCTTTGGTATTCAAGATGGTGCAATGACATCCAAATGTTCGGAGAAAACCAATGAATGGTCTTCTTTTGTGCCATAGTTCATAAGGAGTCTTACCATGTGTCTTAATTACCAAAACTCTGTTCTACACATAGCAGGCTGTGTTGATAGCCTCTGCCCAAAAGGTGATGGGCAGTTTAGAGTCAGACAACATGGTTCTTACAGCTTTAATAAGTGTCCTGTTTCTCCTCTCAGCAACACCATTTTACTGAGGAGTCTTGGGAGTACTGTATTGTCTTGAAATACCCTTTTCATCATAAAATGTATCAATGATTTGGTTTTTGAATTTGATTCCTTGATCACATCTTATGATTTTGACCTTGTGATCAGATTGATTCTCAATTTTTAGAATGAAATTCTTTAAGATTTTAGGAGTTTCATCCTTAGTTCTAAGGAAAAACACCCAAGTGAATCTTGTGAAAGCATCTGTGATCACCAAATAGTATGAGGTCCTTCCTAAACTCATTACACTGGTGGGGCCAAACAGATCCATATGTAATAAGTGTAGGAGAGTAGTGATAGAGTTCATTTCCTTTGGTTTGTGAGACACTTTGTGTTGCTTCCCCTTCAGGCATGCAACACAGTGGTCATCACTTGTAAACTCTTTCTTTGGCATTCTAGTTACCAAATCATTCTTAATCAGTTTATTCATATTCTTAAAGTTTACATGGCACATTCTTTTATGCCAAAGGAAAGACTCATCACTAATTACTTTAGAGAGAAAGCAAGAAATCTCTCTAAAGGGAGATGTTTCTTGCAAGTCCATCTTGTAAATGTTCCCTTTCCTGGGGGCTCTGAGCAAAATATGCTCTTGAGGAATGTCAACCCCGGGCTTGAGAACAATGCACTCATGCTCAGTAAAGAGCATGTGATGTTTTTGGTCACAAAATTGGGACACACTCAAAAGATTGTATCCAAGCTCCTTGACAAAGTTTACCTTCTCAATGTTGAGCTTACCATTTGAGACCATGCCCCTACCAGTGATGTAACCTCCTGCATCTCCTCAAAAAGAAACTGGTCCTCCATTAATTCTTTCAAATTTTTGAAGTAGGGACTCATTGCCTGTCATGTGCCTGGAGCAGCCACTATAAATGATCCATACATTTTTGTTTGCCTTTGGCTGTCCCTGCACAAAAGAGATGATTTAGTTATATTTGGAAACCCAAGCCTTATTGGTCTTGGGCTTATAAAATTCAGATGAAGGCAATGAAATAGTAAGTGATCCTATGTTAAGGCTTTAAGGATCATTTGTTGTTGCTAAAGAGGAGCTTTCAGTCTCAAGGTATTCCTTCATCTTCCACACCATCTTTGGAAGATTGGGCTTGACCTTCGATACTTCGGAAGCTTTTGTAGCTTCGGAAGCTTTGGAGACGGATCCTTTGGAAGATCTTGCTTTCACTGCAGCAAGCTTCAGTGCTTCAGAAGCATTCCTTTCTTCCAAGACCAACTTTTCTTCCGAAAGCAGTTTCCTACTTGCCTTCTTCTTCATTTTGGAGCTTCCGAAGGAAACAGATTTTCCTTCCAAAGCTGTTTGTTTCTTCTTCTTCTCAGAAGTTTTCTTCTTAATCATATGGATAGTACTCTTGGGATTGTATTGATAATCCTTAGCCATATGTGAAGTACTACCACACATAACACAATTCAAATCTTTCCTTCTGAGAGTCTTCTTTCCCAAACAAGACTGAGCTTGAACACTTTCCTTTTCTTACTCCACCTTTTCAGATGATGCAGCAGGCTTCTTAGGGTGAACCTTGCTCTTTGAAATGGATGGTTTAGGCTATGCAACAGTGACACATAGCTGATCAGTCTTCTTGTTGTTGCTGGAGTGAGTTGAAGCTGAAGTAGAATTCTTGGTACTAGAATTCTTGAAAGGATCTTCAGCTTTCATCACCTTGAACCCTGTAGAGATAAATACTTGTTTCTGTTTGGGATCAAAGGTGGTCTTGATCTCTTGAGCTTTTTGGGATCTTCTCTTACTCTTCTGATCAAATTCTTTCTCTTGGTTTTGCTCAAACCAGCTTCTTTTTCCTCCTTAGGAGCATGGTGACCTTTTTGGATTGACTCTCTTCACTCACCTCAGAGTCATCCCTCACCTTCTCCTCTTTATCCTCTTTATCGCTGGGGTCTATGGATGGCAGCTCATCTTGACCAGTTCCAAACCTAGGAGATCTGACTGATAGTAGAGTGTGTGGAGGAGCTATCTCATTAGATCCCAGTCCCTGCTTATTCTGATAACACACTTTTGCATGCAGAGATGAGGATATCATGTTCTTGAAGGTCTCTTCTTCAAGACCACATTTTTCTGCCCTGGCTTTGCTGATCACAAGCTCAGCCTGGCATTTAGTCAACTTGGTAATGAGATCCTTAATTTGAGTCATGTAGTTTGTTTGCTCATGTTTAAGAGTTGAAACTGTTTTCTTTAGATCTTCTATCTTAAGTTTATAGTCATTTTCAGCTCTTTTAAAATCATCTTTTAAAATATTTAAAGACTCAATGTCAGATCTCATTTCCAAGTTATAGGACCTGTATCTATTTACTTTAGCAATACATTTAGGAGAGCAAAGATGTTCAAGTACCTTGGCTTCATCATGATCAGCCATGAGTGCTTGGTTTGGAGAGGCATCTTCAGCTTGAAAGCTCCAATCAAAGCCTCCTTCTTCAACAGCAACTGCAGCTTGCTGTCTTGGCTTCTCATTCTGGTGCCCTCTTTCAGTATAGTTCGGCCTAGATGAAGCTTGGCCACCATTTGACTTATGTGCCTTGCATTCTCTAGCAAAGTGTCCCATCTGGTTACAGTTGTAACACTTGACTTTGCTCTTGTCCAGCCCAAACTTACCACTGGCAGCATTGCTAGGAAACCTTCTCCCAGTCCTCTTGTAGAACTTCTGGGCTCTGTGAGTGAGAAGAGCCATTTTCTAGACTATCTCCATGTACTCCACATCATCTGGATTGATACAGTCCAGGTCTTCAAGAGTGAAAAGAAAGTTGCCTGAACTTTCATCAGTGGAGATAAAAGCTTGAGAAAAACTTGTCTCTTGGAAGGGACTTCCTTGGATGTAGCTCTCTCTGGATGTCTCTGGGAAGGTGATGAAAGGACCCTTTTATGAGATTTTAGGGTAGCATATGAGATGATGTTGTGGTTCTCTGCTATCCCTTTCAACCACATGAAGGGCTGAACTTTGGTGAGTGTTGGAGTTACCAGATGAATTTTGCATGTTCATCTCCATCTGGTATCCACTGAGTATCCTATACAACTCAGTGAGAGTAAAGGTCTTGAGGTTTTCAGTCCTCTTAATGACCACACAGTAGTGTGTCCATTGTCTGGGAAGAGAGGACATGAACTTCCTAACAATATCCTTGTTATCAATAGTTACCCCAACATCAGCCAGAGTATCCACAATCTCAACATACCTGAAGTATTGTTGAGTCATGGTTTCACTTGTCTTGAAGGTGAAATTTTCAAACTGCTGCTTCAGAAGATCCTTCTTGTTCTCTTTAGCTTCATTTGAACCCTCATACATCAGTTTTAGTGCATCCCATAGCTGTTTAGCGGTCTTGCACTTCTTGAAACCTCTATAGATGGAGTTTGGAAGAGCAGTTTGGAGGGCTGTCATGGCTTTATGATCAATGTCAATTCTTTTCCAGTCTTCATCAGAAAAGTCAGCCCTCTCCTTTGGTATCATGCCACCACCAGCAGCAGCTAAAGAGGTGCATGGTACATGAGGTCCATTGACAATAGACTCCCACATCCCGGAATCTTGAGACTTGATAAAGCCTTCCATTCTTTGACACCAAGTGTCAAAATCCATAAGAGTGATCAGTGGGGACTTTGTCATAGTTCCAGTTTCCATATCAGCTTTGGAGATAGCTGCCATTTGAAGAGTTTAGTGATGTGTGTAACTAAGAGGATTTGAAGATGGTGAGATCTTACAATCAAGAGCCTGGAATGCTCTGATACCAAATGCAGGACCGTTAAAGGGTACTTAAGCTTGCACTTAGTTAACACACTTAGGAGGATCTTAAGATCACTTAACAATTCAAATAGGGAACTATGAACCTTTACTGAAGATACAAGACAAACACAAGTAAAACAAGAACAAGATAAAGTTTTCAAGGAAGTTGTATATTGCTTATCTAGTTCTATTACAAGTGTTGTACAAGTATGTGTTGAATACAAGAACCGGAGACTACTTATACTACATCCTACAACCGTCAATATGCAAAAAGACAGTTGGAAGTGACTAATCTAGACAACAAGATCAGCCTAAAGTCAAAAGACAGATTGCCTTTTGACTAGTGACTATGACAAGCCATAGCTCACTGACTTTCCTATTACAAAAAACCAAGAAGGAACAAAAACAGAAACTTGTAGGCGAAGACATTATCTACTTTATCAGAAAGTATGGAAGTTTCACCAACTAGTGATAGCAGGTGAACTACCAGAGCATGCAGCGGAAAGTAGGTTGCTTTATGATAAAGTTGAAGGAAAAGGTATCTTTTCTCTCTCTTCAGAGGAAAATCAGTCTTGTCTTTAAATAGCTTTGGAAGACTTTGTCTTGAGAGCTTCGGAACACTTCATCTTTTACCTTTGGAAGAGTTGAGTCTTTGGCTTCGAAAGACTTTACACTTAGAATATTTTCCAAGTTAAGTGTAAAGCTTCCGCAGCAGTTTCTTCTGAACTTTGGCTTCGAAAGATTTTACACTTAGCTTATTTCTTGAGTGTGTAAAACTTCTGAAGCTAGTTCACCTTTGTTCAGAAGGGCATGTTGGAAGACTTGGTTGTTTTGGTATCCTTTGGTTGCATCAACCTCTTAACTTCAGAGGTTCCTACAACTTCTTCTTTCAGTGCCTTTTTCATTGGACTTGAGATTAAGGCTTGCCCTAAAAATGTTTGTGCATCCTTTGATTTAGACTGAGGCACATGGTCACCTTTTCCAAAGTGATCAAAGAAGTCATCATCTTCTTGCAATTCTACTTTTTGTGAGTTGTCTTGATTTGAACATGTCGTTCTTTCATTTTCTTTGTTTGATTCTCAACAGATGTTTTCTTTGTCTTTGAATTCTTCTGCTTTCGTTGCTGCTTCTTTTGTTTTGAAACCTTTGAATCATCATACTCAGAAGATTATGAGTCAGATTTAGTATTTTCTGCTTGTTGCTTCTTGAATACCTTTGTTTTGTTCATTTTGTTAAAGAAACATTCTTGAGTGGAATGATTATGTTTGTTGCATATTGCACAATATTTGTTAAAGTAACAATCAGAAGTCATGTGATTGTTCATATTTCATATTGAGCAATAACTACTGAAGTAGCATTCTTCTGTTTTATGGTTGTGCATATCACACCATTTACAATACTTCTCTCCAGCTTCACTGTCAGAATCTGCTTTTACCTTTGTCTTTTTCTTGATCATTGCCTTCTTTTGCTTCTTTAATTCCTTTTCAAATTTTGCAGCTGATGATTCTTTACCCTTACCTGACATGATGTCAAAGGGTTCTTGTTTATGAGCATCTAGTTTTTGTTGTCTCTTAATTCTTTGTTTATTGGATGCTTTCGTAGATGTTTTCTTCTTCCGTATTCCTTCTATGGTTGACTGTTTTGGAACATGTTTCTTATACTTTTCTACGGATTTATTTGACTTCTTCTTCCGCAGGTGATCTGTGGAGGTGAGTTTTTCTTCTTCTGTGGTTCTTTTTGCTGAATTGCTGTTGTGTTGGTTGAGTACATGAATGCCTTCATTCAGTTCACCAATTCTTGTGTAAATGGTCTTCAGCAAATTTCTTTGTTTTGGTGGATAAGGAAGTTTTATTTCATCCAACACTTTAAGAATTAGATGTTCTTTCATCATAGTTTTTCCCTTACCCAAACCAGTAATTTTAGGCTCATCACCCTCATCCAGATCATTACAGTTATCATAATCAAATTCTGATTCATTTTGTTTTGAAAGTTTTGATTGAGATGAATCAGTTTCACTTGACTCAGAGTCATTATTTACCACTTTATTTTCATCTTTTGACTCAGTTTTTGTGCTAGACACGAAATGATTTGATAAACTATTAGTCATGGACTCAAGTATGGTGGTGTAGTTGTCATTTACTGGTGGTGCAACAACATGAAATCCCAATCCAGATTTATTCTTTGACTCAATATGAGAGTTTAACAGTTTCTCATACTGTTATGATGACAATTGGAATTTCTGAAGTTTTACTTCAGTAGATGCATGATTTGACATAGACTTTGTTAATAAAATAGTCAAATGCTCAACTTATGCTTTCAGATTGTAATTTTCAGACACAAGTTTATCTAAATATTTTTGTAATGAATTGATTTTTACTTGATAAAGTTTGTGTTCTCTTACATGTGATTCGTTTAAAAGCAAAGTTTCTTTTACTTTATCAGCCAATTGTTGAGCATGAGTTCTATATCTTTCAACTTCATCAACACAGGTGGAAGAACATAACCTTTCTCTTAACTCTTTGGCCATTTGTGGAATCTTATTTTCCATGTTGGCCATCAGTGCTTGATTTTCTTCCATTACATCCTTTTCATACATGCTCCAATCACAGGTAACATCCTTTAAAATAATTAAACCAATTTCTTTAGAATTATTGGTACCTGATAAGTTGTTTGTTGATGGTGGGGATGAGTTGGTCAGCTGAGGTTGTGTGAAACTCCTTTGACTTGATTGTCTAGAGTTATTTGTTTGTTGCTGATTGCCATTGCATTCACTTGAGAAGTGCCCATAGAGATTGCACTTGAAGCATCTCACTTTGGACTTGTCAACACCTATCTTAGTTGATCTTCCTCCCACTGACAGTCCCTTATTCCTTTTCATGTACATTTTAGCTCTGTAAGGTATCATTGCCATCTGCCATTGCAGATCCATCTCTTCTACTTCATCAGGATGAAGTTCTTCAAGGTCCTGATTACAGAAGTGGGCAGGAGTCAAAGTGCTACCCAAGTAAGCCTGGAAGCTTGAACTGAATGCTGCAAAAGCTGCCTTTTGTTCTTCAGATTCCAGAACCACAGTGATTGGTTCTGTTTGATCGCTGTTCTTTTTGATCTTGGAGTCATCAGCCTTTCCTTTTGACTTTTTGTTTTGATTGTTTTGAGAGCTCAATTTGGAAGACTTGGCAGCATAGAAGCTTGTTACCTCTTCATTGTCACTCTCAACACATGAGTTGTCTTCATCTTCATTGGAGATGAACGCACTTCCAACACCCTTTAAATCCTTGAATTGGTACGATGCTATAGGTGCTTTAATGCTCTTGTTTCTTGTCTTCTCGTATAACTCCAAAGCTTCTACCTTTGCAACCAGAGTGTTTGGTCCTATCGACTTCAAATCTAGTGTGTTTTTGAACATAGACACAGTCTGTGTCCAACTTTCTGGCAGTGCATGAAGCATCTTTTTATTTAACTCCTCATTGCTGTACTTCAGTTCAAAGATATTCATCTCTGTAACCAGTTGCATAAATCTGTGGAGTTGTTGAGGGACTGACTCACCCGCAATATGATGAAAAGTTTCATACTGTGAGCAAAGTGTATCCTTCTTTATGCTTCTAATCTCATCACTTCCTTCACACAGAGTGTGCAGGATTTTCCATAATGAGTGTGCTGTTTTATATGATTCACACCTGATCAATAGATCTTCAGGTAAAGCCATAGTAAGCATGCTACAGGCTTTGATATCGATTTTGACTTTCTTTGAGTCATCAGGTGACAGATTTTTCAGACTTATGGGTTGATTATTGTCCTTATAATCCGGTCCTAAGGCAGGAGAAATATATGGACCTTCTATATAATTAACATGATTTCTGAACCAGATTCTCCAAGTTTTGAAATCAAATTTGTTTTCCAACTTCGGAGGTTGATACGCACCAACCACTGAATTGCTCATGTTAATTAATTTTGTTAAATATCAAAAAAGCAAAAATTGTGTTTGAATAAACCCAATTAAAGAAATCAAACTGATAGATCAATTGATCTAGATCAATGAACACCAGGCTCTGATACCACCTGTGAATCCAAGGATCGAAACAGAAATTATCAGATTGATTTTAACAAGTGCTGATTGCGGAACTATCAACACTTGATGTTTAATGGATGATTAATATCAAATTGATCAACAGTGAATAGAACAATCAAACATAAATATAAAAATGCACAAACCAAGAATTGTTTAACAATCACAATCAATCGATTGTAATGCTATGTTGCTATTGATAAGTTGTTGTTGTTGTTCTGTGTTTTTCGTTCCCTTTTTTAATGATCTAGTTTCTATAAATATATAGAGATCATGTTCCTATTCTGTTCCTAATTTATTGCTGATCTTTCGCTATCTAGTTGCTATACTTAAGCTAACTTCCTATAGCTATGCGTATCCTTACCTTATTTATCGGCATAGGAGTTCGCGATTTACAATGAATTAAATTTGAAAACTGATGTTGATATGACGAGAAATATTTGCTTGAAATAAATGTCTTCCATCGCCATTAATGATGTTGCTCTGCCATGTTGACTTGTTTACTTTCTGTTGACAACTTGAAGTGTTAAATAGTCTTCTGTAGGAATTTATTCTTCCGCAGGAACTTAGTCTTCCACAGTAATACTTTAGTCTTCGGGGATTGTTCTTCTGTGATTGTGCTTTCGCAGGAGTTCTTGTACTAGTTCTTCAGTGGCAATCTCTCCTTCAGTAGCTTCACTTGTTCTTTAGCCTTGTTCAACTGATGTTCTTCTGTAGGAGATCTACAGAAGCACATCAATTATGCTCCTGAGAACATTTACGGAGAAACACTTATTCATCCGCAGTTTATTCTAACACTTGGTCAGTTTTCCAAATTGACCAAGTCTAATGTTTTCCTGCAATCATACATAAATCAACACACATATAATATAGTTTATCTTATAAGTCAATCCCGAACAAGAGTTGATCTATCATCTAAACCTATACATACATGAGTTCTAGACCTAATACCTATTACCCGGACTAAGCAACAAACTCAGCCTAACAGCTCTTATTCAATAAAAACGTGGATATTAACTACCAAAATAAAAGCACATTGATAAGACTTATTCAAAAGCATCTTGACCAGCTCCCATGCACACGTAGGCAGATAGAATCACATTTCATTAATGGGCACAGGAGGTGGTGATAGGGTTTGATGCCATGTAGAAATAGGCTGAGGGGCAGAGAACGTTTATTGGGTTCTTGACTCTCAGCCACCCACTTGCCCCACTTCCTTATCCTTACCCCTGAAGCTATTCAGGTTTGATATTGTAGGGGTTAAACGATATGGTCATGATTTTTCCATTAGGGTTTGATTATCCTTTGATGGTTTGAATTTGGTGGGCGATGGTGATGATAGTTAGGGTTTGATTTTCTTTTGATTAGGGTTTCATTTTGGTGATGATGGTGATTTTGATTTTTGGTTCCATTAGGGTTGAAAATGGTGATCAATCAATTTAATGGCATCAATGGAAAAACGATGGGGAAGCTTTGAAGGTGTTGAGGTGGTGGCGATGGTGGTGGCAGAAACAAGGGAAGGGGGAGGGGGTAAGGGGAGGGGTGAAGGATGGTAAGTTACTTAATTTCAGTAAAATTACAAAGTAGTCCCTCTATTTATTTTAGTAAATTTCATAATTAGTCATTAGATGTGAAAAGACTAAAACACTCATACCTTTAACAAAATTATTTAACAGTGTTAGTGGGATTGGTTATCTAAGACAAATTTGTAATAACCCAAGTACCGTACCAGATATTGTCCGCTTTGACAGTGACACGCCCTTAGGCGCCCGCCCCTCATGGTTTTAAAATGCATCTGATAGAGGAGGTATCCAACTGCATATAAAAAAGCTTCGTTCCCCTTTCCAATTGATGTGAGATACTACAAGATCGCAAACCATAGGAAATGAAATCACATTTTAAAACATTTGAAGGTAAACCGTTATTTTAACCAAATCACAAGAGCAAAAATGAAGTTTTTATTTATATTAATTATTATTATTATTATTGTTAACAAAATTAATTGAAAAATATATACATAATATTATTCTACCCAAAATTTAATTTTTCATATCTTTAATTGCAATTCCACTTTTTATTTTAATTCACACGTGTGAGGCATGCATTCTTCTCATTAAACACGAGTACCATCACCAACATATTAATCGTGAAAAATCCAAAACCAAACTTGGTCAAAGATATTAAACATTAACTTCTATATATAAAGAAAATTAACAAGTATCATCCACCGTATAAGGAAATTGCCTATATACTCTTCTAACCGGCATGTTATAAATACGCTCATAACTACAAACCTTCACAACCACCATCACATTTTGTAAGCTGAACAAATGGCAAGATTACCAATAAGAGGAGGTCGCAGGAAGATCGAGTTGAAAATAATCGAAAAAGAGAGGGAACGAGCGGTCACATTATCCAAACGTCACGATGGCTTGTTCAAGAAAGCTGGCGAGTTGGCGACACTATGTGGTGCACAAATTGCCATAATTCTCTTCACCATAAGTGGAAAGCCGCTCTCGTTTGGAAGCCCCAATGTGATCAATGTTATAAAAAAGTTTCTCGACTCAAATCATGGTGACCAACAACCAAATGCCATCAAAGCGTCTATCACTACCTTTCGTAAGGCCGAACTTCAAGAACTCAACCGTGAATTTGATGAACTTAATGAGAAAGCGGGAACCGATAAGATGTATGGACAAACGCTTGAAGAAAATTTAAAAGTGCTGCTTGGTGGGAAAACGTATGAGGATTATAAAAGCAACATGGGGATGGATATGCTCATGCAGATAAGATGCAAGCTGGAAGAACTGAAAAATGTGTTGCAGCATGGTTGTGATGTAGATTATGGATCTTCGTCCTTCAAAGCTGAGTGTGAGGCAGATCTATCTAAAGTCAAAGGGCCAAAAGATTATTTAAAGCTTTGATCTATTTCACATTGAGTTAGGTAAGAGAATGAACAGGAAGTTTCACATTGGGTTAGGTAAGAGAATGAACTGGAAGTTATCTTCCAATCTAATTATGTTATCTTTGAATAAAATAGAAACCGAAAGCATATTTTGATTCATATATTATGTTGAGGAATTGGAATTTGCATATAAAAAGGTGAAGAATATGTTTTCAGTATTGTTTATGAAAAATTATTTCTGGCACTTGAAATATTGGAATCATCAACTATTGATTAGTATACGAAACTAATCATTCCTATAAGACAATTACGTAGGTAGAAACTCAAGGATCATATATATTGTAAATAAATTCTATGTTCTAATTGATTTTTATGTTTCTTTACCTACCAAAGACCAATAAATACTGTTATATAAATACTCAATGTTGGATAATTTGAAGAAATATTGTGATGTTTATAAAAATCTATGCATTTAACTAAATCATTCTAGAAGAAAAGATACTTTTTCAGTTTTCATTGCAAAAAGTAGTTAATAAAATAATTATATTGCATATTAAAAGCTTCACATTAATACTTAATCATATCAAAGATCTGAATTTAGTTATATTTTTATAGAAATATACTATTTTCTAACATGCATGATAACATAACTTGAATTTTTTTTAATCTTTACTATAAAATAAAAGAAAGTTTTTAAGGACACATAACACTCTCTAGTCACTTCTCATATTTACTTTTCTTTCGAAACTCTAATGTCTATTTTAGAATTTTAGAATAATGATAATATCAGTGTATAATTTTTGATTAAATATTTTCATAATTTAAAAAATTCCAAACTTTAAATAAAACATTTTCTTGGAAAAAGTTATTATGGGAACCGAAATCTATTTTGTTTTTTTTAATCTATTAGTCTATATAATTATTTTTCTATAAAAAGTAAACTTGATATTTTTAAATATAATTAAGTTATCTAAACATGCAATTTAGAACTTATCTACATAATAAACATAGGGGTTATTGGGTTTTAATAATCTTAACTTTTATTTATTAAACATGATTAATCCCAACTCAAGAGACGTTTACAATACTCCCAAATTTGAGCTTATTATTATTTTTCCAATGATCAATTACTAACTGATAGTTAACCCCTTTAGTCTTTTTTTATGAAATGGGCCTAACTTTAAGCAATTTTTCAACTCCGGCACCGCCTAGCCTCTACTAGATCCGTTTTTCGTTGTCTAGTCTCAATCGTCACTTGAAATCTACCTCCAACGAGTCAAGTGGTTCAACTCAAGAGGCAGAGATTGACGGGTTTTAGGACGCGGAGGTTTCAAATTGATAGACCTAATGGTAGATTTCAACTTTTTGCTTAGTGTTTTTGGCACAAAAGCAATCTACGTTATCAAAAAACTAACGGGATTGACTCTTAGTTGGTAAGAGATCATTGAAGGAAAATAAAATCTAAGTTTGAAATTTATGTAAACATTTCCTAAGTTGAGATTGATCCCGACCAATAAATGAAAGTTACGATTATTAAAATCCAATAATCTAAAGAAAATAATAAAAACTTTCTTACAATATATAATCTGTAATATGTGGTTTAAGAGATTATAAATAAAATATTTTTATACTCGATAAGGTTAGTACTCGCACACCCTCTATGTATTCTTATATATTATAAGATAATAGAGACTATAAATAAATTTTGTTCTTATCAAACGTGTAATATATAGGTACTAATCTGATCTTGTTTATAAATGCAATTACATTACAATAAAATAATAATATTGAATTAGCCAAACGTACTTTATTAGGAAGAAGAAAAAGTACGAGGTAGTGTTCAAAATTAATTATAACTAGCCTTTTGCAAGGCGCGAGTTGCGGTGGGATCGATCGCAGCGTGATAAAATATAGATTACAATCGGTCCGACTCGTTTTCTAATTAAGTTTACGTCAAAACATAAAGTAACTCAAATTTATACCGTTGAATAAACACTATTATATTTTACCCAACTCTTTTTCAAATAAAATTTTCATCGACACGTAGATCAACACATAACATTAAAGTAAAAGAAGTAAAAGTAAGCATAAAAAACGTTTTATATTTAAACTAATTAATTTCAAAACAAAATTTATGTTAAAACATTGACAAATGTAGAAACCAACTAAACTAAACCAATTATCAACTTTTGTTAGTCTTACATATACATATACAACAAAAACAAAAAAAAAAAAAAAGATAAAAAGGAAGAGGGCCACCTTTTTAATTTGTACATTTCAATTAAAAAAACATCATTATCATTGTACTTTTATTAAACAATAATCTTGAGCAACCTTTCAGGATGGTTTCGACAACAAAAAATTATAACATAATAACTTATCTTTTTTTTTTTTTTTAATATTGCATAATAACTTATACCCCCTTAATTGGTGCACAGGTAAAGGTGGCACAATGACCAATCGCCAGTCCATTGGTCTAACTAGAAGGAAACAAATATACCCAAGGCAATTTCGGTCCTGATAGAGCTAGTTGTGTTCATGTAAAATCTAAGAGCTGGGAGTTTGCTTTAGTGATCGATCTCCATGTACCGGAGATTTCTCTTTCAACCAGTAATAGGCATTTTAGATTGGACGACTTTTGGTGTATTGCTGCAATGACCCTCATCCCCAAGCTGTTTTTTTCAGTCCGATAACACTAGGACCATTTTGCAAGAAGTGCCTAGTTAGTATTGATACATATATAAACTAAATATTAGTTTGGGTCTATTATGTATATATTAAAAAGTTTATGTTTGTGTCTAATATGTAATTATGTAAATATATAAGGGTCAAGTATGTATTAAATAGGAAACCTAATGGTTGGTTCTAGGGCTATATATACCCCTCATATGTATGTGTCGATGGCAATGATGAACAATTGTATATATGCAAGCAATTTGATAATAAATCTTTGCAAGGTTATCAGGTTTATCATCGTTGTTCATCCGATTTGTATCTTTGATTTACCAACAATCTGGTATCAGAGCTCTCGTTAATCGATCTAAGGGAAGAAGGAAAGCAGAAATATCCTTCCTGTTTAGGTACAATCGATCGATTGAAAGCGATAAACAAAGAGAACAACGACTTTGTTTTCTTCTGAGTAATTAACGATCGATCGAAGACGACGATTTCTGTGTGAAATCGGTCATTGATTGAAGAAGTCGATTGCAGAGTCTTGATCGTTGTTCCATTCTTTGTTTGAAACATCAAATTGAGGATTTGGTGATTGTTCTCTGTACAGTCGAGCAATTAACTGACTGAGTGATTTCTGCCCTTAGTTTGGTCTAGATATCGAAGGAATATTGGTGTTGGGTGGACAACAAATTTAAGACAGAATATAAGAAACAATCACGCGCGATTGTCGATTGAAAACGAGGAAGAAGCCATCGTTTTTTAATCTGGTCGATTGTCGATCGAAAGAATCAAGAAAGTTTCTGGTGTTCATTCTTTCTTGTCGTTTGCTGCGAACAAATAATCGAAAGTGTGCTCGGTTATTGTTTCTCGCCTTGTTGATGATTCTCTAAACAAGTTGGAGGAAGTTATTTGTGAAACTTGTTGCCGTAATCAAAAGAATAAAAAAATTGGTTTGTTTGTTTTTCATAATAAAGAGAACCAATAGGATTTTTTATTCATGCTTAAAGACCAATAGCCTATTGTTCGGTTAGAGAAAAAATTGTTATCTGTTTCTCGAACCGGTTGAGTAAAGTGTTGTTTATTGTTGAATTACAAGTAACGGAACACAGACCTTATGTGTGTTTTTGGTCATGTTTGGTGATCGTGAAACACAAACAAGGGAAAAGCGAATCTGAACGATTCGTATTGCAAGTTAAACTCCGAATATTTGTTGTTCGTTGAGTATAGCAAGAGCAAGTTTCGAATCAATCATGGTTCGTTAGAATAGCAAGTCAAATTGAACCCTTTGTGGTTCATAGAAAGTTAAAACAAACCCGTGTGGTTTGCAGCAAATCTCGAACCTGTTTTGGTTCATAGCAAGTTAAACCGAACCTCTTTTGGTTCATAGCAAGTTAAACCGACCCTTGTGGTTCATAGCAAGTTAAGCAAACCGATTGGTTTGTATCAAGACGAACCTTTGGTTCAAATAGCAAGTCGAATAATTATTTGTTGAAATAGCAAGTGCAAATAAAATCATTTGATTCAACTTTGCAGTAAAAGTTCAATCTTTGGTCAAAGCAAGCATAGCGAATTGATCAAAATTAATGTCCAATTAGCAAGTTGGTTGGATAATTTTAATCAAATTCGCAACAACAATAATCTGATCAGCAAGTAGGTCAGAACCTGATTAGCAAGTTGGTCAGGAGCAAGATAAAACTGGTTAGCAAGTTGGCCAGAAGCAAGCAAGAAAATTTGATCTATTTAATCAAGGAAGTGATCATCCAATCACAAGCATGTTAGCAAGAAAGAAAGAAGAAATGGCAGACGATAAAAAGCATGATAATGCATCAAGCGGTACATCAACTCGTGAACAAGGAAACATTTCACTTCAATGTCCAAAATTGAATGATACAAATTATACTACTTGGTCATTGTTGATGGAAACTATCTTAAAGGCCTATGGTCTTTGGGATGCAGTTGATGCAAAGAATGAAACAATGGATGAAAAGAAGATGAATACAACTAAGGCAATGATACTTCAAACGTTACCTCAAGATGTATTAATTTAAGTTGCACATTACTCGACTGCAAAGGAAGTTTGGGACTCTATCAAAGTCAAACACCTTGGAGCCGATCTAGTTCAGAAAGCCCGTTTACAAACATTAAGAAGTGAACTAGAGGCTTTGAAAATGAATACAACTGAACGGGTAAGTGACTTTGCGGGAAAGTTAAGCACTATAAAAGCCAAGTTTAAAAGTCTTGGTGGTACTTTGAAAGATAAGGTACTTGTAAGGAAACTGCTTAACTCGGTTCTAAAGAAATTTCTACCAATCGTTGCATCTATCGAGCAATATCAAGAAATTGATACAATGTCATTTGAAGAAGCAGTTGGAAGAATTATAGCCTTTGAAGAATGCATTAAAAGTCAAGATGAACCAGAGGCTAATAATCAAGGGAAACTTCTAATGGCAAGTTCAAACAATCAAGGTCGTGGTAGAGGACGAGGTAGAAACTCTAACAAAGAAGAAAATGGATGCGAAAAAGGCATGGGTCAAGGCAATAAAGATGGAAGCAAGTTTAGATGTTATGAATGTGGAGAACTTGGTCATTTTGCAAAAAAATGCACCAAATGGAAGAACAAGGAGAAGGACAAACAGGAAGAATCTAATCTCATCTATGATGATGATGAACCAACTCTACTATGAAAGCAAGACAAGCAAGTTGAAGACCTCACTTAAACTATATTTAGTTTAAGGGGGAGTGTTGATATATATATAAACTAAATATTAGTTTGGGTCTATTATGTATATATTAAAAAGTCTATGTTTGTGTCTAGTATGTAATTATGTAAATATACAAGGGTCAAGTATATGTTAAATAGGAAACCTAGTGGTTGGTTCTAGGGCTATATATACCCCTCATATGTATGTGTCGATGGCAATGATGAACAATTGTATGTATGCAAGCAATTTGATAATAAATCTCTGCTAGTTTATCAGGTTTATCATCGTTGCTCATCCGATTTGTATCTCTGATTTACCAACAGTTAGCACCTTTAAAAGAGCCAATTCATGTATCTCCATTATCTTTTAATTAACAACTTAATCACAAAAAACCTAGTAGATCTTTGTTTACTTAGCCCCCACACCATATAAGAATATTCTTCAGATCTTTTCTAGCTCATTAAGTCCTTTTTAGGGGCTCGATATAACGATAATAAGTATATTGATCGGCTAGACGATATCCTATTAATAAATCAGCGCTTTAACCTTCTTTGTTAATGTCTCAACAACCGTATCCAATTGATTGTTTTAATTCATGTTTACTCCTATGGGCATCCCCAATACCAAAAAGGGAAGATACCCATTTGACCACCTAAAATGCTCTCCAAATTTTTCCACTGATAATTAGAAACACTGATGCTATAAATGGAGATTTTCTTGATGTTTATTTTTAATGATGAATTTGCATGAAAACAACGCATATTACGAGCAATAGTTTTGGCATTACTTAGCGACCAACGACCAATAAATAAAACATCATTGACAAAAAGGATATGAGATAGGACCGGCCAGTGGTTTGAGAGGCAAAGCCAATTGAAAACATTGATATCCATGGCATTTATGATGATAAGAGATAAGGCCTCCGTAGCAATCACAAACAAGAAAAGAGATAGGGATCTCCTTGTCTAAGCCCACATGAGCATTGGAATTATAGGATGGGCTACCTATTTACTAGGATGGGGATATGAGAAGCCTTGAGACACTCCTTAACCCAATAGCACCAACAAGGATGGAGGCCTATATGGTTCAATAACAATAGAAAAAATTCCCGATTGAGGTTGCCAAATGCTATCTTGTTATCAACTATGAAAAATAGAATCATTTTTCAATTTTTTAAATTAAGATAGTAACTCATTTAACAATTAGTACACCATCAAGAAGGCTCCTTCCTTAAATGAAAAGCCCATACCAAAAGAGACATTATGGCAACCTCTTATCGACTTACTACTCACACAACAGGCTATCTACGACCCGATAAGAATCTTAGTGTGTCAGACCAGTCTGTTCGTCAAAGCCTTGTAAGGTTGGTTTTCTGATGTAAGAGATCCGCACTAAGTCGAGAATCACAGAGCATACTAATCATCAACCTTAGAAAAGGAGAACAAGAGTCGTGGTATAGCTCTGATACTAGATATGTGGAGTGGGGTGGGGGGGTGTATGACTGATCTATAGAAGACCAGTTAGACTCATAGAAGAGTCAAAGGATATAAACAAGAAAAGACTCAATTTAGATTACAAGGCTATGCCATTTGGTTTTTAAACACGACTGACCTAATACCCTGTTTCATTTGGTTTGCTAAATACTTCAACCACTGCAGGACCGTTAAAGGGGGTCAATGCAACAGTTTCACAAGGTGGAGAGATTTAGAAGACTTAGCAGATCAAATAGGGAACCGGTTAGACTGAAACAATGAAGACAAGTAACAAGAACAAGAACAACAAACTAAAACACTCCAATATGGTTTTCAAGAATGATGTATATTTCTCTCAAAGTCTTACAAGTGTTATAAAGCTCACATTAGAATACAAGTACTTGAGACACTTTATACTACTTCCTACAGCTGGCCATACTTTAAAGGCCAGCTGAAAACATTAATCTAGACAATAAGATCAATGTAAAGTCAAAAGGCAGATTGCCTTTTGACCAGTGACTATGACATGCCATAGCTCACATCCTAATATATTATAAAAAGGATAAAAGTACATAGTTAGAAAGTTATAGACAAAAGACCATAATCCACAGTTGACAAAAGCATGGACTTTTCACCGACTCATATAAGTTGGTGAGTCTTCAGAAGTGGCAGCGAAAAATGTTCAGCTTTTGTTAGAAGGTGATTCAGAAAAAGCATGTCTTCTCTGTCTTTGGAAGAAATCAGTCTTTGGCTTCAGAAGACTTTGTCTTTGAAGCTTTGGAAGACTTCATATTTGGCTTTGAAAGATATGGTCTTTTGGCTTCGGAAGATTTGATACTTAACATAATTCACTGAGTGATATTAAATCTTCCAAAGTAACTTTCTTGTACTTCACATGTGTTTTATGATGAGGAAACCTATGAATTGGTTATTGAGAGGAAATGGGGAGGAAAAGAAGCTCCTGAGATTAGAATCTTTAGTGGTTATGAAGTGAGATTGCTTGATGAATCCTATGTGCACTACATCTACACAAGACACTTCAGACCCCTCAATAATAAGGCTGCTGAAGATGATTTAGAGTTTATGCTTAAGTGTATCAAGATTCTCAAAATGGCCTTTGATAGGATAATCAATAAAAGAGAACAAAGAAGGAAGAAGAAACTGCCACTGCAGATGGGAAACATTGTCAAGCTTGAAGTGGATGCTGATGGTTCCCTCCTGATTCATAGAGATGGGTTATCATCAATTTTTGTTTGGGAACCAATCTCCTTGAAACAAATGCCTATTGCTGCAATCCACACCATGAGTGAGATGACGAATCATATGCTGAGCAGAGACAAGATGAAAGAGGCAAAGGATTTTTCCAACATGATCAAGGCAATCCTGAACCCTTCTATGGCAGAACTTGTGGTACCTGAAGAAGCTGCTGTAACTCTCCTTCCAATAACAGTCCAACAGAAGACATCACATCAAGACCAACCAGAATCATCACAACCACCACCACCATCATACTTTTGAGGAACCCAGGCAGTATAATCCTTAGTGGGAGTATTGTTAGACCCTGAAAGGATCATACTTGCCAACTTAAGAGGTGGTTGGAGGTTGTTCTGGTTGGAAAACATCATTAACAGAAGACAACAAAAGATTACAGAAGACATTATTTACAGAAGACCAAGAATACAGAAAAAGACTAAGTATAGACTACCCGCATTTGTTAATGCGGATTACTTGTGAACAAATGCTGACAATTGTTTGTTCACTTGCATTAAAAAATGTGGATGAAGACAGAAGAAATGCTGAAGACTTGTTCACCCGCATTAGTTTATACGGATGAACAAATGAAGAAATGCTGACAAGAAGTGTTCACCGGCATTAGTTTATGCGGATGAACAAAAGGAAATGCGGCCAAGACTTGTTCATCTGCATAAACTAATGCGGGTGAGCAAACACTTGCTGATCAACAAATGTTGCTGACAAGACAAATGCTAACGAAGACTTGTTCATCCGCATGAACTAATGCGGATGACCAACTTACAAATGTTTATGTTTAAATTGTACTTACACTAGATTCTCATGTATAGTTAACAGGGGTAGTTTAGTCTTTTGTATAGTGTATGTGTATGCCTATAAATAGGGCTGCATACCCTAACTTTGTAAGTTTCTGTCATCAACAGTTATAACATCAATATTTTACATCTTTGACTTCTGTGTTCTTGTGCTGCATTTACTCAAACATTTACTTCAGTTCATCTGTTCTGTAATATAGTAATTTCGCGACTATATTACTGACTTAGTCTGCATATTCGATCCTAGGTTGAGTCATATCAACCAAGAATATCATTCTCAAACCCAGTCAACTTGGATTGACAAGTGGAAGATCAAACAGATGGATGCACTCATAGAAACTCAGGTTTGAAAAGTTGAAAATTTCTTTTTGACCCTGAGTTCTAAAGATGACAAGAGCTCTTCTTTCTATGTCATACCTCCATCCAATGATTGGGTTCTCAGGGTGATGAGATGGGGTAGGCATGGCTCTGGGGATACCCTCCTCAAACAAGCTATGTATGAGTGTGTCCACATCCATGTGGACTTGGGCAAGTAAGTCCACATTCATGTAGACTTGAGGAGGTTGCTGAGTATGGACCATTGCAAGTGAGGGTGGTGAGTCCTTAAAGTCCATACTCTATGAAGAACTCCCAGGTTCTGTGACTATTCGAACTTTCTCCCCCTTTTTGGTAGCATCACCTTCTTGCATAAGTGAGCTAGGGGTTGGGTCTATCATATTCATAGGTTCTTGTGGACCTAGTTGAGTTCTCCTGAGTAGTCTCTCAGCTAACTTGCCCTTGATCTCGATGATCTCAAGTTGCTGGTCATTGACCCTCCTTTATAAGATAGTCACCTGAGATATTAGGTGACTTATCTTAGACACTAAATAGGTGCATGTTTTAGTCAGTTTGTGCACCTTTAGTTTCAAACTCCCCTCATCTTCATCAGAAGAATCTCGAGGGGATGAGAGAATAGGACCAAGGTCTTCTTCCTCATCACCAGCACTTTGTTCTTGGCTGCTGGATTTCCCCTGCATCATGACAACTTCAAGAGAAGTGTCAAGAGGCTGGATTGCCATGGTTGAGGTCTGAATGATTTAATCACTTGCTGAAGTGAGAGCCTCTTCCATATGAACCTCTTGAACAAGTTCAGGGCGATCCACCTAAGTAGTGGGTGGATGATGTGGTCTAGACAAGGGTGAGACAGGAGTACTCATCTCTCCTTGAGTAGGGGTGGAGAGAGAGACTCATGGTACTCACTAAAGCCCATGTCTTCATCATCATAGAATTCAAGGCTTGGGATTGGTTGGTTTAAATCAAGTGGCTAGGGATGGTAACTGTCCCCTGAAGGTTGTTCCCTAGAGTGTTAAGACTCTTAGTGAAGGCTTAAGGCTGTGGGGGTTGTGAGCTCATCAGGCTGAGCATGAGGAACCTCAGCACTGATCATTTGAGAGATGGGAGTGGTTTGCTCCATAAGAGAAGTGGGTTCTCGAGTGTCCACTTCCTCCTGCATGGGTGATGATATAGGGGTCTGTACAAACTGAGTAGCATGTGCAGGGGTTCATTTGGTTTTTCTCTGGTAGGTGATGGTTATCTGTGGCTGTTTTGGTGGTTGGGAAGTAAAAGGTGTGGGTTCAACACTAGCTGGTGCTGCTAGGTTGTCACCTTGAGAAATGAGCTCTAACATTTTTAGGACTAGGGCTGTTTGTACCCCTGAGAAGCTAACAGTTGGCTTCCTCATGGTCTGGAAGATGCCGGGCTTCATCTGTCCCAATTTTAGAATATTACCTGTTCCGCTCAACTGTGAGCCCAGTTGATAGTTGAGAATGTGCTGGACATATCTAGGAAACATGTAATACTCTAAGGAGTTTAAGTTTGCAAGTAAATTGGTATAAAAAAATTGTGAATACCTGAACTTGACCCCCTGAACCATCCCATGGACTATAAAGGAAAGGTTTTCTGGAATCTAGTCCGAACCTCCATGCTTGTTGGATAAGCTGTGAATGATGACATGGAGGAGGTACTTCCACTGAGAGGAGACCTTCCTTTTTTTGAAGGTTCTGACTAAGAAGTCACCTACATAGCCCATCTTCTCAAAGGAGTGGTTAACCATAGCTTTAGGAAAGGACAAATCCCCTTATACATGATCCAGCTGAAGATGAGTGTTGGCAGAAGTGATGAAGATTTTACTCCCCTGCACTTTGGTAGATAGTGTCTTCTCCCCATCTATGGTGACCTCTTAGAAGGTCCTTTAGAATTCCAACAACTGATCCTTATTGGGAGGAGGATCAATGGTGAGGGAGGTGAAGTAGTTTGTCAAAGAATGGTAACGGCAAACCTTTGAGAAATCGGGATCTTTCTTAGAGTCTAACAGAGCAACTTGATTATGTTTCTTGTGAAGATGCATGGAAAAATCAGGTTGGTTTCTGCGGTCAGGGTTGGCCATTTGAGGTAGCTTTACAATGAAGGAAGATAAGAACAAAGGCGGTTTGTGGGTGAAATTAGGTTAGAGAAAAATGCAGATGAAGAGAATAGTGAGAAGAGGGGGAACCGTTGTGAGAATATATATGAAATGGATTTGAGACAAAGTTAAAAAAAAAGAATAAACTTTGAAATCCAAATGTTGGTCCCACCTCTGACAAAGTTCCCAAAAAGGTAGTTTTCTTGGAAGTTGAAAATCTTCCGAAGGTAATTTTGCTTCGCAGTTTTAAGAAAAAGCTTCCGAAGTCAATTTGGCTTCAGAAGATATTCTTAAGGGTTGTGAAAATTTTGCTTCACAAGAAAAATACTTAGAGAATTTTTCTACCGAGACATATTTGGTTTCAAAAGAAACTTACACTAGGGAGTTTTATTCTAAAGAGAATAAATCTTTCGAGACTTAATTGCTTTCGAAAGAAAATTGTCCTTCAAATACATGTAAGTACTTAGAAGCCTATTTAAGCTTCGGAAGATATTCTTAGAATTTATTCCGAAAGTAAATTTCTTGTAAGTAGTTACTTGATTTGAAGACATAATTTTCTTCCGAAGGCTACTTGAAATCTTTCGAAATAAAATGTTTGGAAAGTTTTTCAAAAATCTAAGGAATATCATTTTAAAGATTTTCTTCCAAAGTAAACTGAGCTTATGAAGGTGATAAAATAGACAACTTAGGACACACATGTTTTAGAAATAGAGTTGATTTAAGTTTAAGAAAATCTACTCAAAGTTAATCATCCTAATAGCTGATACAATATATTTGAATCTCTGTTCTTCAAAAGCTTTAGTGAACAGATCAGCATATTGTTCATTTGTGTTAACTTTGACTAGTTTGATTAATCCCTTTTCAAAGTTATCTCTAATCAAATGATACCTGATGTTGATTTGTTTTCTCCTTGAGTGCTGCATAATATTCTCTGTAATAGAGATAGCACAATTATTGTCTATATGGATGGGAGTCTCTTTGAAGTTGAATTCATAGTCCAGTATTTGATTTTGAATCCAAAGCACTTGAGCATAGCAGCTTGCAGCAGCAATGTATTCAGCAGTTGATGCAGACACACAGGATTGTTTCTTGCATTGCCATCAGACAATCCTTCCACCAAGGAATTAACATCCCCCAGATGTAGACTTTGCAGTCATGTTGCAGCCACCATAATCACTATATGTATAAGCATACAGATTGAAGTCAGAATTCTTTGGATACCAAAGGCCAAGATTGGGAGCAACTTTGAGATATCTAAGAATCCTCTTGATAGCAACCAGGTGTGACATGTTGGGGTTGGCTTGATATCATGCACAGATGCATGTGGCAAGCATGATATCAGGCCTGTTGGCTGTGAGGTACATAAGATACCCAATCATAGCCCTGTAGAGATGTTCATCCACACACTCCTCCACAAGATCAGGTCCAAGGGAGTGGTTTCTGGCTATGGGTGTCTTAGCAACCTTACAATCAGTCATGTTGAATCTTGTAAGTATGTCTTGTACATACTTTGACTGACTTATGAAGATACCATTGTCAACTTGCTTAACTTGAATTCCTAGAAAGAAATTGAGTTTCCCCATGGAACTTATTTCAAACCTATTCTTCATCAGCTTCTCAAAGTCTTTGCAGAGCTTTGGATTAGTTTAACCAAAGATAATGCCATCCACATATACTTGAACCATCATTAAGTCATTTCCTGTTCCTTTGATAAAGAGAGTTCTATCTATAGTACCCCTCTTGTAACCATATTGATAGAGATACTGAGATAGTGTCTAATACCACTTTCTTGGAGCTTGGTGCAGCCCATAAAGAGCTTTATCAAGCTTACAGACATAATCAGGATGATCTGGGTCTACAAAGCCAGGTGGTTGTTTGACATACACTTCTTCATCAATCACCCCATATAGAAAAGCATACTTGACATCAGGTTGGTAGACCTTGAAATCCTTGGATGCAGCAAAAGCCAGGAATATTCTTACAGCTTCAAGTCTTGCCACCTGAGCAAAAACATCTATGTAATCGATTCCTCTTCTTGGGTGTATCTTTGAACAAGTAGTCTGGCTTTGTTCTTGATGACAATTCCTATATCATCCTTACTTTTTCTAAAAACCCACATGGTTCCTATGGTAGTCTTCCTATGAGGAAGGGGACATAGGTTTCAAACCTTTTGTATTTTGAATTGAAGCAGCTCATCTTGCATTGCTTCAACCCAACTTCCATCCTTCAAAGTCTCATCAACTTTCGTTGGCTCTATCTGGGACAAGAAGCAAGAGTATAGACAAACATTTTTTTGTCATGGGTTTGTCCTCTTGTTCTCACCCCTATATCAATATTTCCAATGATGTTTATGGTGGGGTGTGACTTATGGATCTTGAGTTGAGGGATCACAGCAAGTTGATTGAAAAGATCTAAATTAGAGAATTCAGATCTAGCAATGGAGTATCACCAACCACATCAACACACTTATCAAGAGATGTTTTGATCTAATGAGTGTGTGACATCATTTATGTTGTATTCTATAGAGTGGTTATCAACATGTCACCACCTCTATTTCCTCCTACATTTGAAGCTCCTTCACCTAAGTTTTGAACCTCTGAGCTGGAATTTGTAGGCATCTCAGATGTATCAGCTGAATTTGTCATGTTTGTGCTGATAGGATCTTCACATGAAGGGTTAGTTACCATTGGAGCTGAATTAGTATTCTTGTTTGGTCTTCTTAGCTCAAATTCTTGGGTCAGGATCTCTTGTTGATAAGTTTCCTGTAAAACCTGAAACATTCTCATAAGACTTGTTAAAACAATTGGTAACTAAATCAAGATCAAATAGCCAATCCAGACCAGAACCTTTCACACTGGGAGTGTGCTCATTGAAGGTCATATTGGTTGACTCCTTAACTACTCTAGTTCTGAGATTGTATACTCTATAAGCCTTAGCTTGGGAAGAGTATCCAATAAAGTGTCCATCATCTGATTTCTCAGCAAACTTGGCTACCTAATCTTTGGTATTCAAGATGGTGCAAGGACATCCAAATGACCTGAGAAAACCAATAAATGGTCTCCTTTTATGCCACAGCTCATAAGGAGTCTTACCATGAGTCTTAACTAATAAAACTCTATTATGCACATAGCAGACTGTGTTAACTACCTCTGCCCAGAAGGTGATGGGCAGTTTAGAGCCAGACAGCATAGTTCTTGCAACCTCTATAAGTGTCCTGTTTCTCCTCTCAGCAACACCATCTTACTGAGGAGTCCTGGGAGCATTATATTGTATTGTAATACCTTTTTCTTCACAAAATGAATTAAGGATTTGGTTTTTAAATTCTGTTCCTTGATCACATCTTATGGTCTTGACCTTGTGTTCAGATTGATTCTAAATTTTTAGAATGAAGTTCTTCAAGATCTCAGAAGTCTCATCCTTAGTTCTAAGGAAAAAGACCTAAGTGAATCTTGTGAAATCATCTGTGATCACTAAACAATATGAGGTCCTTCCTAAACTCATTACACTGGTGGGGCCAAATAAGATCCATATGTAATAAGTGTAGGGGAGTAGTGACAGAGTTCCTTTCCTTTAGCTTGTGAGACACTTTGTGTTGCTTCCCTTTCAGGCATGCAACACAGTGGTCATCACTTGTAAACTCTTTCTTTGGCATTCGAGTTACCAAATCATTCTTAATTAATTTATTCATGTTTTGAAAGTTTACATGGCACATTCTTTTATGCCAGAGGAAACACTCATTACTATTTGCTTTAGATAGAAAGCAAGAAACTTTTCCTGAGGAAGATGTTTCCTACAAGTCCATCTTGTATATGTTCCTTTTCCTGGGGGCTCTAAGCAGGATATGCTGTTGAGGGATGACACCCTGGGGTTGAGAACAATGCGCTCATGCTTACTAAAGTGCATGTTGTGTCTCTGATCACAAAATTAGGATACACTCAGTTGAATGTACCCAAGCTCCTTGACAAAATTTGCCTTTTCAATGGTGAGCTTACTATTTGTGACCATGCCCCTTCCTGTAATTTAACCTCCAGCATCTCCTCCAAAAGCAACTGGCCCTTCATCAATTTTCTCAAAATTTTGAAGCAGAGAACCATTGCCAGTCTTGTGCCTGGAACAGCCACTATCAATGATCCATACATTTCCCTTGGTCGTTAGGTGTTCCTACACAAGAAAGAAGTGGTTAGTTACATTTGGAAACCCAAGCCTCATTAGTCTTGGGCTTTTCAAAGTGATCCAAAGACAATGTAATAGTAACTGATCCTATGTTCAAGCTTTAAGAATCATTAGCTGTTGATGATGAAGAACTTTCAGTCACCAGGTCTTTCTTTATCTTTGACACCAACTTTGAAATATTGGACTTGACCTTTAACACCTTGGAAGTTTTAACAACTTCTGAAGTTTTGGAGACTGGACCTTCGGAAGATCTTTCTTTTACTGCAGCAGGCTTCAGTACTTTGGAAGCATTCCTTTCTTTCAGGACCAAATTTTCTTCCGAAGGCAAGTTTTCACTTGTCTTCTTTTTCACCTTGGAGCTTTCGAAGGAAAAGGATTTTCCTTCCGAAGCTAGCTTTTCCTTCTTCTTCTCATAAGTTTTCTCTTTGATCATGTGAATAATACTTTTTGGATTGTAGATGCAATCCTTAGCCAGATGAGAAGTACTACCACACATGATGCATTCCATTTGCTTCCTTCTGAGAGCCTTCTTCTGAGAGAAAGACTGAACTTGATCACTTTCCACCTCCATCTTCATCTTCATAGATGATGCAATAAGCTTCTTAGGGAGAGGCTTGCTCTTAGAGCTGGATGGTTCAGGCTGTGTAGCAGTGGTACACAGCTGATCAGCCTTCTTCTCTTTGCTGGAATGATTTGGACCTGAACTAGACCTCTTGGTACTAGAGTTCATAGTTGAGTGTTCAGCTTTCACCACTTCAAATCCTACAGACATAAACACTTGTTTCTGCTTAGAGTTGAAAGTGGCCTTGATTTCTTGAGCCTTCTTTGACTTTATCTTGGCTCTCCTGATCAATTTCTTCCTTTAAGACTTGGCCATCCCAACTTCTTCTCTCTCCTTAGGAGAATAGTGACCCTCCTTAGGATGGTCTTCTTCACTCTTCTCAGACACATCCTTCACTATATCCTCCTTATCTTCTTTAATAATGGGGTCTATGAGGGGAAGCTCATCTTCACAAGTTCCACACCTTGGAGATCTTACAGATAATAAAGTGTGTGGAGGAGCTATCTAAGTAGACCCCAGTCCCTTCTTATTCTGATAACAAACTTATGCATACAAGGATGAGGATATCATGTTCTTGAAGGTCTCTTCTTCAAGAACAAGTTTTTCTGCCATGGCTTTGCTGATCACAAGCTCAGCCTGGTATTCAATTAACTTAGTGATGAGATCTTTTATCTGAGTCCTGTAGTTGGTATGTTCATGCTTAAGAGTTGAAATGGTTTTCTCTAAATCTTCTATTTTTAGTTTGTTATCATTTTCAGCTCTTTTGAAATCAACTTTTAAGATATTTAAGGACTCAAGATCAGATCTCATCTCTAATTTATAGGACCTATATTTATTGACTTAAGCAATACATTCAGGTGTATAAAGATGTTCCAATACCTTGGCTTCTTCATGATCTGCCATCAGTGCTTGGTTTAGACCTAAAAGCTCTAGTCAAAGCCTCCTTCTTCAATAGCAATTGCAGCTTGCTGCTTGGGTTTCTCATTCTGGTGAGCTCCTTCAGTGTAGTTTGGTCTAGTTTGTGCTTGGACACCATTTGTCTTTGGTGCCTTGCACTCTCTAACAAAGTGTCTCATTTGGTTAAAGTTGTAACACTTTACCTTGTTTTGTCCAGTCCAAACTTTCCACTGGATATATTGCTAGGAAACTTCCTCCCTGTCCTCTTGTAGAACTTCCTGGCCCTTTGAGTGAGAAGAGCCATATACTAGACTATTTCCATATACTCCAGATCATCTGGATGGATACAGTCTAGGTCTTCAAGGGTGAAGAGAAAGTTGCCTGTGCTTTCATCAGAAGACATAAAGGCTTGCGAAGAGCTTGTCTCTTGAAATAGGCTTCCATGGATGTAGCTCTCTCTTGGTGTCTCCAGGAAGGTGATGAAAGGACCCTTCTGTGAGTTGTCAGGGTAGCAGATGAGATGATGATGTGCTACTCTGCAATCCCTTTCAACCACATGAAGGGCTGAACTCTGTTGGTTATTAGAGTTACCAGATAACTTTTGGATGTTCATCTACAACTGGTAGCCACTGAGTATACCATACAACTCAGTGAGAGTAAGGGTCTTAAGGTTTTCAGTCCTCTTAATGACCACACAATAGTGTGTCCATTGTTTGGGAAGAGAGGACATGAACTTCCTTATAATATCCCTGTTCTCAAGATTACTTCAACATCCACTAGAGTATCCACAATCACAACATACCTGAAGTACTGTTGAGTCATGGTTTCACCTGTTTTGAAGGTGAAGTTCTCAAACTACCGCTTCACGAGGTCCTTCTTGGTCTCTTTAGCTTCATTTGACCCTTCATACATCATCTTCAGTGCATCCCACAGTTGCTTGGCAGTCATGCACTTATTGAAGCCTTTGTAGATAGAGTTTTGAAGAGCAGTTTGGAGGGCGGTCATGGCCTTCTGATCAATGTCTATCTTCTTCCAGTCTTCATCAGAATAATCAGCCACTTCCTTTGGTATTATATCACCAGCAGCAGCAGCTAAAGGGGTGGATGGTACATGAGGTCCATAAACAACAGATCCCCACATCCTGGAGTCTTGAGACTTGATGAAGCCTTCCATTCATTGGCACCAAGTGTCAAAGTCTTCAGGAGTGATCAGTGGAGACTTAGTCATAGTACCAGTTTTCATGTCAGCCTTGGTGATAGCTGCCATTTGAGATGTTAAGTATTTTGTGAAACTGAAAGGATTAAAGATAGTGAGATCTTACAATCAAGAGCCAAAAATGCTCTGATACCAATTGCAGGACCGTGTGAAGGGTGGTCAATACAATCAGTCTCACAATAAGGAAAGTTTTAGAACACTTAACAGATCAAATGGGGAACCGGTTTTGTGTGAGATGATACTAAGAACACAAGTAAGTAATGAGACAGAACTAAGAACACAAACAGAGAAGTATGGTTTTCAAGGATGCTGTATATTGCTCTCAAGTTCTATTACAAGTGTTACAAAGCATAAAAGAATTACAAGGACCTGAGATACTTTATACTACATCCTACTACCATCAATACTTAGAAAGATAGTTGGAAACACTAATCTAGACAACAAGATCAATATAAAGTCAAAAGGCAGATTGCCTATTGACTAGCGACTATGACATGCCATAGCTCACATCCTTTTCTAATATAAAAAGGTTAACAAGTACAATAGTAGGAAGTTACAGACAAAGACCTTAATCTACAGTTTATAAAAGCATGGACTTTTCACCAACTTGTATAAGTTGGTGAGTCTTCAGAGTTGGTGTGTCAGCTTTATGAAAAAGTAGATCAGAGAAAGCTTGTCTTCTCTGTCTTTGGAAGAAATCAGTCTTCACAGCAAATTGGCTTTGGAAGACTTTGTCTCTAAAGCTTCTAAAGACTTCATCTTTGGCTTTGGAAGATTTGGACTTTGACTTTGGAAGATTTTACACTTAGAGTGTTTTTTGTGGAGAGTGTAAAACTTCCAAAGCAACTTTTACCTTATATGTTTAGTGCATGCATGCAGGAAGATCCTTGGTTGTTTTGGGTTTTTTGGTTTCATCAGCCTTATAATCTTCTAATATTACCTTACAAGGACCCTACTATAGATTAAAAGATGAAGTTAGCTGAGATTCAGCTCTAGGTCCAGGTTGTGTTGTCTCAGGGTGTTCAACCTTGACAACCTTAGGTTGAGCTGGACTTGGTGGAGAATGATAGTCAACAAGGTCTCCCTTATTAATCTTCTGCTTGATCACTCTAAGAAGCTTATCATCCTTTGTCTATTTGCAGACTTCTTTTGGCTCTTTTGGATGATGGCTCTTGACTTTACAGCTTCTAAGGGAGAGAGAGAGTAGTTCATCTACATTGTAGTTTCTGGTCGAAGTGGTTTATCCTTGCTGCCCTCAACTCATCATCCTAAGTATTTGGCCTGGGGGCAGCCCTGATGGCAGATTCCATAAAGCCTGGAGACCCTCTTGAACTTTCTCCCCTTAGCTTCCTCTTCCTCTCTCTTTTCTCCTTCTTAATCTCCTTAGAAGTCAGTTTCCTTTACCCATTGTCACTCACTGGCCTTGGTGACTCAGGGTGGAGAGAGCTTTGGCCTTCATTTCTTGACTCAGAAGTCAAGCTCTAGCCAGAGAGAGGTTGTGAAGCATCTTCACCAGCTAGTGCCTCACTGAAGGTAATGGGTGCTGAAGAAGTTCCTGTCTCAAGGTTCACAGGTTCAACTTCTGGGCCTTCAGTCAAGGCTTCCCCTTTGAAGCTAATCTTAGGGTCCACCTCAACATCCAGTTGGCCAAAAGTCTTACATGCTAGCCTCTGTCTATATAGTCTTGACCTCAGCTTGTATTCTTCAAACACCCTTCCTTGAATCCTATCTACTAATCTTGCAGCTTGTCTGTTTTAACTTGGGTTGACAAGTGGAAGATCAAACAGATGGATGCTCTCATAGAAGCTCAGGTTGAAAAAGTTGAAAATTTCCAGTTGACCCTGAGATCTAAAGATGACTAGAGCTCTTCTATCAGTGTCATACCTCCATCCCATGATTGGATTCTCATAGTTATGAGATGGGGTAGGCATAGCTTTGGGAATACCTTCCTCAAACAAACTTTGTATGAGTGAGTCCACATCCATGTAGACTTGGGCAAGTGAGTCCATATTCATGTACACTTAAGGAGGTTGCTGAGTATGGACCATTGCAAGTAAGGGTGGTGAATCTTTAAGGTCCATACTCTGTGAAGAACTCCCAGGTTCTTTGATTGTTTGGACTTTCTCCCCCTTTTTGGTACCATCACCTTCTTGCATAAATGAGCTTGGGGTTGGGTCTATCACATCTACAAGTTCTTAACCTGGTTGAGTTCTCTTGAGTGGTCTCTCAGCTAACTTGCCCTTGAGATCATTCTCAAGTTGCTGGTCATCCCTCATCCCTGAGATTCACCTTCATCCTCATCAGAAGAATCATCCAAGGTTTCTTGCTCACTGGATTTTCCCCTGCATCATGACAACTTCAAGTGAAACATCAAGAGGCTGGGTTGCCATGGTTGAGGTTAGAATGATGTAATCACTTGATGAAGTGAGAGCCTCTACCATATGGACCTCCTGAATAGGTTCAGGGAGATCCACCTCAGTAGTAGGTGGATGATATGGGCTAGACATGGGAGAAACAAGATTACACATTTCTCCTTGAGCAGGGGTGGAGAAAAGAGACTCATGATACTCACTGAAGACCATGTCTTCATCATCATAGAATTCAAGGTTTGGGATTGGTTGGTTTAGATCAAGAGGCTGGGGATGGTAACTATCCCCTGAAGGTTGTTCACTAGAGTTTTGAGACTTTGAGTGAAGGCTTAAGGCTATGGGGGTTATGAGCTCATCAAGCTGAGCATGAGGAACCTTAGCACTGATCATTGGTGAGATGGGAATGGGTTGCTCCTTAGGAGAAGTGGGAGCTCCAGTGTCCACTTCCTCTTGTATGGGTGATGATATAGGGGCCTGCACAAACTGAGTATCATGTGCAGGGGTGCGTTTGGATTTTCTTTGGTAGGTTATTTTTATTTTTGGTTGTATTGGTGGTTGGGAAGTAGAAGGTGTGGGTTCAACACTAGCTGGTGCTGCTAGGTTGTCACCTTGAGCAATAAGCTCTAACATTTTTGGGACAAGGGTTGTTTCTACCCTTAAGAAGCCAGTAGTTGGCTTCCTTATAGTCTTGAAGATGCCGGGCTTTATCTGTCCTATTTGGAAAACCCAAGCCTTGGTCTTGGGCTTATCAAAGTGATTTAAAGACAATGTAACAGTAACTAATCCTATGTTCAAGCTTTGAGGATTATTAGCTATTATTGATGAAGAACTTTTTGTCACTTGGTCTATCTTCATCTTCCACACCATCTTTGAAAGATTGGACTTGACCTTCAACACCTCGTAAGTTTTGACAAACTTCAGAAGTTTTGGAGACCGGACCTTCTGAAGATCTTGCTTTCACTGCAGGAGGCTTCAGTACTTCTGAAGCATTCCTTTCTTCCAAGACCAAATTTCTTCCGAAGGAAAATTTTCACTTGTCTTCTTTTTCACCTTGGAGCTTCCGAAGGGAAAGGATTTTCCTTCCGAACCTACTTCTTCTCAGAAGTTTTCTCTTTGATCATGTGAATAGTACTTTTAGGATTGTAGATGCAATCCTTAGCAAGATGAGAAGTACTACCACACATGATGCAATCCATTTGCTTCCTTCTAAGAGTCTTCTTTTGAGAGAAAGACTAAACTTGATCACTTTCCACCTCTATCTTCATCTTCACAGATGATGCAACAAACTTCTTAGGGTGAGGCTTGCTCTTGGAACTGGATGGTTCAGGCTGTGTAGCTGTGACACACAACTTGTCAGCCTTCTTCTATTTGCTGGAATGAGTTGGACATGAACTAGAACTCCTGGTACTAGAGTTCATAGTTGAGTCTTCAGCCTTCACCACTTCAAATCCTGCAGAGATAAACACTTGTTTCTACTCAGAGTTGAAAGTGGCCTTGATCTCTTTAGCCTTCTTTGATTTTGTCTTTGCTTTCCAAATCAAGTTCTTCCTCTTAGGCTTGGTCATCCCAGATTCTTTTCCCTCCCCAGGAGAATAATGACCCTTTTTTAGGATGAACTTCTTCACTCTTCTCAGAATCATCCTTCACTATCTCTTCTTTATCCTCTTCATCAATAGGGTCTATGAGGAGAAGTTCATCTTCACAAGTTCCACACCATAGAGATATTACAGACAATAGAGTGTGTGGAGGAGCTATCTCAGTAGATCCCAGTCATGCTTATTTCGATAACAAACTTGGCTTCTTCATCCCGTTCAAAGCATCCTTCTTCAACAGCAACTACAGCTTGCTGCTTGGCCTTCTCATTCTGGGGAGCTCCATCAGTGTAGTTTGGTCTGGTTTGTGCTTGGCCACCATTTGTCTTTAGTGCCTTGCACTCTTTAGCAAAGTGTCCCATTTGGTTATAGTTGGAACACTTCATTTTGCTTTTGTCCAGCCAAAACATTCCACTGGTTGCATTGCTAGGAAACTTCCTCCCTGTCCTGTTGTAAAATATCATGGCTCTATGAGTGAGAAGAGGCATTTGCTAGACTATTTCCATGTACTCCAGATCATCTGGATGGATACAGTCTAGGTCTTCAAGGGCAACGATAAAGTTGCTTGTGCTTTCATCAGTAGACATAAAGGCTTGTGAAGATCTTGTCTCTTGGAATGGGCTTCCTTGGATGTAGCTCTCTCTTGTTGTCTTCGGGAAGGTGATGAAAGGACACTTTTATGAGTTGTCAGCGTAGAAGATGAGATGATGCTGTGGTTCTCTGCAATCTCTTTCAACCATATGAAGGGCTGAACTCTGCTGATTGTTAGAGTTACCAGATGAATTTTGAATGTTCATCTCCATCTGGTAGCCACTGAAGATACCATACAACTCAGTGAGAGTAAGGGTCTTGAGGTTCTCAGTCCTCTTAATGACCACACAATAGTGTGTCCATTGTCTAGGAAGAGAGGACATGAACTTCCTCATAATGTCCCTATTCTCAAGAGTTACTCCAACATCCATTAGGGTATCCATAATTTCAACATACCTGAAGTATTATTGAGTCATGGTTTCACCTGTCTTGAAGGTGAAGTTCTCAAACTGCTGCTTCAAGAGGTCCTTCTTGTTCTCTTTTGCTTCTTTTGACCCCTCATACATCATCTTTAATGCATCCCATAGTTGCTTGGCAGACTTACACTTCTTGAAGCCTCTCTAGATAGAGTTTGGAAGAGCAGTTTGGAGGGCGGTCTTGGCCTTCTGATCTATGTCAATCTTCATCCAGTCTTCATTAGAATAATCAGCCACTTCCTTTTGTATCATACCACCACCAGCAGTAGCTGAAGAGGTGGATGGTACATGAGGTCCATGGACAACAAATCCCGACATACTAAAGTCTTAACACTTGATGAAGCCTTCCATTCTTTGGCACCAAGTATCAAAGTCATCAGGAGTGATCAGTGGAGACTTTGTCATATTACCGGTTTCCATATCAGCCTTTATGATAGCTGCTATTTGAGATGTTAAGTGTTTTGTTAAACGGGATTTAAGATGGTGAGATCTTACAATCAAGAGCCTAAAAAGCTCTGATACCAATTGCAAGACCGGTTAAAGGGATGGTCAATACCATCAGTCTCACAATGAGGAGAGTTTTAGAACACTTAACAGATCAAATGGGGAACCGGGTTGTGTAAATGATACTAAGAACACAAGTAATTGAGATAGAACTAAGAACAAGAACAGACGAATATGGTTTCCAAGGATGTTGTATATTGCTCTCAAGTTCTATTACAAGTAGTACAAAGCATGAAAAGAAATACAAGGACCTGAGATACTTTATACTACATCCTACAGCCGGTTATACTTGGAAAACCAATTGAATTTACCACTAGAAAAATACTACATTGCTAGAAGTAAAGCATATAAGATAAAATATTATCCTAGATTAGGTAGTCATGATAGGTCTATGACTTACCTTTTGTCACTAACTATGTATGGTAACTATACTAACTAAAAAAGGTGAACAGTGGATTAAAGTATGGTTAACTTTATAGGTGTTGGAAAGTGCCATGTAGTATATCAGAGTTGGCAGTGGATGTCAGACAACCCATACTTATGTCCACTGGTTCATAGTTGATTCTTCTGAAGGCAAAATGGCTTTGGAAGAATATATTCTTCCGAGGCCTATTTATACTTTGGAAGAATCAACTTCTTTCGAGTCTTTTGCAGGTCTTCATGACTTCATTCTTTGGAAGACTTTGTCTTGGATCTTCTAAGTGTGAATGCTTTGGAAGGAGAACTACTTGGTATCGGAAGACTTGGTTCTACCTTCGGAAGTTCTTCATATACTTCGGAAAGAAAAGTAATTAGTCTTGGAAGACTTAGTTTTCCTTTGGAAGTTCTTCATACTTAAGCTTCGGAAGATCATCAATTTGTCTTTGGAATTCTTCTTCAATTGTACTTTAAAATGCACATAGTTTTCCTACGGGAAGTTATTCATACTTAAGCTTCGGAAGATCTTCAAGTTGGCCACCATTTTTCCTTAGAGCCTTGCACTCTCTAGCAAAATGTCCTATTTGGTTACAGTTGTAACACTTCACCTTGCTTTTATCCAGACCAAACTTTTCACTAGCCATATTGTTGGGAAATTTTCCTTAGAGCCTTGCACTCTCTAGAGAGTTTCTGAGTTCTCTTGATGGCCACATAGCTTGACTCCAACATCCATTAGATTATCCACAATCTCAACATACCTGAAGTATTATTGAGTCATGGTTTCACCTATCTTATAGGTGATGTTTTCAAACTACTGCTTCATAATTTCTTTCTTGTTCTCCTTGGCTTCCTTATACCCCTCATACATGAGCTTTAGTGCATCCCTGAGCTGCTTAGCAGTCTTGCACTTCTTGAAGCCTTTGTATATGCAGTTAGAAAAAGTAGTTTGAAGAGCAATCATGGCTTTCTAATCTACATCTATTTTCTTCTAGTCTTCTTCAGAGTAGTCAGCCATTTCCTTTGGTATCATCCCACCTCCAGCAGTGGATGAAGAGGTGCTTGGGATGTGAGGTCCTTCAACAACAGATCTCCATATCCTACTGTCTTGAGACTTGATGAACCTTTACATACATTGGCACCAAGTATCAAAGTTATCAGGAGTGATTAGTGGAGACTTTGTCATCGTATCGGTTTCTATATCAGCCTTAGAAAGAGCTGCTATTTGAGTTGATAAGTGTTTTATGAAACTGAAATGATCTAAGATGGTGAGATCTTACAATCAAGAGCCTGAAATGCTCGATACGAATTATAGGACCGTTGAAGGGGGTCAATGCAACAGTTTCACAAGGTGGAGAGATTTAGAACACTTAGCAGATCAAATAGGGAACCGGTTAGGATGAAACAATGAACACAAGTAACAAGAAAAATAAACTAGAACACTCAAATATGGTTTTCAAGAATAATATATATTGCTCTCAAGTTCTTACAAGTGTTACAAAGCTTACATTAGAATACAAGTAATTGAGACACTTTATACTTCATCCTACACCGGGCCATACTTTGAAGGCCATCTGGAAACACTAATCTAGACAACAAGATCAATATAGAGTCAAAAGACAGATTTCCTTTTGACTAGTGACTATGACATGCCATAGCTCATATCCTAATATATTACAGAAAGGATAAAAGTACATAGTTGGAAAGTTATATACAAAAAACCTTAATCTGCAGTTGACAAAAGCATGGACTTTTCACCAACTCATATAAGTTGGTGAGTCTTTAGAAGTAGTAGCGGAAAATAGTTAAGTTTTTGTCAAAAGATGATTTAGAAAAAGCATGTCTTCTTTGGAAGACTTTGTCTTTGAAGCTTCAGAAGACTTCATCTTTGGCTTTGGAAGATATGGTCTTTTGGCTTCGGAAGATTTGATACTTAGCATAATTCACCGAGTTATATGAAATCTTCTGAAGTAACTTCCTTGCACTTCATATGTGCATGCTGAAAGTTCATTGGTTGCATCAGCCTTTAAGTGTATTTCTTACAACCACCTTTGTCATGGCTGCGATAAAACCTATAGGCTGATAATCTTTTGGACTTTGAGGATTTTTAATTTAGGAATAAGGGTTGTGAAAGACGAACCACATCCTTTTAATATAATGTAGTCTTTATGGAACTTCTGAATAAGTACCTTAAAATTGCTCCCTAAGACATGCCAATTTTTTTAAGGAAAGTAAATGCAAAGTTGTCCGGCCTTAGAGCTTTATCCAACCGACAATGCCATATATCATATTAATTCGATTAAACCTATAGGCCTTTTATTCGACTTTATGATGGGTGCATATTAAGTGTTATGTGAAAATACCCCATGTTTTCATCCCCGTCGGTGCACCATTCAACCCTAGCCTTTTGTGGCATATCTTTTACCTTTAATTCTTCAAGGTCTAAAAAAATCCTTTTGTAATTTTCTCAATCTGAGAGGTCTTCTTCAGCTAAAAGTCCCACCTCAGCTATTTCTCATAGATTGCAATTTTACTTTTGAGGGTATCATTCTTTTCTGCCTATTTTACTATTATTCTTGCAACCCATCTCTTAATTTATTATTTGATTACCTTTAAATTTTTCAAGAGGATAACATTCAAAGGCTCGACACATTATAATGTGGTGATGTCATTTATCACCACAAGTTGTAGCTCTTTTTTTGAGCCAAGAATTGAAAAACCAAAAATGAGTGGGGCCAAAATCAATAGTTGGGGATTATAGGGTCAATGGGGTGTAATTCAAGTACTCCTGGTCATGGGCGGTGACAACCGCATTAGGCAACTGATCCATGAACTTAGAACAAGCCAAAAAACGATAAATCTTGCTAGAATTATCAAAATTAGTGTTATTAATCACCGGTAACTAAATTAGCACAAAAAGAAATACTAGTGTAACAAAGTCAAATAACCTAGTGGTACTAATAGGAAAAAGTATTAGCTAATTTATCATTGTCGTATCCTAATCTGTTAGAACTAGGGTAGTTTGTTTACCATCTGCATGTGTAAACGATTCTAGTAACCACTTATAGGAATCAAGTGTTTCATCATATAACAATCCAACACCAAATGTTACACATTTTTTTATGATGGTCTACACCGGTAAAAGGAACAAAAATCATGTTGTACCTGAAAAAACATAAAAAAACTCAATATATGTAAAATATAAAATAATAGCGTGTATAAAACTTACTGGTTCGTGTGGTAAGTGGCGTCAAATGCTAAAATGTCTCCAAAAATGGAGTAATTGCACTTAGCAATATCATCAGCCCAAAATAAAGACCTAAGTTCACATTTTACAGCTTTGCAAACGAAGGTGAAATTTTCCCAGTTCAATTACGTTGATTTAGAGTATCAACAATCATTTGAGCATCTCTATTACCTATGAACCGCCTTATGTCCCTACTAAAATTCTTGTAGTCGGTAACCGTGCCACGAACCACATGTTGACCACCCTTAATTGCGGTCTGGATTTTATGAGCAACATTTGGACCAACGCTAGCGATTCGAGCCCTGTGTATGAATTCTTGATCAGAAAAGTTCAACTGACGATGCTTCCTGGTCAAATCTTGATTATTACTATCGACAAGACCAGGGTTGTGTTTCTCAACAAAATCATAGACAATAAAATGCCCGTTCTTAAATTTGACCCTTATGCAGGTAGGGCAATCAGTAACCTTGATAGAAGTTGTTCGTGAAGGTCCATAAGATGATCCATGATCCCTAGAATCAAACTGATAACCACGAGGCTTACCGGACTTGCTACATAGAATATATTTATGCGTAATAATGCCATGTTTCTTCTTAGTAGTCGATAATCTTATATCAAAACCAGAATTCTCTGGATATAACTGATACATTAGATAAACATCATCCCATTTAGGAAATTCCGTACCGACAATTGGTTTCAAAGCTTCAGGAGAGTTAGGGATCCAGTGTTTAGTGCCATTACGTGAATGGAAGAAGTTACTGCAAATTGATTCCTCTTGGCCATTATCATTCATAACTAAAAATTATAAGAGACAAAAAAATTATACAAAAATTATGTTAACTACTTTACATAAATGTATAACATTTTATAATCATGGATTTAAACAAACATAAAAAAATATGTTCTACCTTCGTGTCGAACATAATTATAAACATCCAAGTGTTCATTCAATTTGGATGAATCCTGATTAATGTTACATGACGATCCATCATTGACATTGTTATGCATGTTGATATCAACCATATCAAATGCACCAGAAATATACACCCGCGAAAAACATCATATTTGAAAAACTTGATAGCAAAAACTTATATCTGAACTAATAATCTACTCAAAAGATATCTACATTTGAATAACGAACAAGGTGCATATAAATTTACATATACGTAAATGTGAACAATGATATTAGATTCTTATAAAAAAACAAATACATATAAATTTCACCTTTGTTCAGCATATATTATGTGAAAGTATTAGATTTCAATTACGAAATGATGTTTATTGATAAACAGAATTGATTCTTTGAACATGATGACGATGAGGCGGTTATTAAACCTGGTAAATGGCACAACAAAACATTGAATACATAGAAAATTTAGTGTGGTTTATACATACGATTATGGATATGTCGCTAGTGATGAACTTTCGCACACAGGAGGATGAAGTTGATAAAGATGGCGAATAGATGGAACCGATGGTGATTAAGTAGAATAGATAGGTTGATTAGTTTAAAAATTAAAAGATTAGAATTTTAAATAAGTTTCCTAACTTAAAGGAGTGAAAAATGGGATTTGATTTTGTAACAAATGTGTATTTACTCAAATACCCCTTATGATAAAAAAAAATTAAAAAATAGAATATTTATTGATAAATGGTTATAAATGGTTTTTTCGGTTCTAAAGATTTATTTATGTTCTGTAATGACCATGACCCTATATATATATATATATATATATATATATATATATATATATATATATATATATATATATTTGTATACTAGCTTTAGTAAACCCGTGTATTACATGGGTTTAATAAATAAAATATTAAATATAATAAAAATTATTAATTATATAGCGATATTTTAAGACAATATTTTCTTGAAATCTTCCTTATTATAATCAGAATGAAAATTTGATTCAAAACAAACGATTAAAATAAATATCATTTTTGAAAACTTTCTTATCATAATTCGCAATTTTATTTTTCTTGTTTATAAATATTTTATTTTTTAAAAGCACTAATTTTAAAATATTTTATATTCTTAAAAAATTTTGATGTTTTAGAAAAATTCCTACCTTATAATTAATTATCTTTAGAAATAATATTAATAAAAAGATTTTTCTATTAATTTATTTAAAAAGTATTTTAATCTAAAAGAATTTAAATAATATTATTAGCAAGTAATATTATTATTTAATAAGAGAGAGAAACGGAAAAAATTTGGTGAGGAGGAATGTGGTGCTGCCACGTGTCGCTCCTAGTTATCATATTTCGCCACGTGTCTCTTCTAGTTACTCTTTTATTAAAGTAGTAAGATTAATCTATACCAAATTTATACCTAAAGAGTTGTTTTATTCTTAGAGTTAGGTAGAAGTGGTCTAATGAGAATGTGTCGATTTCATGTGTCGCCGATGAAATTTATTGTGTTATGTATTATCTAAAACTTATTTCAGTTCACACTTTGTTAAAAAATTATGATTTCATATGATTATTTTTAGTTCCGTTTCAAAAGGACACAAACTCATTAAAATTTTGTAGGTAGTCCATATTAGAGTTGCACAAAACGGGTTTGGGCCGGACCCGGGCCCGGGTACAAACCGGGTTTGGGCCCAACCGGGTTTTTTGTACCCGGGTACGAACCCGGGTCGGGTTCAGCGAGATACAAACCCTACCCGGTATACCCGGGTAGGGTCGGGTCGGGTTCGGTTCGGGTATGAAACCCGGGTTCAACCGGGTTTTTGCCTCTTTTTTTTCTTTTTTTCTTTTCTTGTGTGTGTGTCGAACACCAGGTCGTATGTTTTTTTTCTTATATTTTCTTTCCTTTTTTTTCTTTTTATTTTTCTTTTCCTAACCGGGTTCACTTGAATGACAAAAATTTAAACAACTTAATATATAAATATATACAAATCTTGAGCAGAAAATGTTACACTTATAATATACAAATATTAAATACTTTTTATATAAAACATTTGAATGACAAAGAAATTTAAAAAGAATATGAAAGACATAATATTAAAACAACTTAAAAATAACAATATCGTCTAATTTTATCTACTACGAGATGCTTGATCAAATGCTAATTCTTCATCGGATATGTCAGAAGATACTCCGTCTTCTACCTCTTCATCATGTACTTTAGCTTCGAGTGTAATCTCGTCTTCGAGGCTTGTTTGGTCTTGTATACGATCCATTGCGTCTAAGTGATCCTTTAAACAAATGCACATCTCCACTGCTTCCGGAGTTAGTCTTGTTCTTCGTAATGATATTACCCTGCCACTAAGAGAAAAAACAGATTCTGAAGCTACCATAGAAACTTGGACGCTTAGTAAATCACGGGCCATAGCAGAAAGAATCGAAAATTAAGATTCTTTTCCTTTCCACCAAGCCAAAATATCGAATGCACGATAATCTTCGGTAGTCATAGTGGAAATAAAATCCGTTCCACTATATCTACCGAGCTCACTTGTTGGGGTGTTACCCCTTTGACGTTTAGCCGTCACATCCCGAACAACATTCAACATAGTCAAAACAGGGTCTTTAAACGAGGTACTAGCACTTGAGGTTGATCCGCTTGGCATGGTTATGTTTACGTTAGGCCCATATCTATTTAAATAAAAATTATAAATTGTTTTCAAACTATGATTAAAATTTTCTTTTGCCTCGTTTGAAAAATCAGGGTTTTCGTCATGCATATCCAAATTGTCATTTATCTCATCTATCAAACATTCAACCCTCGCAACATTTAGAAACGGATTTAAAGCGGCGGCACATGTAAAAACGGGTGGTAAGTCCTTAAAATATTTTTTAAACTTTTCTTTCATTGGTTCTATCATTTGATTAAACATATTATTTTTATTTTGAAAATTTTTAAAATTCAAAGACATAAAATATAGTTCTTGAAGCACCGAATAACTAGTGGAATAATAAACTCCCGATAATTTTGTTGTTGAGTTTTTAAAAACCTCAAGAAACTCGGATAGACGTTGAAGATTCTCCCAACCCGCATCCGGAAATGGGTCGGCTTCACCATTATCCGAAAGACTATTATGAAAAGCTTTAAAAGTGCCCTTTTGTTTTAAAGAACATTCAAACATGTAACAAGTCGAATTCCACCGAGTAGGTACATCCCAATTAGGACCTAAAAATCTAGAGTGCATATCCTTACAAAGTTGTTTATAATCTTGATATCTTCTTATACTTTTTTTAAAAATGTCATGTAACATAAATCGAAAAGATGTAATAAAGTTATTAACATATTGCCCGGATAGTCCGTCTTGCACTACTAAATTAATAATATGTGCAACACAACGAGTATGAAAAAAATCACCTTTTGCAATCGGAAGATATTTTAATTTTAATTTTTCAACCGCGGTTGTGTTGTTAGAGGCGTTATCAAATGCAATTGAAAAAAGTTTATTTTCTAATTTAAAAGTACTTATTACATTATCTAAAAAGTAAAACAAAAATTCTCCGGTGTGTGGATGTGGAAAAAGATCAAATGCAATCGTACGTTTCATCAATTGTCATGAATTGGGATCCACCCAATGAGCGGTGACGCAAAGGTACGATTCGGGTAAACCGTGTGGAGCCGACCAAACGTCACTAGTTAAGTTTACACCGGTATTTAAATTTTCAAATAATACAATTAAATCATTTTTTGCTTGTTTCCATAATTTTAAACAATAACGTCTAAGTGTAGTACGACTTACGTGAGTGTAACGAGGTTGAAGCGTCTCTCGAATTAAGTTGGTCAACCGAGGATTGTCGAAGTGACTAAAAGGCAAAGCTTCTTGAATCACGAACTTCGCCATTCGATCTCGAACCGTATTAACATCGTAATTAAAGATTCCACCGTCTGCACCCAATTGTGTTTGTTGCGAATCCGGATTACTTTTCAACGACTTACAAAACTTCTTGCTAATGTGTTTGTTTAAAGTCATGTTAGAATCTTTAGCAAGCAAAGCTCCACAAAATTTGCAACGAGCCTTTACAGACCCGTCACTCAACTCAACCATATCCCAATTGCACCAAACATCCATGTTACGATTGTGTGCAAGAACACGAACGACGGTTGGAGCGTTGGACGAACCTTGACCAACGGAAGATTGTGAGTGAGCCATATCAAGATTGAAGAGAGTGAAAATGTAAAACGAGAGAGTGTACGTGTAAAACGAGAGTAAACTTTGCGTTTTTTGCGTATATTTTTGCGTTTGAGACTTGGGTACTAAACCATATCAACCCACACCTATTTATACTAACTTATAGGGCAAAAGTGACCAAAAAAAAGGTCACAAATCGAAGGTAACGGCTATATAGCCGTTAAAAAACGGCCACTTTTAAAAAAAAAAAAAATCAAAACCGGGTCCAACCCGGGTTCAACCGGTTCCGGGTCCGGCCGGGTCGGGTTCGGGTCGGGTTCTAAGAAATTCTAGAAAATCATACCCGGTTCCAACCTTACGGGTTTTTTCGGGTCCAACCCGGGTATGCATATACCGGGTCGTACCCGTACCCGGTTCCGGGTCGGGTCCACCGGGTCGGGTCCGAACCCGGTTTTTATGCCCAAGTCTAGTCCATATGGTGGTTAGTTGGGCTACGTTATATTTGTATGTTTTAAAAGAGACGTCTTTTCATGTGTGATTGGTAATGCTAGTAATGACTGTTAATTCTAATACTTTTCAAAAAGTTGTTGACCGTATTTTTTGAAACTTCAAATTAGAGTGATGAATAAATTATATATAAAGCCTTATTTCTCCAATTATTCTAGTTCAAAAATAATTCTACACAAACACCTTTTTTCTTGAACGGAAAAGAAGTAGTTGATAACTCATAAGTGACATAATGAACATTAGCAATAAAGTATTTAGTGTGTCACATGGTAGTACACTGAGGGCTAGTCCAACAACCTAGGTTAACAAAGGATCAACCATTTTTTCATGCTTATTAAAAGAGGCACCGGTTTTGTCTTGCCATTGATTACTAGTGAGTAGCCCCAACATTGATCAACCCTACACCAGGAATGCAAGTCCTTCCATTTTACACCTTTCTTTAACCATTAAAACAATCTTAAAGGATATGCTAGAGTATAAAGTAAACATCTATGTTTTATCCTAATTTGAGAAGATTTTAACTTTAAAAATTTAGGGTATCACATTCTCCTACCACAAAAAAACTTGTACGTTAGCATGCATCACTACTCATCGACAACATCAATGAAATACTTGTTTTGTTTTGGCTTGATGGACCCTCTTCGAACATTTAATACTAGCATGTAGTGATCATTTTTCACCCAGATTGGAATATCATGTCCACCCGTCTAACTTTCCAATGTCAAGAAGCAAATATGAACATGATTTCTCATCTAGGTTTGTCAATTACTCTTTCTTGGCTCGAATAGAGCATGCAAGCTGATCCTTACACATTACAAAAATCTACCCTCATATGCTGGGGTTGTTGTTATAAGCACCTATATTTGATGTTCTTCTAACACCATTTCTTAGACATCATTTGCGAACTTTTAGGATATTAAATTTGACTTTGCAACAACTCGATGGTTCGATCCAACACAAATACCACTTGTCACGAGGTCGTCTATTTAGGCCCTACACAATGCCCTTGTTTTGCCAAGAGCCAACCTTTCTATGCTATTTATCGAGGGGTCGCTAGCTTCATCCAGTTGCACACTCGTCAAGAAAATAGCCTTAACTATTGACTATTACAATAAGGGAACTAAAACACCCACATAGTACACATTTTCTTAATGTTTGAGGCGCTTGCAAAGAATAATGAATTGTCATTGGTGTATAACTTGTTGATGCATAATTCTAGTTTTGTAATTAAGCTTGCTGTTGAGATATATTACATTTTGTGACGTGGCACATTGTCACAATCTAGTTCTTGACAAATAACTTCAACGAGTTTAAATTTCACTAAGTGGTTTGTTGACTAACCTATATTCCGTAATTCACTCATGTAAATGATAATTAATTTTTCAAAATTTTAATAAATGAGAATTGACTTTTTAATGAATAAAACGTATTTAATTAATAGAATCTTAAGCATTGATAACTCTATGTTTTTACACTTTAGTTTATAAGAGCTAGAGACGTACTTATTACACCAAATAACTATTTTTTGCTAATAAGCCCCAGATCAATTGGTTTAGAAGGAGACAACTATGACTTTCCAAAATGGAGGTCATGGGTTCGAGTTTCACTGGGTACAATATGCTTCAAATGGGGCAGGAGTTTTACCACATTAGACCTTTTGGTGGTGGTTTTACCTTGCAATGATGAGCGGATCGAGTCACCAACGCTGTTTGTGTTCGCAGGCATGGGTGGCCTTTCGCCATTAGGTTTACCCGAGTGGCTGGACTTAAAAGTATTCGTTGGCCGTTTAAAAAAAGATTACACATATATCATCTGATAAAAATATATAGCATTTATGACGTTTAGATACTTAATTAATCGTATGAGTTGTAATATTAAATTCTGGACATTTAGAAAAAAGTCTTTTAAAAATATGATCTTTAGTAAATTAATTCGAATATTCCTAAACTTAATGTATTTTGGAAGAATTATACAATAACGTGTGTCATATAAATAATTCCTAAATTTCGTGTAATAGAAGACTTATGAGGAGCAAACCAAACATCCTAACAAAACATTGACTTCAATCTAATCTAAGACAATAAAGATATTGTTCATTTTCAAGAAACTTGAATCGAGCTTAGGATATATTTTATTATGGCGTTTCCTTATTAAGCTGAGTATCTATATAGTTTGTTAATATGAAACGTTTATCCTTCAGGTATCCTGTACATTCTACTCACATTTCTAATTTGATTGCTTGATTATACATGTTATAATACAATTTAATTATCATGATTATATAGACTCGTACTTTCAAACCCTAGCATATAATAAGATTTATTGTTCTTGTAATTATTTTGCAAGCTATTGTTGAGGTATGGGGAAGGTGGGATGGAAGCAAACCTTAACTCTACCACAAAAGATAGAGATGTCATTTTGAGAAAGACCCCCAACTATAAAGCCATCAAAGAACAAATTAGATAACACACTATACAATCACCATACAATATATTAACAAAAGCATAGCACGTAACACAACATAGAGAATATTGATCTATGAAGAGGATGAAGCTACCAAAAACTCAAGAATTCAGCACTGGCTACCAACTGCCAAATTCTACGAAGTGCTGAACCACTATCAATCAACACTGAAAGGGATGAAGCGCTAATCAACTGGTTATCAGCACTCAAGTAGATGAGCTGCTGATCAACTGTAATATTAGAAAATACTTTCTGTACCGAAGTATATTGGAGGCTGCTGTGTTTTGCCTTTCGGTGACAACATAGTACTGAAGCTACAAACTTCTGATGTGTTGATTGTCTGTCTCTATTAAACATACCTTTGTAAACTATGAATGGATGCACAACGATATATTCTTTTTGTTTACCTTTCATAGTATAAATACCTCTCACTTGTATAGTTTTGAGGTCAGCTAGTTAGCCCACTTGTTTATCTGCTGATTCTAACAAATTTATACTCAAAAAAGATTAATCATGTATATACTTTGAAAGAACTTCTTGTATTCTTATTATTACTCAATATATATATGTTTTTTAAGTAAGATAGTTGACTTAGATTCTGCATTTGTCATCTGCCGATCAAATAGAAAAGTCTTGTTAAGTCCTTAACAGATCCAACAAGTGGTATCGGACCTGTGGCTCTTGATTTGCTTAAAGTATCCTTTTAATAAATTACTTGTTTTTTATCACACTTTTAAACACAAGTCTCCCTCATAACCTCTTTTTCCTCAAAAAATGACTGCTTTAGCAATCTTAAGTAATCATGACTTGAAGAACGGCACCCAGACCAAACTCCTATGCTTACACCTCATCATTATGATACTTGAAAAATTCAAATGGAAGATTTTCTAAGAAATCAAGATCTGAGACTCTGGCTCTCAATCTTAAATGGTCCATATGTCCCATGGTCCAAGCTGCTGGTGAAGATGGAATTATGATTCCTAATGATCCTACAAAGTACTAAGATAAAGATCTGAAGAATATGGATGTAGACTATAAAGCATTATGGGTAATCAAGATGAGCCTATCCAACAACATCATTCATGAGTTCAAGAAGTTCACAACCAATCAGAAGTTGTAGGAAGCGTTGAAGGCCATATTTGAAGGAACTAAAGACATGAAGAAGAAAAAAAGAGATGTCTTAAAGCAAAAGTTCAAAAACTTAGGTTTCACAAAGGGAGAAACCATGACTAAAACATATCTTAGTTATGTTAAACTGCTAGACTCTCTGAATGAGGCTGGATCATTGACGAAGACATGGACAGTTTACATTGTGTCCATTAGAAGAACTGAAAACCTAAAAACAATGACTCTTGAGGAGTTATATGGCATTCTTAGTGCCTACAAAATATAAAAGGATGCTATTGGAGAATCACTCAACAGATCATCAAACTCCTCAAAGTCATCAGCACTTATGGCACCTATTCAGGAACCCTTTCACTCTCAAGCTTATCGAGTTCCAATGGTGAGTCACCAACTACCTGTGATCACCTACCCAGAATCTCCAACTGGTGAATCCCAGTCTTCACCATCTTTCAACAGATGGAATCAACATCCCTTATTATCTTTGACACAAAACTACCCATCAAGCTCATCTTTTGTTAGTGAGCAGGCCAACTTCTTCCAACTCTCTAAAGAAGATCTTGAATGTATCCATCCAAATGATCTTAAAGATATGGACATCAACTATCAAATAGCCATGATCTCCTACAAGGCTATATAGTTTAAGCAGAGAACATGAAGAAAGTTTTTGAAGCAAAAAAGATCAGGATTGGGGTTTGACAAAAGCAATGTAAAGTGTTTTGCTGGACCGGGTTTGGGTGTTAACTACAATTAATTTCACAAGAGGAGTGATCTTAGATCACTTAACAGTTCAAATAGGGAACAAGGAACTTTGAAGATACAAGGAACACAAGTAACAATAAGACAGAACTTAGAACAATAACACAAGTATTAGTTTTCAAGGACGTTGAATATTGATCTCAAGTTCTATTACAAGTGTTCAAAACATAATTTAAAATACAAGGACCTGAGACTCTTTTATACTACAACCTACAAATGTCAATACTTTGAAGGACAGTTGAAATTGACTGATCTAGATAACAAGATCAATCTAGAGTCAAAAGACAGATTGCCTTTTGACTAGTGACTATGAGATGCCATAGCTCACTGATTTTTCCAAGTACAAAAAGTCTAAAGGAACAAAAGATGAAAATTACAGACAAAGAATTTATCTACTATTCACTAAAGCATGGAAGTTTCACCAACTCATACAAGTTGGTGAGTTATCAGAGTTGCAGAAGAAAGTTGGTCAGCTTTGTCAAAAGTAGATCAGAGAAAGCATCTTTTCTCTGTCTTCCGAAGAAATCAGTCTTCACAGTAAAATGGCTTCGGAATACTTTGTATTTGAAGCTTCAGAAGACTTCATCTTTGGCTTCGAAAGATCTTGGCCTCTGGCTTTGGAATTTTTTACACTTGGAATATTTTCTGTTAAGTGTAAAGCTTCCGAAGTAATTTCTTCTGAACTTTTGGCTTCGGAAGACTTTACACTTAGAGTTTTAGAGAGTGTAAAGCTTCCGAAGAAAGTTCATCCTTGTTCCTTAGTGTATGTTAGAAGATCTTTGATTGCATCATCCTCATATACTTCAGATAGATCCTTACAAACTCCCCCTATGCTGATGCTACCAAAATAGAGAGATTCTTCAAATGTTGATAGTCCTCATTAGGATCAGCAGCAAACCTCTCTTCATTATATGGTTAGGATCCTTCAGACTCTCATAGAATCTTCTCATGTCATAGAGATCATGTAAAGGAAGGCAAGCATGTCTTGCTGAAAGTAGACATCTTGACCTCCTTGATCTCTAGTGACATACCATCTGTCTAGATTGTCAGCAAAACTCCAGGACATGATGGGTCTTCCGACTGCAAGAGGCTCTACTCTGATAGGAGTTGGTTGAGCAGCCACTTCATGCACTTCCCAGGATGTTCTGACTCATCCTGAGGTTTAAAGGTGGATGCTTTAGTTTTCTTTTTCTTTGTAGGGGTTCTTCTGGCCATCCTTTTTCTCCTCTTTGATGATTTCAACTTAGAGGACTGGTCTTCAGCACCAGATTGCTTAGTAGTGTCCTTCTCAGTTGGGTTCTCTTCTCTCACAGGTTCAAAAGGAGAGATAAGAGGACCCTGCTATGGACAGAAGATGAAGTTGGCTGAGATGTAGCTGTAGGTTCAAGTTGTGTTGTCTATGTAGGTTCAACCTTTACCTCAACTTTAGGTTGAGCTGGACTTGGTGGAGAATGTAAGTCCATAAGCTCTCCCCTTTTGATCTTCTGCTTGATCACCCTTATATGCTCATCTATTGTGGATAGAGACATAAGACCAAGCCTCCTTCTGAAGAATCCATACACCTTCAAGAAGCTCATCATCCTTTGTCTATCTTCAAACTTCTTTTGACTTTTGTGGATGATGGCCCTTGACCTTGCAGCTTCTTCCCTTAGCTTTCTCTTAGCAGCTTTTCTTTCTTTTGTGGCCTTTTCCTCCAACTGCTTGAGATATTCAAACTCTATGTACTCAAAGGATAAGGGTAGAAGTGCAGCTGCCTAATAGAGTCCTGTGGCACTCAGGTAGTTGATCATATTCATTCTTTCAGCTTCCCTATCTACCTGAGGTTGTTCTTGTGCCACAGTCTCTGTCTCGGGACTTTCTTGAACTGGGGAGAGGAGGAGCATGTTTGTAGAGCCTTTTCAGTCAATCTTGTAATGCTATATCCTCTGCCTCTCTCCTCTCCTTAGACAGCTCAGTGTCCCAGCTCATTCAACTCTTCTACTTCATCTATATTGTAATTCCTGGTCCCCAGGTAGTTTAGCCTGGCTAGCCTATGGGCAGCTCGGATTGCAGCTTCTATAAAGCCTATGGACCTTCTTGAACTCTCTCCCCTCTGCTTCCTCTTCCTCTCTCTCTTCTCCTCCTCCAACTCCTCAGGAGTTAATTTCCTTTTCCCTTTGTCAACTACAGGTCTTGGTGACTCAGGGTGGAAAGAACTTTGGCTTTTATTGCTTGGTTTAGAAGTCAAGCTCTGGCCAGAGAGAGGTTGTGAGACACCTTCACCAGCTGGTGCCTCACTGAGGGTACTGGGTGCAGAGGGAGATCCTGTCTTAAGGTTCACAGGCTCAACCTCTGGGCCTTCAGTCAAGGTTTTCCCTTCAAAGCTAATCTCAGGGTCCACCTCAACATCCAGTTGACTAAAGATCTCACCTGCTAGCCTCTGTCTATATAATTTTTATCTCAATTTGAATTCCTCAAGCACCCTACTTTGAATCTGGTCTGCTAATCTCTCAGCTTGTCTGTTGTGGCTTGGGTTGACAATTAGAAGATTCTCCAGATTGATGCACTCATAGAAACTCAGGTGTGAGAAGTTGAAGATTTCCAGTTGACCCTAAGCTCTAGAGATCACAAGAGCTCTTCTGTTGATGTCATACCCCCATCCCATAATTGGATTCTCAGATGGAGCAGACATTGCTCTTGGAATTCCCTCCTCAAACAAGTGTTGAATGAGTATGTCTATGTTTATGACTGAGGAGGTTGCTGAGTCTGGACAATTGCAAGAGAGGTTGGTGACTCCTTTATGTCCATACTCTGGGAGGAACGTCTAGGTTCTGTGGTTGTGAGGACTTTCTCCCCCTTTTTGGTGGCATCACCTTCTTGCATAGGCAAGCTGGGGGTGTCATCCATTACTTCCATAGGTTCTTGTGGACCTGGTTGAGTCCTCCTTAAGGGTCTCTCAGCTAACTGGCCCTTGAGATCGGTGATATCAAGTTGCTGGTCATTGACCCTCTGTTGCAAGATAGTCACCTAAGATTCCAGGTGAACTATCTTTGAAACTAGATAGGTGCAAGTGTTTGTCAGTTTGTGCACCCTATGTTTCAGACTCCCCTCATCTTCAGTTGAAGAATCACTGGAGGATGAGAGAATTGGTCCAAAGTCTTCTTCCTCATCACCAGCATAGTGTTCTTGGCTGCTGGATTTCCCCTCATCATGACAACTTCCAGAGAAGTGTCAAGAGGCTGGGTTGCCATGGTTGAGGTCTTACTGATGTAATCACTTTCTAAAGTGAGAGCCTCTTCCATATGGGTCTCCTGAACATGTTTAGGAAGACCCACCTCAGTTATGGGTAGATGATGTGGGTTAGACCCTGGTGAGTCAGGAGTACTCATTTCTCCTTGAGTGTGGGAAGAAATAAGAGACTCATTGTACTCACTGAAACCCAAGTCCTCATCATTATAGAAATCAAGGCTGGGAATTGGGTTGTTTAAGTCCAGCGACTGGGGGTGGTAACTATCCCCTGAAGGTTGATCACTTGAGTGTTGAGACTCAAAGTGATGGCTTAAGGCTGTTGGGGATGTGAGCTAATCAGGCTGAGCATGAGGAACCTTAGCACTGATCATTTGAGAGATGGGAGTGGTCTTCTCCTCAGGGAAAGTGGGAGCTCGAGATTCCACTTCCTCCTGTACAGGTTGTGATATGGGGACCTGCACATGCTCAGTAGCAGGTGCAGGGGTTCGTTTGGTTTTTCTTTTATAGGTGATGGTAATTTGAGGCTGTAGGGGTGGAGTTGAGGTAGAGGGTGTGGGTTCAACACTAGCTGGTGCTGCTAGGTTGCCACCCTGAGCAATGAGCTCAAACATTTTTGAAACCAGGGTTGTTTCTACCCTAGAGAAGCCAACAGTAGGCTTTCTCAGCATTTTAAAGATGTTGGGCTTCATCTGTCCTAATTTTAGAATATTACCTGTTCCCCTCAACTGTGAGCCTAGTTCACAGTTGAGAATGTGCTGGACATATCGCGGGAACATGTAGTATTCTAAGGAGTCTAAATTAGCAAGTTAATTTGTATAGACAAATTAAGAGTACCTGTATTTGACCCCCTTTACCATTCTATGAACTATGAAGGAGAGGTCCTCTGGAACTTGATCCCATCCTCCATGTGTGTTTGAGAGACTATGTATGATGACATGGAGGAGGTATTTCCATTTGGATGAGACCCTCCCCCTCCTGAAGGTTTTGACTGAGAAGTCACCCTCATAGCCCATCTGCTGAAAAGAATGGTTGACATCAGCTTTTGGAAAGGACAACTCACCTTCTTCATTATCCAGCTGAAGGTGTGAGCTTATGATGGCCGCAGTGATGAAGATTGTCCTCCCCTACACTATAGCAGATAGTGCCTTCTCCCCATCCATGTTGACCTATTGGAAGGTCCTCCAGAATGCAAGTAACTAGTCCTCATAAAGAGGATGATCAATGGTAAGGGAGGTGAAGTAGTGAGACATAGAAAGGTATCGACAGACCTCTGAGAAATGAGGAACTTTCTTAGAGTCCAACAGAGCAACCTAATTGTGTTGTCTGTGAAGGTGCATGGTAAAACCTGGTTGGTTTCGTCGATCAATGTTTGCCATGAAGGAAGTTTGTTGGTGAAGAAGATGGTTAATTTTGGGAGAATTTTAGGTCAAGAATTTATGGAAGAAGAAAAAAGTGAGAAGAAGGGGAACCGTTGAGAATATATATAGAATGGATTTAATACAAAGTTAATACAAAAGGATAAACTTTGAAATCCGAAAGTAGGTCCCACTTTTGAAAAAGCGCCCAGAAAGGTAGTTTTCTTGGAAGTTGAAAATTTTCCGAAGGTAGTTTTTGCTTCGGAAGTTTTGAGAAAAAGCTTCCGATGCTAATTTAGCTTTGGAAGATATTCTTAAGAATTGTGAAAATTTGGCTTCGGAAGAAAAATACTTAGAGAGTTTTTCTTCCGACACATATTTGATTCTGGAAGATATTAAGTCTTGGGTGTTTTATTCTTAAAAGAATTAATCTTCAAAGACTTAATTGCTTTCGGAAGATATTTGTCCTTCAAATTCATGCAAGTACTTAGAAGCATATTTAAACTTCGGAAGATATTCTCAGAATTTCTTCCGAAGGTAAATTTCTTATAAGTAGTTCTTGATTTGAAGACATAAATTTCTTCCGAAGGCAACTTGAAATCTTTGGAAGGAAAATATGTTTTTGAAAAATTTTCAAAAATCTAAGGAATATCATTAAAATTTTTCTTTCAAAATAAACTGGGCTTATGAAGGTGAATAATAGACAACTTAGGACACACAGGTTTTAGAAATAAAATTGATTTATGTTTTTAAGAAAAAATTACTCAAAGTTAATCATTCTAATAGCAGATACAAGATATTTGAATCTCTGTTCATCAAAAGCTTTAGTGAACAGATCAGCATATTGTTTATTTGTGTTAACTTTGACTAATTTGATTAATCCCTTCTCAAAAATTTCTCTAATCAAATGATACCTGATGTTGATGTGTTTGGTCCTTGAGTGTTGCATAAGATTCTATGTAATAGAGATAGCATTGTTGTTGTCTATGTTGATGGGAGTCTCTTTGAAGTTGAATCCATAGTCCAGCATCTGATTCTGAATCCAAAGCACTTGAGCACAACAACTTGCAGTAGCAATGTATTCAGCCTCAGCAGTTGATGCAGAGACACGGGATTGTTTTTTGCATTGCCATGAGACAATCCTTCCACCAAGGAATTGACATCCCCCAAATGTAGACTTTGCGGTCATGTTGCAGCCACCATAGTCACTATTTGTATAAGCATACAGATTGAAGTCAGAACTCTTTGGATACCAAAGGCCAAGCTTGGGGGCACCTTTGAGATATCTAAGAATCCTCGTGACAGTAACCAGGTGTGACATCTTGGGGTTGGCTTGATATCTTGCATAAATGCATGTGGCAAACATGATATCAGGCTTGTTGGCTGTTAGGTACATAAGAGACCCAATCATAGCCCTGCAAAGATGTTCATCCACACACTCCTCCTCAAGATCAGGTCCTAGGGAGTGATTTCTGGCTATGGGTGTCTTAGCAACCTTACATTCAGTCAAGTTGAATCTTGTAAGTATGTCTTGCACATACTTTGACTGACTTATGAAGATGCCATTATCAACTTGCTTCACTTGAATTCCCAGAATGAAATTTAGTTCCCCCATGGCACTCATTTCAAATCTGTTCTTCATTAATCTCTCGAAGTCTTTGTAGAGCTTTGGATTAGTTGACCCGAAGATAATGTCATCCACATATACTTGAACCAGCATTAAGTCATTCCATGTCCCTTTGATGAAGAGAGTTCCATCTATAGTTCCCCTTTTGTGACCATGTTGGCAGAGATACTGAGATAGTGTTTCATACCACTTCCTTGGAGCTTGTTGCAGCCCATAAAGAGCTTTATCAAGCTTGCAAACATAATCAGGATGATCTGGGTCTGCAAAGCTAGGTGGTTGTTTGACATATACCTCTTCATCAATCACCCTATATAGAAAAGCACACTTGACATCAAGTTGGTAGACCTTGAAATCCTTGGATGCAGCAAAAGCCGGGAATATTCTTACAGCTTCAAGTCTTGCCACAGGAGCAAAAACATTTGTGTAATAAATTCCCTCTTCTTGTGTGTAACCTTGAACAACTAGTCTTGCCTTATTCTTGATGACAAGTCCTCTATCATCCTTCTTGTTCCTAAAAACCCATTTGGTTCCTATGACAGTCTTCCCTTGAGGAAGAGGACATAGGTTCCAAACCTGTTGTCTTCTAATTTGAAGTAGCTCTTCTTGCATAGCTTCAACCCAACTTCCATCCTTTCAGAGTCTCATCAACTTTCTTTGGCTCAATTGGGGACAAGAAACAAGAGTGCAGACAAACATTTTTGTCATGGGTTTGTCCTTTTAATCTTACCCTAGTCTTAACATTTCTAATGATGTTTATGGTAGGGTGTGACTTGTGGATCCTTAGTTGAGGGATCACAGCAAGTTAATTGGATAGATCCAAATTAGAGAAATTTAGATCTGGCAATGAAGTGTCACCCACCACATCAGCACACTTATCAAGTGAGACTTTATCCAATGAATGTGTGACATCATTTATGTTTTCCTCTATGGAGTGGTTATCAGCATCAAGAAATTCTTGATCACTATCACCACCTCTATTTCCTCCTATATTTGAAGCTCCTTCACCTGAGTTTTGAACCTCTAAGCTGGAATTTGAAGGCACCTCAGATGTATCAGCTGAATTTGTCATGTTTGTGCTGATAGGATCTTCATTTGCAGGGTTAGTCACCAAAGGAGCTAAAGTAGTAATCTTGCTTGGTCTTCTCAGCTCAAATCTTGGTTCAGGATCTCCTGTTGATATATTATTTGTAGATCCTGAAACATTCTCACAAGACTTGTTAAAACAATTGGTAACTAAGTCAAGATCAAATAGCCAATCCAGACCAGAACCTTTCACACTAGGAGTGTGCTCATTGAAGATCACATTGGCTGACTCCTTAACTACTCTAGTTCTGAGATTGTATACTTTATAAGCCTTAGCCTTAGATTGGGAAGAATATCCAATAAAGTGTCCATCATCTGACTTCTCATCAAATTTGGCTACTTGATCTTTGGTATTCAAGATGGTGCAAGGACATCTAAATGACCTGAGGAAACCAATAAATCGTCTCCTTTTGTGCCACAGCTCATAAGGAGTCTTACCATAAGTCTTAACCACTAAAAATCTATTCTGCACATAGAAGGCTGTGTTAATTGCCTCTGCCCAGAAAGTGATGGGCAGTTTAAAGTCAGACAACATGGTTCTTGCATCTTCAATATGTGTCCTGTTTCTCCTCTCAGCAACACCATTTTGCTAAGGAGTCCTGGGAGCACTATATTGTCTTGTAATACACTTTTCATCATAAAATGTATCAAGGATTTAGTTCTTAAATTATGTTTCTTGATCACATCTTATGGTCTTGACCTTGTGATCAGATTGATTCTTAATTTTCAAAATGAAATTAAGATCTCAGAGGTCTCATCCTTAGTTCTAAGGAAAAAAACCCAAGTGAAACTTGTGAAATCATATGTGATCACTAAGCAGTAAGAGGTCCTTCCTAAACTCATTACACTGGTGGGGCCAAACAAATCCATATGTAATAGGTTTAGGGGATTAGTGATGGAGTTCATTTCCTTTGGCTTGTGAGACACTTTGTGTTGCTTCCCTTTCAGGCATGCAACGCAGTGGTCATCACTTGTAAACTCTTTCTTTGGCATTCCAATTACACTGGTGGGGCCAAATAATTTATTCATGTTCTTAAAGTTTACATGACACATTCTTTTATGCCAAAGAAAGGACTTATCACTATTTGCTTTAGACAGAAAGCATGAAACTTCTCCTGAGGGAGATGTTTCATGTAAATCCATCTTGTACATGTTCCCTCTCCTGGGGGCTCTGTGCAGGATATGCTCATAAGGAATGGCCACCCCGAGCTTGAGAACAATGCACTCATGCTCGGTGAAGATCATATGGTGTTTTTGATCACAAAATTGGGATACACTCAGAAGATTGTATCCAAGCTCCTTGACAAAGTTACCTTTTCAATGCTGAGCTTACCATTTGTGACTCTGCCCCTTCCAAAAATGTAACCACCAGAATCCCCTCCAAAAGCAACTAGTCCTCCATCAATTCTCTCAAAATTTTGAAGCAGAGAACCATTGCCAGTCATGTTCCTGGAACAGCCACTATCAATAATCCAAACATTCTTCTTGGTCTTTAGTTGTTCTTACATAAAAAAAGGTGATTAGTTACACTTAGAAACCCAATCCTCATTGGTCTTGGGCTTATTAAAATGAGTTAATGATAATGTAACAGTAAGTGATCCTATATTCAAGCTTTGAGGATCATTTGCCATTGTTGATGAAGAACTTTCAGTCACATGGTCTTCCATCATCTTCCACACCACCTTTGGAAGATTGGGCCTAACCTTCAAAGCTTAAGAAGTTTTGGAGACTGGACCTTCGAAAGATCTTGCTTTCACTGCAGCAAGCTTCAGTACTTTGGAAGCATTCCTTTCTTCCGAGACGAACTTTTCTTCCGAAGGAAATTTTTCACTTGTCTTCTTCTTCATTTTGGAGCTTCCGAAGGAAACAAATTTTCCTTCTGAAACTGTTTGTTCCTTCTTGTCAGAAGTGTTCTTCTTAGTCATGTAGATGGTACTTTTGGGATTGTACTTGCAATCCTTAGCCAGATGAGAAGCACTACCACACATGACACAGTTGAGTTCCTTTCTTCTGAGTGTCTTCTTTTGAGAGCAAGACTGATTTTGATCACTTTCCTTCTCCATCTTCATCTTTACAGATGATGCAATAAGCTTCTTAGAGAGAGGCTTGCTCTTGGAGCTGGATGGTTTAGGCTTTGTAGCAGTGGTACATAGCTGGTTAGTCTTCTTCTTCTTACTGGAATGATTTGGAACTAAACTAGAACTCCTGGTACTAGAGCTCATAGTTGAGTCTTCAATCTTTACCACTTCAAAACCTGCAGAAATAAGCACTTGTTTCTGCTTTGAGTCAAAAGTGGCCTTGATTTCTTGAGCCTTCTTTGATCTTCTCTTAGCTCTTCTAATCAAGTTCTTTCTCTTTGACTTGGTAATTCCAGAATCTTTTCTCTCCTTAGGAGAATAGTGACCCTTTTTAGGATGATCTTCTTCACTCTTCTCAAAGTCATCCTTCACTATCTCCTCTTCATCCTCTTCAACAATAGGGTCTATAAGGGGAAGCTCATCTTCACAAGTTTCACACCTTGGAGATCTTACAGACAATAGAGTGTGTGGAGGAGCTATCTCAGTAGATCCCAGTCCCTGCTTATTCTGATAACAAACTTTTGCATGTAGGGATGAGGATATTATGTTCTTGTAGGTCTCTTCTTCAAGAACACATTTTTCTGCCCTGGCTTTGCTAATCACAAGCTCTGCCTGGCATTCAGTTAACCTTGAGATGAGATCTTTGATTTGAGTCCTGTAGTTAGTGTGCTCATGCTTAAGAGTTGAAATGGTTTTCTTTAGATCTTCTATCTTAAGTTTATAATCATTTTTAGCTCTTTTAAAGTCAGCTTTTAAGATATTTAAGGACTCAAGATCAGATCTCATCTCTAAATTATAGGACCTGTATCTATTAACTTTAGCAATGCATTCAGGAGTACAAAGATGTTCTAATACCTTGGCTTTATCATGATCTGCCATTAGTGCTTGGTTTGGAGAAGCATCCTCAACCTGAAAGCTCCAGTCAAAGCCTCCTTCTTCAACAGCAACTGCAGCTTGCTATCTTGGCTTCTCATTCTGGTGAGCTCCCTCAGTGTAGTTTGGCCTGGATTTTGCTTGGCTACCATTTGACTTTGGTGCCTTGCACTCCCTGGCAAAGTGTCCCATTTGGTTACAGTTGTAACACTTCACCTTGCTTTTGTCCAGCCCAAACTTTCCACTGGCTGTATTGCTGGGAAACCTTCTCCCAGTCCTCTTGTAGAACTTCTGGGCTCTATGAGTGAGCAGATGGCTATGAGTGAGTAGAGCCATCTGCTGGACTATTTCCATATATTCCAGATCATCTAGATGGATACAGTCCAGTTCTTCAAAAGTGAAGAGAAAGTTGCCTGAACTTTCATCAGAAGACACAAAAGCTTGTGAAGAACTTGTCTCCTGGAATGGGCTTCCAGGGATGTAGCCTTCCCTTGGTGTCTCCGGAAAGGTGATGAAAGGACCCTTTTGTGATTTTTCCAGGTAGCAGATGAGATGGTGCTGTGGTTCTCCGCAATCCCTTTCAACCACATGGAGGGCTGAACTCTGATGAGTGTTGGAGTTACCAGATGAGTTTTGCATCTTCATCTCTATCTGGTATCCACTAGTATCCACTGGTATCCACGACCATGATTGCATACAGAGCTATGATGTATTTGAGAAGATATAAGGGATTGGCTGTTGCAGGGAGAACTACAAAGATTGGTGTTGATAAATCCAAAGTGAGATGCTACAAGTTCAATTTGTATGGTCACTTTTCCAGAGAATGCTATAAGCAATCAATAAGTGACTTGAGACAAGCAAACCAAAGAAACTTCAAGCAACCTCATCTTACAAACTTATCCCCACCAGCAACAAGTTCTTCAGCAGGTACAAGTAACACTAAAGAAACTGGGTTAATTATCTTGCAGGATGGTACTTGTGATTGGAGCATGTATGAGAAAGAAGTTCTGGAGGAGAATCAAGCATTGATGGCTAACATGGAGAACAAAATTCCACCTATGGTCAGAGAGGTAAGGGATAGATTATGTTCACCTAGATGTGTTGAAGAGGCTGAAAGATATAGAGTCCATGCTCAACAGTTAGCTGATAAAATCAAAGAAACTATGATTTTGAATGAATCTCATGTGAGAGAACACAAATTATATCAGGTCAAAATCACTTCTTTACAAATGGATTTGGATGAACTCTTGTCTAAAAAATATAATTTGAAAGCACAAGTTGAGCATCTGACCACCTCTTAACAAAATCGATGTCTGATCATGCATCCACTAAAGTGAAACTTCAGAACTTTCAATTATCATCTCAGCAATATGAGAAACTTTTTAATACTCATATTCAAACAAAGAACAAGTATGGGTTGGGATTTCATGCTGTTGCACCTTTATTGAATGATAACTACACCACATAACCTGAGTCAATGACCAATAGTTTGTCAAACCATTTTGTATCAAGTACCAAAATTGAACCAAAAATTCAAATTAATGAATTGATAAGTGGTAAAGATACTGAGATCAGTGAAACTGATTCATCTGAATCAAAATGATTAAAACAAATTGAATTAAAATTTGACTTTGATGATTGTGATGACCTGGATGAGTTTGATGAGCCTAATGAGCAAAAATGTACTAGTTTGGGTAAGGGGAAGAATGTGTAAATTGAACCTATAATTCCTAAAGTTCTTGAGGAGATTAAGCTACCTTATCCTCCCATAGAAAGAAATATGTTGAAAACCATCTACACAAGAATTGCTCAATTTAATGAAGGAATTCATGAGCTTAATAAGAAGCACAAAACTCATTCTTTAAAAAGAACTGTTGGATCCACGGAAGAAGAGAAAATCACTTCCGCAGAACACATGCGGAAGAAGAAGACCATTTCAGAACCATCCGTAGAAAATCCAACGAAAAAGACCGTCTTATAACCATCCGTAGAAAATCCATGAAAGAAGACAAATGTTGCTCTTTCAAAAAAGTCAACATTCGTAGAAGATCTATGGAAGAAGCAATCTTCTACTGAATCACATAATGCCAACAAGAAAGGTAAGAAACAACAGAGAGTTGTGAATCCTCAGCAACAAGAAGAAGATTCTTCAGCCGCAAAGATTGAGAGAGAATTGAAGAAGCAGCTGAAGAAGAAAGTGATGGAGTCTGGGAGTGAAGTTGAAGAAAAATACTGCAAGTGGTGTGACATGCATAACCACAACATAGATGATTGGTTCTTCAGCAGCTATTGCTCCATATGCAACATGAACAATCACATGACTGCTGATTGTTACTTCAACAAACACTGTGCTATTTGCAACAAGAATAACCATTCTACTCAAGAATGCTACTTCAACAAGAAGAACAAATCAAAAGTTCCAAAGAAGCAACAGTCTGAGAATGTTGAGACTCACAATCCACTGAAAGTAAGGCAAGTTTAAAGCAAAAGAAGCAACAACCAAAACAAAACGTTCCAAAGGCAAAGAAGCCAACATCTGCTGATGATCAAACAAAGAAGAAGAAGGAGAAGCAACATTCTCAAAGCAAGACACCTCACAAGAAGGTAGATTTGTAGGAAGATGAAGCCTTTTATGACCACTTTAAAAAGGGTAATCAAGTACTACAATCAAAGACAAACGATGCATAAACTTTCTCTAATCAAGTATCATCATCAAGTTCAAAGAAAAAGATACTCAAAGAAGAGGTGATAGAGGAAGTGCTTATGGATCAAGAACAAAGTACTTCAAGTTCATGTTTAATAGATTCATCCTCACCCAAAACAATCCATCATGAATCAAATGAGTCTAAAAGCAACCCTGAGACATCTAGGCTCATCCATGAGGGAGTAACAATCTTAGATACCAATGGCAAGCCCAAGACCATTAAGGCTTGGGCTCCACGCTCTAATTGTTTTCATTATTTGTGCAGGAACATCCATGGAGGGCTGACAATAAGTGGTATGTTGATTGCGGGTGTTCCAGGCATATGAAAGGAAACTATTCTCTCCTCCATGATTTCAAACACAAAAAATGCTTCATATGTGGCATTTGGTGGGGATAAGAAGGGAGGTAAAATTGTTAGTGAAGGAATGGTAACAAATGGTGTACTAAAATTTGAGAAAGTAAATTTTTATGAAAATTTACAATACAACTTGCTGAGTGTATCTCAAATTTGTGATCAAAATTATACCACTTTATTTGATAACACTTATTGCTACATTCTTAAGCCAGGTTTTCAAATCCCAGTAGATTGGATCCTTCTTAAAGCACCAAGAAAAGGAAACACATATGTTTTGGACATGAACAACACCATAATGACAAGCAATGAAACCTGCGTGATTTCTAAGTCATCAGAAGATGAAGCCCAACTGTGGCATAGAAGGATTGTTTATTCAAACATGAAGAACATGAATAAGCTGGTCAAAAATGACTTAGTCATTGGTCTTCCCAAGAAAGAATTTTACTCTTCTAATCATTGTTCATCATGTTATAAAGGAAAACAACATAGGATGCCACATAAGTCCAAAACAATCAACACAAACACAACACCACTCAAAATGCTACACATGGATCTTTTTGGTCCAACCAATGTGATGAGCATTAGAAAAGGCAATATTATTTGGTGATTGTTGATGATTTCACTAGATTCACTTAGGTCTTTTTCTTAAAACATAAAAGTGAAACATTAGAAACATTAATGGAGTTTATCACTAAGATTAAAAATCAACTTGATTTAAAAGTCAAAATCTTTAGAAATGATAATGGATCTGAATTTGTTAACCATGCTTTAGACTCCTTTTGCAGGAACAAAGGCATAGCTAGACAATTCAGTGCACCAAGAACTCTACAACAAAATGGAGTTGCTGAAAGAAGAAAGAAAACTCTCATTGAACTAGCAAGAACAATGCTAGCTGACTCATATTTGCCAATCACATTTTGGGCTGAAGCAATGAACAAAGCATGCAATGTTCAAAACAGGACCTTAATTGTCAAAGAACATAATAAAACACCCTATGAACTTTTGTTTAAAAGAAAATCTTTTATAGGATATCTTAGAGCATTTGGGTGTCATGTGTCTATTTTAAACACTAAAGATCAATTAGGAAAGTTTGCTAAAAAAGCCTATGATGGTTTCTTTGTGGGTTACTCATCAACATCTAAATCATATAGAGTCTACATTCCACATCAAAACATTGTGGAGGAAAATCCTAATATATCATTTGATGAATCCTTATTTCCAAAATCTATAAAAGGATCATCTTGGTTGTTTGATATAAATGCATTAACAAATTCATTTAACACTGGTTATTTGAATGTTGCAGGTCCTTCGGATACATGCTATCCTTATGTACCTCCAAGTATGAGTGAAGTGCATTGACTGCTATTCCTCCAAGACCATCGCATTCACACACTTCAATTATTGCTGATCTTGGCCCTTCATCTCAAACAAGTAATGGAAATTCTGATGGAAATGAAAATTCAACTTCCGTAGAAGTAACTAACACATCAGTAGAAGTTAACCATGCATCCGAAGAAGTTACTAATGCATCCGGAGTAGTGAACAATTCATCAGCAGAAGTTCCTTCTACATCCGTAGATGTACCATCTACTTCTGGAGATGATTCATTGCCATCAACTAAAGTTCCCAATCCATCAGAAATTTCAACTACATTCACATCTATAGATCAACAAACCACAACATCCTTAGTTGTTCCTGTAACTCCTGCAGAAGTTAATCCTACATCTACGGAAACACAAACTCATGAAGATGGTTTTCATCAGTATCAGAAGAACAAAATGATGAGGATTTTGACTACTTTGTTGATTCTCCATCTCAGCTGAATCCATCTCCATCGTCATTAACCAATATCACTAACTTGGAATCATCCATTCCAGTTGACTCAATTCCAACATCAAGAATTCATAAGTATCATCCAATAGAAAACATCATTGGTGATCTTAATGAAAGGACCACAAGAAGCAAAGGGGGAGCTGCCAATATTTTTCTTTTCTCTTGTTTTCTTTCACAAGTGGTTCCTCCCAACATCACTGCTGCATTAATAGACAACAGCTGAATTGAAGCAATGCAGGAAGAACTTTAGCAATTCAGAAAGCAAAAAGTTTGGAATCTAGTTGATCTTCCTAAAGGTCAATATCCAATTGGTACAAGGTGGCTTTTCAAGAAAAAACTAGATGACAGAGGTATCATTGTCAGAAACAAAGCAAGGCTGATAGCACAAGGGTATACTCAAAAAGAAGGGATAGACTATGATGAAGTCTTTGCCCCAGTTGCAAGGATTGAAGCTATTGGAGTCTTTATAGCCTATGCTTCATATAAGAAGTTCACTGTTTACCAGATGGATGTAAAATGTGCCTTCTTATATGGTAAAATTGATGAAGAAGTCTATGTTGCCCAACCACCAGGCTTTGAAGATCCTGATTACCCACACAGGGTATACAAGCTTGACAAAGCTTTGTATGGTATTCATCAGGCACCAAGAAAGTGTTATGAAACATTGTCTTTTTTCTTGCTCAAGCATGGTTCCAAAAGAGGAACCATTTATCAGACTCTCTTCCTCAAACATAATCATCAAGACCTCTTGGTTGTCTAAATCTATGTGGATGATATCATTTTCAGGTCAACAAACAAGAGATTATGTGAAGACTTTGAATCTTTGATGAAATCTGAGTTCCAAATGAGTTCCATATGAGAATTAACATTCTTCCTTGGTTTACAAGTTCATCAAAACTCAAGTGGAATTTTCATCAATTAGGAGAAGTTTGTGCACCAAATCTTGAAGAAGTACAACCTTGCTGACTCTTCTTCATGCAAAACACTAGCATCAACAATAGATAAGATTGTGCCTGATCCTAAAGGGAAATCAGTTGATCAAAGATTGTATAGATCTATGATAGGATCTTTGATGTACTTAACTACCAGCAAACCTGACATATTGTTTGTTGTGTGTGTTTATGCTAGGTACCAATCAGACCCCAAGGAGTCACATATGAATGCTGTTAAGAGGATCTTTAGATACCTCAAAGGGAAGCCAGCTCTTGGACTTTGGTATCCCAAAGAAGGAGAATTCAACCTCTATTCATATCCTGATAGTGACTTTGGAGGTTGCAACAACAACAGAAAATCAACAACTGGCGGCTGACAAATCATTGGACCAAGACTAGTTTCTTGGCAGTGCAAAAAGCAAACAAATGTGTCAGTATCCACAACTGAGGCTGAGTACATTACTGCTTTAGCTGGTTGCTCTCAAGTTTTGTGGTTGCAAAACCAACTACTTGATTATGGTTACAATTTTCTTCAAACACCAATTCACATATATAACTCAGTTGCTATGTTCATAACAGCTAATCTAGTGTAACATAGTAAAACAAAAAATATAGAAATTAGATATCATTTTCTGAGAGACTGCTCAGAAAAAGGTTTAATCAAGTTGATCAAAGTGGATACAACAAATCAGCTTGCTAAATTATTCACTAAAGCCTTTGACTCAGTGAGATTTAATTTCTTAATTGAGTCTTTAGGCATGATCAACTTAGATTAGTCATCATCACAAAGAAAAGCATGATCTGTCCTTTATAATTCTCAATATGAAAAAGCCAAAAACATCCATAAAACATATAAAACTTCAAAAATATTATTTTGTAAATATGTTTGCTTGAAAAAGAAATTCATATCATGGGAAATGATAGCACACTATACCTTTGTTTACTTGCCTGATTTAAAACAAACAATAAAGTCTGATCAGATGTGAGTTGATATGTGAGTACGTTTAGCTTGAGTCGAAACTAAATAAGTCCATGTTTAACATAATGCCAAGGTGACTAATTATGGGGAATTCCATTCTAAGGAGCAAGCAAGTAAGTCTTATCCTGCTATGATAAACTTAGTCACCCAAGCACACTATGTTCCGACACTTTACAACCTCTATCTTTGCGCATCATGCACCCTCTATTTTGCATGAGCAAAGACCTAGGTTCATAGGCACCTTTGTTTTATGTGACTAAAGACCTGGTGACCTGATGCTGATCATCATAAGTTCCAAAAAGGAACAGCTCTAAAAGAATCCAATGTGATCAAATGTATATTATCTTAAAGAGCATAAAAAACATATCAACAGCATTAATAAGATTTCAAAGAAATCTTAAGATAGAGCTTATGATTTATGGAACATAGTTTTCAAGTATGAAAAAGTGATGAATTGACTCATAAACGGAGGACAAACTCTAATGTGAATTGAACGTGGAGTCCATATTTGTGTATCTTTAATCAATACCAAAACATGATAAACAGCATGACAAGTTGAATATATACTCTTGCTTGAATTTATATGGATCATAATACTTACAATCAGCACTAGATCTATGTCTATTATCCTTATACAAAATGCTTCAGGAAGTTGCTTAGTGTCATAGTATGATCCCATGTTATGGTTAAATTGCTTGTAAATATGTTATGTGTAGTTTCTACTACAAAAAAAATGCAAAAAGATTTTGTTTTTGTTTTTCTCTTTGCTAATATGATGGACAGATAATTGCTTTTCATGCTATTCTCTTCGTAAATTTCTGCTAAATGCATAAGTTCATGATTAATCACAAATTTAGGGGGAGTAGTCATTAGCATGAAAAATGAGTTTATCACTTTTAAATGAAGAAAATTGGAGCTTGAGCACTAACTTGGTTGTAGGATATCTGAAGTTTTTAACCAAATCAATCTCTTGCACATTTGCCATGAAGCAAAGTCAACAAGATCCAACAGCAATCAATAAATGATCTAACAACATGTTAGGATTATACAACAAAAGCATAACAAGTTTGCCTTCCGTAAATGTTCTGCGAAAGAATTAACTTGCGGTTCTGCGAAAGAATTAACTTGGGGATAAACCTGATTGTGTATCCAAACAACCATGGAAGGGTAATGAGGATTGAGGGTCCATTAAATAAAAGGATTTAAATATTCTGAGGGAGTATAAATGATGTTCTTGACTGTTGTCATTCTTATTCACTTTTTCAGACCTAGAAAATCGCTCTCATCCTATAAACCCCTCTTTCTGCCAACATTCAAATTACCAACTCCTCACAACCATCAACACTTAAATTTCAACATCATAACATTGAACACACAACATTATGGCTAATAGATTTGCAAAAGAACATAATGTTTGTGATTTTCTTAATGCTAAATACCCAATGACCGAAGGGTGCAGAGATATAATCAATTATTTGAGAAGATCAAGAATATCTTATGCATTGTCTGCAGAAGCAATCATCTATCATTCCCATATGATAGATTTTTGGAGCACAACAAGAATAGAGGAGGAGGACAATGAAAAGGTGATTTATTCAACCATAATAAATGAAGAGTTAAGGATTGATGAAAGAATCATCAGGAGAGTGTTGCAGCTGGGAGAACAAGAAGAGAGACATCCAGATGTGTTTAAGCATGACTACATTGAAAGAATCTTTCGTCTGATGGGATATGATGGAGATTACAAGAATGGAAAGATCAAGAAAGGAAGTTTATGCAAACCTTATAGGTTTCTATGCCACACTTATTTAAAGTGTATGTCAAACAGAAAATCTGGGCTAGATAGATTTTCAAGGCACATCTCATCTGGGATAATTGGTGTGTTTGAGGGAAGAAGATAAAATTATGCTAAATACATCTTTGGGTGCTTATGTGACCACATCAGGGTACAAAAAGAAGATAAGATTTACATGTTCCCTAGATTTCTCCAACTGATCATCAATGATGTATTGCCCAACATTCAAAGAGAAGGTGGAGTTTTTGTTCAATCTCACCTTGGGAGGTCTGTGCTTAATAAAATCAATGGGAAATTTCAAGGAAGAGATATGGAGATGTTTGCACAGGTAATAGATGAAAAAGAAAACATTACCCAAGATCTTATATACATTGAACAACAACAAGCAACATCAACTGAGTCCCCTGAACCTATAGAACAAGAACCACTTTCTCCACCACCAACATCTTTGATAAATCAACCAGAAACACCACCTGTTCATCTCAATTCACCAACAAGTGAACGCGCACAACCATTCTCTCCTTCCCATTCCCAATCATCATTGAATACTGCTACAACAGAAATAGTCTCACCTGATCACTTTCAACAGTCACCACCACATCCATTACCATAATAAGAACCACATTCTCCACCACCAACACCTTTGATAAATCTACCAGAAACTCCACTTGCTCAACTAAATTCACCATCAAGTAAACACACCCAACCTTTCTCCCCTTCCCAATCCTAATCATCACTCAATACTACTACAACAGAACCATTCTCACCCGATCATCATCAAACACCTTCTCATCTAAAAACACAACAAACTTCCTCATCCCCATTTCCTAAACTCACCTCACAAACTGAAAGCCCCGCACTTACTGAAATTATCAATCTTGAAGATGATAATGATGATGAAATGAAAGATGGTGCAATAGAAGAAATTTATTTAGAAGTTGAGGGGAAGAATGACAAGAAAGTGGATCAAGAAATTGAAGCAGCTTGTGTCAAACAACAAGATGAGAGTGATACTCACTTTGTTGACATCACTGCTCTTGATGAAGATGATCTAAAAGAAGAGGAGATTAATATGAGTAAAAGATTCCTTGTTGCTAAATATAACAATCTAATCATCAAAAGTAATCAAAAGTTGGAGAAGTTGAGAGAGTTGAAAAGGAAGCTGAAGGAGAAAGATGAAACAATTGCAACTCAAGAAGCAACCATCAAGCAGTTAAGAGAAGAAATTCAAACAAATAGTGAAGTGTTTGACACTATGGATCAGTTGGTAACTGAGTCCCTTGATGTAACACCCGAAAATTAATTAAGAAAAGAATAAAGATAAAAGGAGAAGTTGTACCAAAGGACAAACATTATTATTTTATGTTTAAAGTGGGCATGGCCACCCACTACACTGCTGCACGACCTACTTCAACTGCTAGAAAGAAGAAAAAGCAGAATTTCCATCGGTTCTAAATAGAAGAATAAGAAGATTTAGCTTGAAGGTGAGTTTTCATGTGTTTTGCTCGGTTTCAGCTGAGTTTTCAGCTTCAGGACCGATTCTTATGTGATCTTTTGTGTTTGGTTTTAGTGTTTTGGTGTGTTTAGGCGTTTGAACTCTAGGTTGCTCTCGGGTTTGGAGTTTTACTCGAAAGCAGTAGAGGTGAGTTCTAGATCCCCTCTTTTAAATGTTTTATGCTTATTTGGGGCTGGTTTGTATATTTGACTGATGTTTTCGAAACAAGTTATGATTTTTTCATGTATGGTGTGGACGGTTATGATGATATGGTTATGTTGTGTGATTCTCTTGTTGATCGTTTAAAGTTTATGATGTTCTAAGTGTTAGACTGATAGATCTAAGTTGTGTTCAGGTTAGAATATTTGGGAACTGTTAATGGCATAAGTTGAATTTCATGTTAGTTTCAATGTTCATCCTCATTTAGCAGAAAGTCTTTTGTTCATGCGCATTTGTTTTCTTTTCTTCATGCTTGTTAAGTCTTCATGCGCATTTGTTAAGTCTTCATGCGCATTTGCTAAGTCTTGATGCGCATTTGCTAAGTCTTCATGCGTATTTGCTAAGTGTTCATCCGCATTTGTTCATCAACATTTGCCTTTAGTACAGTCAAAGTGTTCATCCGAATTTGCTCAACCACATTTGTTCATCCGCATTTGCCTTTAGTACAGTGAAAGTGTACATCCGCATTTGATCATCCGCATTTGTCTAAGCTCATCCGCATTTGTCTAAAGACCTGGGATTTTCTGGAAATTTTGGGAATAGAATTTAAGTATGGAGAGCTTCTGTAAAAGGAAAGATTATGCTTGTTTAAGGATTATTATGCTTGGTTCTTTCTTATGTGCTACTTTTTCTATGTCAATAATATTTTCATGTTATGTGATTATGTAATGTGTATCTTAATAAGTATTATCCATAACAAGTGGACATGAAAAAATTAAAGAAGAACAGTGAAACTTAATGAATGTTACCCCGGGCCCTCATGATGAATGAAAAGCCTTGCAAGCATAGTGAATGGAGGTTCACGACCTTGTTGTCTTTAGCTCAACTGATATGTGGCTGTATAGCCCATGAGGATGCACATCTAGGGTCTAATCTTAGGGATTGACAAATGAATGAATGGGATCCTAGTTCATGAGCGGGCTTCGTGCCTAGCAGTGTGGATCAACTGTCGATGGGTTTGCTACCATGATAAACGTTTGCCGACAAGGGTTCGACATCTGTTGCCAACCAACAGTGTAGGCTCTTGCTTTGGGCAATCCTAGTTAATAAAAGAGAAAGATAATGAAAGAAAGAAAGATAATGAATCACTTTATGATTGATTATGTATATTGATGAATGATCACCAAATGAAGTTTACAAAGTGTATTTTTCTATATTATTAAAACTAGAACTCACTCAGCAACACTGACTTTTTATATGCATATCAGTTGGCAGGTAAGGTTGTTGCTGAGGATGGCACGCGGGTGAGGCTACTTGGCGGGCAAAGACTGGCATCCATTCGTGCATGATGATTTTGTTGTTTTGTAATACAACTGAATGATTCATTTTGTAACTGTTAAAATACAATGATGTATTATTTAGCAAAATCAAATATTAATGCATGGATGGTTTTCGATAACTTAATCCGCTGCGATGTTTTTATGAAATGTATTTATCTTATAAGAAAAAAAGCTGTGATTGTCCAACTATGAGGTCTCCGGGAACTGGACCTTACAAGTTGGTATCAGAGCCAAAGTTTAAGAGAAATGGGTAAATATTTTCAAAACCTAAACTTAAACTGAGAATGGAACCGAATGGAAGGATGCCAGCCCAAGTAGCTACGTGCCATCAGGTAATCTTTCATAAGTAACTGGTATTACGAGCGCGTGCTATTTGATTTATGTGATCAGTAGATTTGGACACCGATGTAGTCTGGATAGGGAATGCTTGGGGGATGAAGAGTAAAGTAAGTGGCTAATTATAACTGGCCACTGTAGTTAGGGACTTACTATACTTGACATAATCTGAGCTATTACCTTGAATGACCTTGTTAGTGATTGAATCTTATAGGAGGTAGATCTTATGGCGGGTAGCAAACCTGGGAAGGCAACCCGAGGCGGTGCTCGTGGCGGGCGTACTACTAGGCCACGTGTCACCCGAAGCAAAGCTAAGGCTCCCGAGACAGTTCATGAGGACATGGATATCCATAGCCACCAAGAGGGTGAAGGATCGCCACCCTCAAGTCTACGATAAAGGAAGCTATTGCTGACGAAGTTTACAACGTCATGCAGAACGTGTTACCTTTAGTGGTGACCGAGGTATTGAGGGTAATAAAGGATGGTGAAAAGACCAAAGATACAGGGGAGAAGGAGAAAGATGATAATGAACCGTCTAGTCCTAAGGTGGTAATCCATGATGGTGATAGCGAGGGGGAGAAGGAGGCCGCTAATTGGTGCACCTATAGGCAGTTTTAGAGGTGCAAACCCCCGAACTTTGATGGTAATAGCAATGCTACTGCTGCTCATCGTTGGGTTCGAGAGATGGAGGCAGTCCTAGACATCAGTGAGTGTCGGGAGGATCAAAAGGTGAAGTTTGCCTCTTCTTCTTTCATTGACTCGGCATTATGCTGGTGGGACAACATTGTCCAAGCAGAGGGGAAACGGTCTGTTGGAAGGATGAGGTGGTCGGATTTGATGGAACGTGTACTGGAGGAGTATTGTCCACATCGGGAGTTGGACAAAATAAGGAAGGAGTTCTTGCATTTAGAGGCTGGAAACATGACTCATCAAGAGTATACCTCGTAGTTTAATGAGCTTGCAAGACACCCCAGAGTCCAAGAAGATCAAGAGATACATGCAGGGTCTGCCCGTGGATATCAGGAGGAACATGATAGCTACTAGACTGAGCACTTTCAGGTCTACAGTAGACTTGGCTGGAAGGTTGTATGATGACAGGGATCCGATGCCAGTTCAGAGGAAGGTTGAGAAAATTTGGAACAAGAATGGTAATGGGAAGCAATTCAGGGGTGACCACTATGGGATCGGGGAAAAGAAGATGAGGAGTGACGATCGATGCCCAGGATCAAGTATAGAGAGTAACAGGAGGGAATGTAAGAAGTGTGGGAAGGTTCACATGGTTGAGTGTAGAGTGGGGATGAACCGATGTTTTAAGTGTGGAGGCGAATGCCACTATGCTAGAGAGTGCGGGGTACCACGATGTTATCAGTGTGGGGAGGTAGGCCACTCGGGCCTAGATTGCAAGAAGGGTGGAGTAGGGAGCTCAGGGACTCAGACTATAGGCAAGAAAGGGAGGAGTAATAGCACCAAACCCAAGGCAAGGGCATTCAACTTGACCCGAGAAGAAGCCAGAGTGGACCCTGAAGTAGTTTCAGGTATGTTTCTGGTAAACCAATTGTATGCTTCCGTGCTCTTCGATTAGGGTGCTAGTAGAAGTTTTGTATCTGCTACCATTTGTCGTGAAATGCATGGTAAGAATAAGAAGATAAACATGCCCTTCTATGTAGAGACAGCTATAGGAAAGTCTACCAAAGTGACTGATGTGATAGATGGTTTCCTCATAGAGTTGGACGGTCGTAAGTTTCCTGCTAGATTGTTTGTGATGGCCCTAGGAGGTTTTGATGTGGTGTTAGGGATGGATTGGTAGGCGGCCTACAAAGCGAACATCATGTTCCAAAAGAGGACGATTTGTCTGACTGCGCCCGATGGCAGTTTGGTTATGATACATGGACACAAGGAGTGCATTACACCGCAATCTCGATGATCATGGCCGAGAAGTTTATGAGACGCAGGTATGGTGCTTACTTGGCCTATGTGAAGGATGTGGATGCTACCGTGCCTCAACTGTCAAGTGTGGCGATAGTATGAGATTTCCCTGATGTGTTTCCCGAAGACCTACTAGGGGTACCACCTGACCGAGAGATCGAGTTCCCAGATTGATCTGATACCTGGAACCCAACCTGTTGCAAAGGCACCGTATCATCTCACTCCCTCCGAGATGAAGGAATTGACGACCCAGTTGCAAGAGTTGTTAGATAAGGGGTTCATTCGACCGAGTATCTCTCCCTGGGGTGCTTCGATCTTGTTTGTAAAGAAGAAGGATGGTAGCATGAGGATGTGCATCGACTACCGTGAGTTGAAAAAGTTGACGGTGAAGAACAGGTACCCACTACCGAGGATTGATGACTTGTTTGATCAACTCCAAGGCGCCAGCTGGTTCTCAAGGATAGATCTCCGATCTGGTTACTGTCAGCGAATGGTCAAAGAGCAGGATATCCCGAAGACCGTGTTTCGAACTCGATATGTACATTATGAATTCCTCGCTATGTCTTTCGGTCTAACCAACATGCCAGCTGCTTTTATGGATTTGATGAATTGGGTGTGTCGGCTGATGTTGGATAAATCAGTGATTATGTTTATTGATGATATCCTGATTTATTTGAAGAGTGAATAAGAGCATGCCGGTCATATTTACGAGGTATTGGAGACACTTAGTAGGGAGAAGCTGTATGCTAAGTTCTCTAAATGTGCATTCTGGTTGTGGGAAGTTCAGTTTTTGGGTCATGTTGTTAATTCTGAAGGGATTATGGTGGACCCGGCAAAGGTGGAGACGGTTATGCAATGGAAGACCCCAAAGACGCCATCCGAGATCCGCAGTTTCTTGGGTTTGGCGGGCTGCTACAGACGGTTCCTCCAAGACTTCTCCAAGATAGCTTCACCATTGACCAAATTGACCCATAAGGATGTGAAGTTCGTATGGTGTCAAGTGCAGGAGAATGCTTTCAAAGAGTTGAAGACAAGGTTGACTCAAGCTCCTGTCTTGACACTACCTAAAGGGAATGAAGACTTGGTGGTCTATTTCGATGCTTCTTATTCAGGATTGGGTTGTGTGCTGATGCAACGAGGAAGGGTTATAGCGTATGCATCCCGACAATTGAAAATCCAAGGCTAACTACCCTACTCATGACCTAGAGTTGGCGACTGTGGTTTTTGCATTGAAGATTTTGAGGCATTACCTGTACGGGATGAGGTGCACCATCTTCACTGATCGCAAATGTTTGAAGTACTTCTTCGAGCAGAAGGATCTTAACATGAGACAAAGAAGATGGTTAGAGTTGATCAAGGATTACGACTGCGAAATCCACTATCATCCAGGTATGGCGAACGTAGTAGCCGATGCCCTCAGTCGAAAGGAGAGGCCGGAGCCGATTCGGGTGAAGGCTTGCCAGCTTGTTGTGACGTCGGACGTTATGGGTCAAATCAGGGAATTCCAAGATGAGGCATTAAAGGATGATAGGATTGAATCTGAACGAATGAAGGGGCAGGCGATGGATTTAGGGGAAAATACCTTTGGCATTAAAACCCGTTTCGGGCGGATGTGGATTCCTCGTTATGGGGTGCTGAGGGGAAGGATCATGGATGAAGCTCACAAAACATGGTATTCCATCCATCCTGGTGCTACAAAAATGTATCATGATCTGAAGAAGGATTATTGGTGGCCAGGGATGAAGCGTGACGTGGTGGAGTATGTGAGTAAGTGCCTGGCCTATTTATAAGTGAAGGCGGAACATCAGAAACCATATGGGAAGATCCAACCTTGGATATACCCGAATGGAAGTGGGAACACATCACCATGGATTTCATCACAAAGTTGCCTCGCACTACGAGAGGATGTGATACCATTTGGGTGATGGTAGACCGCCTGACGAAGAGTGCACACTTTTTGCCAATCCGAGAGACTTACTCGTCGGAAAGGTTGACGGAGCTGTTCATCAATGAGATCATAACTCGTCATGAGATGCCGGTGTATATTGTTTCTGATAGGGACACCCGGTTCACGTCCAAGTTTTGGAAGAGATTTAATGATGCGATGGGGACGAGGTTACACATTAGCACAGCTTATCACCCTCAGACAGACGGTCAATCAGAATGGACCATTCAGACCTTGGAGGATATGCTTCGGGCATGAATTATTGACTTTGGTGGAAGTTGGGATGAACACCTACCGTTGGCAGAGTTCTCCTACAACAAGAGTTATCATGCCAGTATAGGCATGCCACCATTGGAAATGTTGTATGGAAGGAGATGCAGAACCCCAGTGTGTTGGGGTGACATTGGACAGAAAGAATTAGGAAGCATCGAGATCATTGAAGCCACGTCAGAAAAGCTAGAAAATATCAAGGCTTTTATGAAAGAGGACAAAGATAGGCAAAAGTCGTATGCTGACAAGAGGCGTAGGCCGATTGAATTCCAGGTGGGTGATAAAGTGATGCTGAAGGTTTCACCTTGGAAGGGGATCATTCATTTTAGTAAGAAAGGTAAGCTGAGCCCGAGGTATATAGGACCTTTTCGAGTCATTGCACGAGTAGGAGAGGTGGCCTATAGGTTGAAGCTACCCGATGAGTTAAGGGGAATTCATCCAACATTCCATGTATCTCATTGAGAAAATGCCTAGCTGATGAAGATATGATTGTACCACTGGAAGACATTGAAGTGGATGAACGGCTCAATTATGTAGAGCAACCAGTGGCAATCATTGACTGAAAGGTGAAGAGATTACAAAATAAAGTGGTTCCACTGGTGCAAGTACAAAAGGACAACCATTATTATTTTATGTTCCACTGGAGGCACAGGAAGGGATCTGAGTCTACGTGGGAGACTGAGGAGGAGATGAGACAACATACACACAACTATTTGAAGAGTGACAGGTTTCAGGGACAAAACATTATAAGGGGGGTGGACTTGTAACACCCGAAAATTTATTAAGAAAAGAATAAAGACAAAAGTAGAAGTTGCAAAAGTGGAGGGGCTAGAGTGTACAAAAGGACAACCATTATTATTTTATGTTTAAAGTGGGCATGGCCGCCCACTACACTGCTACACCACCTGCTTCAACTGCTAGAAAGAAGAAAAAGCTGAATTTCCATCGGTTCTAGCGAGAAGAAGAAGAAGATTCGGCTTGAAGGTGAGTTTTCGTGTGTTTTACTCGGTTTCAGCTGAGTTTTTAGCTTCGGGGACCGATTCTTATGTGATCTTTTGTGTTTAGTTTTGGTGTTTTGGTGGGTTTAGGCGTTTGAACTCTAGGTTGCTCTCGGGTTTGGAGGAGTTTTACTCGAAAGCAGTAGAGGTGAGTTCTAGATCCCCTCTTTTAAATGTTTTCTGCTTATTTAGGGCTGGTTTGCATATTTGACTGATGTTTTTGAAACAAGTTATGATTTTTTTCATGTATGGTGTGGACGGTTATGATGATATGGTTATGTTGTGTGATTCTCTTATTGATCGTTTAAAGTTTATGATGTTCTAAGTGTTAGACTGATAGATCTAAGTTGTGTTCATGTTAGAATGATGTTTGGAAACTGGTAATGGCATAAGTTGAATTTCAGGTTAGTTTTTATGTTCATCCACATTTTACAGAAAGTCTTTTGTTCATGCGCATTTGTTGTCTTTTCTTCATGCTTGTTAAGTCTTCATGCGCATTTGTTAAGTCTTCATGCGCATTTGCTAAGTCTTCATGCGCATTTGCTAAGTCTTCATCCGTATTTGTTCATCCGCATTTGCCTTTAGTACAGTCAAAGTGTTCATCCGCATTTGTTCAACTGCATTTGTTCATCCACATTTGCCTTTAGTACAGTCAAAGTGTTCATCCGCATTTGTCTAAAGACCTGGGAGTTTCCGGAAATTTTGGGAATAGAATTTAAGTATGGAGAACTTCTATATAAGGAAAGAGTATGCTTGTTTAAGGATTATTATGCTTCATTCTTTCTTATGTGCGGTTTTTCTATGTCAATAATATTTTCATGTTATGTGATTATGTAATGTGTATCTTAATAAGTATTATCCATAACAAGTGGACACGAAAGAATAAAAGAAGAACAGTGAAACTTAATGAATGTTACCCCGGGCCCTCATGATGAATGAAAAGCCTTGCAAGCATAATGAATGGAGGTGCATGACCTTGTTGTCGTTAGCTCAACTGATGTGCGCCTGTATAGCCCATGAGGATGCACATCTGGGGTCTAATCCTGGGGATTGACCAATGAATGAATGGGATCCTAGTTCATGAGCAGGCTTCATGCCTAGCAATCTGGACAACTGTCGATGGGTTAGCTACCATGATAAACGTTTGCCAAAAGGGGTTCGGCATCTGTTGCCAACTAACAATGTAGGCTCTTGCTTTGAGCAATCCTAGTTAATGAAAGTGAAAGATATTAAAAGAAAGAAAGATAATGAATCACTTTATGATTGATTATGTATATTGATAAATGATCACCAAATGAAGTTTACAAAGTGTATTTTTCTATATTATTAAAACTAGAACTCACTCAACAACGCTAACTTTTTATATGCATATCAGTTGGCAGGTAAGGTTGTTGTTGAGGATGGCATTCGGGTGAGGCTACTTGGCGAGCAAAGACTGGCATCCATTCATGCATGATGATTTTTTTTGTTTTGTAATACAACTGCATGATTCTTTTTGTAACTATTAAAATACAATGATGTATTATTTAGCAACATCAAATATTAATGCATGGATGGTTTTTGATAGCTTAAACCGCTGCGATGTTTTTATGAAATGTATTTATCTTATATGAAAAAATGTTGTGATTGTCCAACTATGAGGTCTCTGGGAACGGGGCCTTACACTTGATTCTGCTGATAAAGAAAGAAAAGGAGAATGTTATGTCTGAGCTAAATAAAGCTTTGAAAACTATCTCTGAACAATCAGATCTGCTGAAAGCAAAAGATGAAGAGATAGAAGCTCTAAAGAAGAAGGTGCATGTACATGAATTGGATATTCATTAAGAACAAATCAAAGAAGTTGCTCAACCAACATCATCTCTAGCAGCTAACCTTCCATTGATGAAGCCAAAAGAACCAACCATCAAGTATAACAGAAAGAGAAAGTATATGGGAGGAATAAGAGCTGAAGTAATTGTGATTGAAGATTCTCCAAAGAAAACAAAAACCATGTCTCCTGAGCACACTCCATCAGCAAATCTGTCTACTCTCAAACCAATTCAATACAATGAAGAACAGAGTGATGCTGAGTGGGAGGATTTAACCAAGGACGACTCTCCCAAGGCTGCTGAAGAAGCAAGGTCTGATGACCTGCTTACTACTGAAGATATATTCAAAGAAAGAGACCAATCCTCTATGTTCATGGATCTGATCAACAATGGTTTTCCTTATGACATGGTGGAAAGGATGAATATGAATGAGACAAAGCAAGTTTTGAAACAGTTTGATGCAGGTAGGTTTGTGTTACCTGTGTGTAACTATGAAACCTTCACAAAATATCAATCAATCCTAAAGATAAAGCATGAATTGGGTCGTTGTGACACCAAAAAGCTCACCAAGTACAACACGATATGTTTGTTGCAAAGCCATAATTATGAGTCTCATGAATTGAAGGGAAGAACTATAGCTGAGCTTAGAAACATGATGTAGTATGTGATGAAGGTTGAATTGGAATATGGTGTTAGATTCAAAACTGGGGCACCTAATCCTACTTATAAACAACAAACAAAACCATCCCCTGCTGTGTCAATAGTAGTTGAAAGTAAAGATATGCACAAAGGGAAAGAAAAGCTGATCAAGGAGCCAAGAGATGTAATTCCCACCAAAATTTGGCATTTGGGAACAATTGTAAGGGAGATAACTGAGCAAAAATCAACTTTGATTCAATTGTATAATCATCTGACAACTCCAAGATCAGTACAAGAGAACAAAATCATAGCTTGGAAGTTTGACCCAGATTGGGATTGTGCAGCAATCAAAAGAGCATCTGGGATGATTCAATATTTTCCATGGATGGAGACTCTCATTTCCCTCCCAAATGCAGACATCTCTGATCTACAAAACATCCCAGTCACTAGTTACCCAATCAATCCAAGAGGGAGAGACTTCTCTGTTATCATTGCAAAATTAAGAAACAAATGTATAGCAGAAGTTGTGAAGGAAGCAAAAAGAGATGATGCAGATCACAAAAGGAGAAAAAAAAACAGAAGAGGTCTCAATCCAGCTCCTCTCAACTTGTTGATGATGTATTTTTTAGAAAAATTGGATATGTAGACAAGAGTGCAGCATCCATCAAGATCATTGAAGGAAACCAATACTCAAATCCCATTACTGGATGGGGATATGTTGAAAGAACAAAAGAATTGGTGTTGCAAAGAAATGATCCAAACAAGAAAGCTTCATGTATCAGACTATTTGATCCCATGGAAATAAAGCTTCTTCATCCAAGTTACACCTCATACTTACATGATAAGTACTTCCCAAAATTGTCTGATAATATTCCTTAAGGAGGCATATGTTTATATGTGCACATTATACAAGTGATAGACAAGCTTCGTGCCAAAGCTTACAAAAGAAGAAAATCCGAGTCTGGTCAACTCATGGGAACTAAAATCCCTTCTATCACTGATCTTTGAATTTCTGAGCAAGATGAGTTGAAAGTAGTCTCAAACAATAAAGTAGTTGTAACATTGACTACTGAAGAAGATGTCCTTGTTCTTAGTTTTAAGACATTGAAGAATATGAGAAAAATTAAGATCAAGTATATGTATCAAGATCAGAAGGATGATGTTGCATACTTTGACAAAAAGATTTTGGAAAGAGTTCAGGAGTTGAAGACATTGAACAACTAATTACAAGTTTCTAAACCTAAAGGGGAGTATTGTTAGGTCTAGATTGATTGTATAGGTTTAGAAGATTATTTTTCACACCCCGGGCCCAGGTAGGGTGGGACGTCACAGACTAGTAACAATATATGGCAGCGGAAACAAACCATCATAAGAGCACAAAAGGAGAGAACATCACATGGCATTACAGTTTAAAAAAATACCGGGCTAGATGTGGGTCTAACCACCCATACGAGTATAAGTTTTCAACAATACAAATTGTTCCCAACCGAAATAAATAGAAATAAGTCCAAATTGTTTGAAAATCAAAACAAGCCAATGCCATGGTCACGGTGCTAGGTCAAGTCTTCTACACAGCTAGACTCCCTTCAAGGATTACCTGAAACATGCTCAAAAGAAATTTGTGTCAACTAAAAAGTTGGTGAATTCAAGTGCTTAAAGTTAAAAAAAAAGGATTCAAAAGAATCCACATTTGATTTAAAAGTCATAGATCATAGTATCATAGTTGTGGGGATCACAATCAACCCTGCACTCAGTCCCGGCTAGCCCCTTCTAAAGTTACGTTACACCGGCTAATCCCAAAGGAAGAACTGAGCCTCATATTGTGGACCATACCTGCCGGATGGTTCACCTTAGTATCTTATTAAAACTTATCACATGCCACAAACGACCCTGCAGGATCTCAGTATGGTACCCTTCCGTTCATCAAGGAAGGCACTGTGTGTGGGGAATTCCCCAAGTAGATCTACCCTTATAAAACAAGCGGTTCACACAAGAATTAATGATCGTGATAAAAGTAAAAGTAGGTTCTAACATTTCCACAACATATAGCAGCATATTATAGCACAGAAAAGTTCAGTTTAAACAGAGCATGCTTCACCCCAAAAACAGTAGTAAAAAGGGGACACTAGAACTCACCTTAGAGCTTCAAGTGACGGGTTCTTCGTGTACCGAACAGGTTTCAAGTTTAGCACCCTACCAACAAGATTAAGTGTTAAGCCACTAATTCTAAGGTCATACGAGGTAGATAATAATGTGTTAAGGGGTTAAATGTTCAACTAGTTTAGATTTGCCAAGGCTTGCATTAGAAAGTTTCCTTTTATAGTAAGTCATGGTTTCTTATGGATAATTATAGGTTTTTACACTATTAGGTCATTGATACCAGTTAAAATAAGTTACCAAGTGATTACATGTTCATAGGGTCATTTTATAGAGTTTTGGCAGAATTTACAGTTTAGCCCCTCAAGTTTCAAAATTTACAATTTCTACCCTAAAGTTTGCTTCTTTACATTTAATGGCCTTTTTGAAAAAATAACAGATTTAGAAGTTAAATAATACATCTTAATCAAGTTAAACTTCCAATTTTTAAAACTTTAGAATTTAGTTGGTAAACATGTGTTTTTACGTTACCGGTTACGGTGAAACCGGGGGTTTTTAACGGTTAAGTATTAAACCTTATAATTTTATGTCTTAAAATTTGAAGTATTATATTAAGGAATTTTAATAAGTTTTTTTATAATCTGTTAACAATGTATTCTTAAGCCCTTTTTGTTGAAAGTCTCGTTTTTAAGTTCGACTCGTTAAAGCGCGTTTTTACTCGAAACCGATCGCTCAAAATCATGTTTGACCAAATTTTCACCATATTTAAGTCTTAAAGTTATAATATTACTGAAATAACAAGTTTCTCATAGATTTTAGGTTTTGTTGTAGTATTTCCATGAATTTCTTCCAAAAATCACCCGGTTAAGGCCCGTTTTTAACTAAAAATTTCATTTAAATTGTTCTTAGACCCATTTAACCACAAATTAGACCAATTTCACTTTTTTAACCTTTTTATAGAATGGAATTATTTTTAACATGGTTATACCCTATGTCCTCATATTTTCAAGTCAATTTACCACCTTTTCGGGTCCCCGAATAAGTCCAAAATGCCTATAATCCCTACTATTTTAATTTTTCAGCTTTTGACAACATTTCATATGCCCAATAACATCAAAAACCTACTGAAAATCAGTTCTAATACACGGATCTAACATGTAACCATAATATAAGCTTGTATTTGGGAGATTTTTACCATTTTAGCCCTTTACACATGTGTAAAACATATTAGTTGTACCCATTCACCACCAAATCGTTTTGTAACTTTCAAAACAGGTTGTTAGTAGGTTTAAAAAAACATTTTTAAGCAGATCCCAGCTTTGGTTACGGAGGGTTACAAAACATAAAGTTCATGGGTGTCAAAGTCACCCAAAAGAGGGTTTTCTAGGTGTAACTTGTGTTCCACCGTAGCATGACCAATATTTCATGTGAGATACCTCTAGTGAAGTTAAAAGATCCTAAGGAATGAGATGATAGCAGTGGACTTCTGTTAGAACAAAGAAAGTAAGGGTTTTGGTGGATAGAAGAAAGAATAACACATGACATAGTTTGTTTCGGGTAGGATGAAGCTTACTCTTGTATGGTTCACGATTTGGAGAGTGTGTAGAGTGACAGAACGGTCTGGAATTCTTCGAACAAGGGCTGGAAGAGTCGAGTTTGATGAAACCGTGTGTCAAAGGCTCACAAGATAGCACCCTCTTGCTAGTATGAAGCTTGACCGATGATGTTTGATGCTTGAACTTCGACTAGGGGGCTGAAATGAAGCTGGAACCATGGGTGTATGTGTGTTTCAGCTAGAGAGAATTCGAGAGAAGAGGGAAGAGAGTGAGAGGTGAGAAATGAGGGTGGGTTCAAGTGTTGCATGTAATAGGAGTGGAGGGGAATGGTGGCAAGTTTGGGTGGTGTAGAAGAGAAGAGATTGGTGGAGAGGGGGGGTGAAGGGGCGGTCGATCTTAGAGCTTTGTGGGGTGTAATTAGTTTTAAATTTTAAATGAAAATTTGTTATTGTGTAGTATTATTAAGTGGGTAATTTTTATTAGTTGTTTAAGTATTAAGTATGTATATGTATATGTTAAACCGTGAATTGTGTGTGTATGCACACATATTTAATTGTTTCAATTAAGATTAAATTTTGAAATGGACTAATTGACTTTCCCAGAACACGAAGTTATTCTATGCTAAGGCTAGATCTAACAAATTCATGCAAAATGGCACATGAAATAACAAAAATGACAATAATAGCAATAGTAATAGTAACACTGATAGTAATAGTAATAGTGATATTGCATTAATATTAATTGTATGGATAATGATGCGGGAGGGGTTAAAGGTTAGGGTTATGACCTGGAGGTCGGTTGTTACATTCTCCCACCGTTTATGAAATTTCCTCCCGAAATTTTAGCTTCGATAAGTTCCGGAATGGGTGGGTCTGAAGAGATGTGGATAATTCTTTCTCATCTCGTCTTCTCGCTCCTAAGTGAATTCAGGTCCTCGCCTAGAATTCCATCTTACCTTGACCTTGGGTATGCGACTTCGCCTGAGTTTCTTGACCAGCCGGTCAGTAATCTCTACAGGCTCTTCCATGAAGTTCAACTTGTCATTAATCCTTGCTTCCTTCAGGGGTAACTCCATGGCTTTGTCTACCATGCACTTCTTCAAATTTGACACATGGAAGGTGTCATGTATGTGGCCTAGCTCTTGCGGTAGCTTTAATTGATACGCCACGGGGCCAATTCTCGTTAGTATCTCAAATGGTCCTATATATCTTGGGCTTAGCTTTCCTTTTCTTCCAAACCTCACAGTCCCCTTCCATGGTGCTACTTTTAGCATTACCCTGTCACCCACTTGAAACTCTAAAGGTTTTCTCCTTCTGTCAGCATATTTCTTCTGACGGTCTCTGGCCGCTCTTAAATGCTCCTTAATTTTAAATATCTTGTCGGTGGTCTCCATCACAATGTCGGGTCCCATTACTTGACTATCCCCGATCTCATTCGAACTCAACGGTGATCGGCATTTCCTGCCATATAGGGCTTCATAGGGAGCTGCTTTTATACTTGCGTGATAACTATTGTTGTAGGAGAACTCTACTAGAGGAAGATGGTTATCCCAGTTCCTCCAAAGTCAATCACACAAGCCCTTAGCATATCTTCCAAGGTTTGGATGGTTCTTTCACTCTGCCCGTCAATTTGTGGGTGGTAAGCAGTGCTTAAATCCAGACGGGTTCCTAAAGCCCGCTGGAGTGACTTCCAGAAACGAGAAGTGAAACGACTATCATGGTCGGAGATGATTGATAGTGGCACCCCATGCCTGGTCACTATCTTGTCGATGTACAGTTGGGCCAGCTTCGTCAGGTTGTTGTCCTCTCGAATCGGCAAGAAGTGAGCCGATTTAGTTAACCGGTCAACTATTACCCAGATGGTGTCATGTCCTCTGAAAGTTCTGGGTAGTTTTGTAACAAAATCCATTGTGACGTTATCCCATTTCCATTCTAGAATTTCAGGCTGTGGTAACATCCCTGGCGGTTTTTGATTTTCAGCCTTCACCATGGCGCACGTTAAACACTTCCCAACGTATACGACGATTGATTTCTTAATTCCAGGCCACCAGAAAAGTGCCTTTAGATCTTGGTACATTTTGTCACTTCGGGGTGAATCGAGTACCTAGATTTATGGGCTTCGTCTAGGATCACCTCTCTAATTCCCCCATACTTTGGTACCCATGTTCTTCCTTCATATTTATATATACCATCGTTGCTCAATTCTAACCACTTCTCCATTCCTGTTAACAACTCCCCTGCCAAATTATCTTCATTTAGCGCTTCACCTTGAGCTTCTTTTAGTCTCGCAACAAGGTCAGTATACACACTCATCCTTAAGGCACGGACACGAAGGGGTTTTTCTCTTTCTTTCCTGCTTAAGGCATCCGCCACTACATTGGCCTTGCAGGGATGATAGCGGATTTCGCATTCGTAATCATTCAATAGCTCAACCCATCTTCTCTGATGTATGTTTAGCATTTTCTGATGAAGAATGTGTTGCAAACTTCTATGGTCAGTGTAAATAATGCATTTCGTGCCATAGAGGTAATGCCTCCACATTTTGAGTGCAAATACCACGGCACCCAATTCTAGATCATGCATTGTGTAGTTCTTCTCATGATCGTTCAGCAGTCTGGATGCATAAGCAATTACCTTGTTACGCTGCATTAGCACGCATCCCAGTACCTGACGCGAGGCGTCGCAATAGACCACGAAATATTCAACTCCTTCTGGGAGGGCGAGGATAGGTGCACTACATAGTTTCTCCTTGAGTGTTTCGAATGCTTCGTTCTGCTCTTGTTCCCACTCAAAAGCTGTATTCTTCTTGGTCAAGGCAGTTAACGGTTGTACAATACGCAGAAGTCCTTGATAAACCTTCTATAGTATCCGGCCAATCCAAGGAATTGCCTTATCTCGGTAGGAGTTTCCGGAATTCTCCAATTCTTAATGGCCTCTATCTTTGAAGGATCCACTTGAATTCCGTCTTCATTTACGACATGCCCTAGGAATTGGATTTCCCGCATCCAAATTCGCATTTGGAGAACTTGGCATATAGTTGCTCATTCTTGAGCAACTCAAGAATCAGCCTAAGGTGCTTCTCATGCTCTTCCTTTCCACGGGAGTAGATCAGGTTGTCGTCGATAAATACAATCACAAATTTGTCTAGATATGGGCGGCACACTCGGTTCATGAGATCCATAAATGCCGCTGGTGCGTTAGTCAGTCCAAAGGGCATAATCAGGTACTCATAATGCCCATATCTAGTTCTAAAGGATGTTTTGGGTATGTCTTCCTCTCTTATCTTCAGTTGATGGTACCCTAACCTTAAGTCTATTTTGGAGAAGTAGCTTGCCCCCTACAGTTGATCGAATAGGTCATCAATTCTCGAAAGAGGGTAACGATTCTTTATTGTCAGTTTGTTTAGTTCCCGGTAATCAATACACATACGTAGGGTCCCATCCTTCTTTTTCACGAATAGCACCGGGGCACCCCATGGAGACACACTCGGTCGTATAAACCCCTTGGTGAGTAGCTCTTTGATTTGTAGCATTAGTTCTTTCATCTCGGGAGGGGCAAGTCGTTACGGTGGTTTGGCTACCGGTTCAGCACCAGGCAATAGGTCTATTTGGAATTCAACCTGACAGGTCGGAGGGAGTCCCGATAGGTCTTCGGGAAATACCTCCGGATATTCTGAAACCACTGGTATATCCTCAATCTTCTTTTCCTCTTTGGCTTTTATCACGTAAACTATGAAAGCTGGGCATCCCTTCATGAGACTCTTGGTTGCCTTCAAATGGGATATCATAGGATATAACATGTTACATCTTTCACCATGAACAACTAACACCTTCCCGTCATTCAATGGTATCCTAAGTAGGCGCTCATCACACACGATTTCGACTCTACTCTTAGCCAGCCAATCCATGCCAACAACCACATCGAATCCTCCTAGCTTAATAGGCATCAGGTTTATCTTAAATGTACTACCTTCTAGGATCATTAAGCAATCCTGGATGACTTCATTAGTTTCTAAGATGTTACCGTTAGCTAATTCTATGGTAAACGTATCAGTCAGGACGCATGCACTCAAGTCAATCAAAGGCCTAAAAGCACTAGAGACAAAACTAGCAGTTGCTCCAGTATCAAATAGAACAATAGCAGGATGATTATTTATAAGGAACGTTCCATTGACCACATCAGGTTCCTTACGAGCACCGACTGGATCCATCACGAATGCTCGTCCCTTGGGCTTATTGGGTCTGGCATCCTTATCGCTCCCCAGCTTAGGACACTTATTCCTCATGTGTCCTGGATCTCCACACTAATAGCATTGTTTACCTGGCACATACGTACAATCCTTAATCAGATGACCCTGTCGTTTGCATCGGAAGCAAGGCATCGAGTTGCACTCCCCTTGATGATGCAGTTTACACTTGTTGCAGAATGGGCTTGTTCCCGAGTATAGCTTCCGAGTCCTTCCACCCTGGTCTTCGCACCTCATACCTTCAAAACTCTTCTTGTTTGACCCACTGCTGCTACCAATTGCCTTCTTCCCCTCAAACCATTTTCTCTTCTCACCCATCAGCATCCTCCTTTCCTCTATCCTGTTTTGTTCAGTCCATCCTGCCCAGACTAGATCATCGATCAAACTACTGGTGAAGTCGACCGCAGCTTACAGGGTTGAGGGCCTAGAGGATCGAACCATACCCTTGACTCTAGGATGTAGTCCCCAGATGAAACGTGCTACGCCCTTTGATTCCGGTGTCACCAGATGTGGCACCAGTCGAGCCAGGGCTAAGAAGCGGTTGATGTACTCGGTGTAGTTAGGGCCTTTCATTTCCAGGCTCAGAAATTCGGACTCTAGTTTCTCCAGTTGATTGATGGGGTAGTATTTGTTGGTTATCAATTCCCTGAATTGGGTCCAACTTATTTGGTTAGTAGCGTTTCTTCCCCGGGGTTGAGTAACAGTCTTCCACCATTCCAGTGCTGATCCCTTGAGTGACTGGGAAGCATACCTCACCATGTGTTCCATCTTACATTCGCTGATATCTAGGACGGCTTCCATTTCATCAATCCATCGGTACGTCTCAATCGCACCCTCGGTACCATAGAAATCCTTCGGCTTGCACGCCATGAAGGTCTTGTAGAAGCATCCATTCCTTAGTGCTTCAACTTCCTCATTGTTGCCCTCATTGCTCCCAGATCCACCATTACCACTGGGGTTATTCCGGTCCGCACTAATTTGGGCGATGATGGTCGGGATGGCGTTAGCAATTTGTTATGCTACGAGGTTGGTAATTCTCTCATCATTCCCCTGATTAACATTCTCTCCACAGGAAGCTCCTGGTGGAGTAAGGGGTTGGTTGCCGGTTGGTCTAGCTTCCTCATGACGACCACTCGTAGCTCCTGATCTTCCAATATGGGTTCCTTGTCTGGTCGGCATTCTGGTAGCATCACAGATAAATTTGTTTAGCATCTCATAAATTTTTGGTTTCAACAGCCCATGCATCACTTATCCTAATATACCACGTTCTAACAGGAGAGTGTGTAATATACGCACCACTAAATACCTTTAATATGTTCCATTAAATTAATTTTAAGGCAGTTCAACCTAAAAAGAATGCAAGACAAAATTCCTACACATGACATATCACATTGTAATTCAATACAAATTACCCTGCAGAATCAACACCATAAGAAGTAGTTTCATAGATAGATAGGGTTAATAGTATCAGCGAAATAGAAATGCATCAGAGTTAAACTCTTACAATTTGGAAGGTGCCATCACCCCCATAATACATAATAATAATAGTGTCTGATAATAATAAAATTGTTTCCTTCAACTGTCTAAGAGACAGAAAATCCCACATCTCCCCCCCCCCTGCTCTCACATCCATTTCAGCCACCCTGAGTTCTTCTTCCTTCGCTCTTGCTCCAACCGCTGGACTCCCTGTGACACCATCATGGCCTGAAACTGGGCGGACTGGGAGGTCCGAGTGGCGTGTTGGAGTGTCAGCTCGTGACGACGGAAGGTCTTCAGAATCTCATCCAATACAGCATCAGAAGGTCCTACGTCGCTTGCTCGGCAGCCAGACTAGGAGTACCGGTCACCAGCTAGCACACTAGGGCCATCATACACGCTGTGCCTCGGTGGCGTCCAGTGCTCATCACGTGGATGGTGTCGGAGCGGGTCAATCATCGGTGGTGCAAGTGTCGATGTCCTAACAGGTGGTGGAGGAGGAGGTGACATCCTAAAGGAGACTGAGGGTCCTGGCCTAGTACTCTTGTGTGGGCTGGTGATAACACGTCCACCCCTATTCCCGATAGGTGGGATAGGTGAGCGTGCAGGAGCTGCGACATGTGGTGACTGGGAGCGCGTCTGGCTCCTGGAGGGAGATGTCGAGGAAGAGTCCTCCGATGGCTTAGTGTCATCAGACGTAACAGATATCCAGCCCGGGTGTCCGCATCTTCTCAAGTATTCTTCATACTCCGTCCGCGGTTTCGCCCTCTTAGGGCTCCCAACTGGTGCAGTACCGTCAGTCGGGTACACAGGTGCCTTCCCCTTGTCAGCCATAGCCTCGATGTCCTGTAAGAAATATCATGAGTAATTTGGTTTCTCATAGCTCATGATTGCAATAATAATAGTACTTATAGTAGTAGTGATGGCAATAGTATCAGATTTCCCAACAGTATCAAATACCAGAGGTATCAGTTATCAATAGCATCATCAATCCTTAGTTTCTTCAAATAATTAACAAATAAAGTAGTTTCATTTTAAGAAACCCTTAAACCACTCAAAGAAAATTTTAAGAATTATAACACTCAAACAAAAGTCCAATTATTGCGTAACGATCCATGCTGGAATTTACGCATCCAGTAAGTTCATGATTACGTTGATCAAGTGTAATCATCAATTTACCCAACCCAATCATCCCAACACTTTCCATGAGGACGGTCCTAAGGTATCAGGGTTGTAGCCTAGGGTCTACTATGGTATTCCCGACTTCTCTACAACCTTTGGCTCTGAAACCAATCTGTCACACCCCGGGCCCAGGTAGGGTGGGACGTCACAGACTAGTAACAATATATGGCAGCGGAAACAAACCATCATAAGAGCACAAAAGGAGAGAACATCACATGGCATTACAGTTTAAAGAAATACCGGGCTAGATGTGGGTCTAACCACCCATACGAGTATAAGTTTTCAACAATACAAATTGTTCCCAATCGAAATAAATAGAAATAAGTCCAAATTGTTTGAAAATCAAAACAAGCCAATGCCATGGTCACGGTGCTAGGTCAAGTCTTCTACACAGCTAGACTCCCTTCAAGGATTACCTGAAACATGCTCAAAAGAAATTTGTGTCAACTAAAAAGTTGGTGAATTCAAGTGCTTAAAGTTCAAAAACAAAAGGATTCAAAAGAATCCACATTTGATTTAAAAGTCATAGATCATAGTATCATAGTTGTGGGGATCACAATCAACCCTGCACTCAGTCCCGGCTAGCCTCTTCGAAAGTTATGTTACACCAGCTAATCCCGAGGGAAGAACTGAGCCTCATATGGTGGACCATACCTGCCGGATGGTTCACCTTAGTATCTTATTAAAACTTGTCACATGCCACAAATGACCCCATAGGATCTCAGTGTGGTACCCTTCCCGTTCATCAAGGAAGGCACTGTGTGTGGGGGATTCCCCAAGCAGATCTACCCATATAAAACACGCGGTTCACACAAGAATTAATGATCGTGATAAAAGTAAAAGCAGGATCTAACATTTCCACAACATATAGCAACATATTATAGCACAAAAAAGTTCAGTTTAAACAGAGCATGCTTCACCCCAAAAACAGTAGTAAAAAGGGGACACTAGAACTCACCTTAGAGCTTCAAGTAACGGGTTCTTCGTGTACCGGGAAGGTTTCAAGTTTAGCACCCTACCAACAATATTAAGTGTTAAGCCACTAATTCTAAGGTCATACAAGGTAGATAATAATGTGTTAAGGGGTTAAATGTTCAACTAGTTTAGATTTGCCAAGGCTTGCGTTAGAAAGTTTCCTTTTATAGTAAGTCATGGTTTCTTATGGATAATTATAGGTTTTTACACTATTAGGTCATTGATACCAGTTAAATTAAGTTACCAAGTGATTACATGTTCATAGGGTCGTTTTATAGAGTTTTGGTAGAATTTACACTTTAACCTCTCAAGTTTCAGAATTTACAATTTCTACCCTAAAGTTTGCTTCTTTACATTTAATGGCCTTTTTGACAAAATAACAGATTTTGGAGTTAAATAATACATCTTAATCAAGTTAAACTTCCAATTTTTAGAACTTTAGAATTTAGTTGGTAAACATGTGTTTTTACGTTACTGGTTACGGTGAAACCGGGGGTTTTTAACGGTTAAGTATTAAACCTTATAATTTTATGTCTTAAAATTTGAAGTAGATGGCTGCTAATACCCCGTAGGCTGAGGAGCAAAAGGAGGAATCCGCCCGAGGAGGGGCTCGCGTCTGATTAGCTAGTTGGTGAGGTAATAGCTTACCAAGGCGATGATCAGTAGCTGGTCCGAGAGGATGATCAGCCACACTGGGACTGAGACACGACCAAGACTCCTACGGGAGGCAGCAGTGGGGAATTTTCTGCAATGGGTGAAAGCCTGACGGAGCAATGCTGTGTCGAGGTAGAAGGCCCACGGGACTAGGAATCTCATTGTATGCATATCTAATCAGATCAGCATTGGCTGCATAAAGCTCCTTTTGAAGCTTATCAACTTGCCATTGAAGAAAAGATATGGCCCCTACACACCCATAAACCGGATCCCTAACACGCGTATGGGTAAGTCGCCAATCCCTAAAATGGACTATGTAATGCTATGTAATGTACTTTATCTGCTGGGTTACGGGCGGTCATTTTACTAGAGGTTTATAATCTACCCTTGTGTGATTCCTGTTGAAGCATATACTCGAGGGGTGGGTGCAGGGCAGACGATTTTCAATTTTAAAGCAGACTCCCTATTCATTAGATAAAGAAGATGACCAAGATTTCGTGATCCGCTGTCGAACTTATTCCAAGAGAGCTCGGATCGAATCGGTATTGCTATCCGAGCTCTCTTATTGAATTGCTCATTCAATGAGCATTCTCAATATTATGCCTTGAAGAGGACTCGAACCTCCACGCTCTTTAGCACGAGATTTTAAGTCTCGCGTTTGTACCATTTCACCACCAAGGCATCTTGAAAGTGAATCGTATTCCATGAATATGATATCTATCTAGTGTGATGTATGGAATAATGGAGTGTTGGAGTATTTCTATTGATCGGTCATGTCATATAGGCCCGAATTGGACATTTAATTGCTTCTATTTGAATTATCTGGAGAATGCCTTATATAGATATCCAATATATCAAAAAGATGGACAATCAAACCTATTTCTCGATTCGAGCATGGACGAAAGTCGGCCTTAGTGATCCGACGGTGTCGAGTGGAAGGGCCGTCGCTCAACGGATAAAAGTTACTCTAGGGATAACAGGCTAATCTTCCCCAAGAGCTCACATCTATGGGAAGGTTTGGCACCTCGATGTCGGCTCTTCGCCACCTGGGGCTGTAGTATGTTCCAAGGGTTGGGCTGTTCGCCCATCAAAGCGGTACGTGAGCTGGGTTCAGAACGTCGTGAGACAGTTCGGTCCATATCCTGTGTGGGCGTTAGAGCATTGAGAGGACCTTTCCCTAGTATGAGAGGAGTAGGAAGGATGCACCTCTGGTGTACCAGTTATCGTGCCCACGGTAAACGCTGGGTGTCTCGTTTTTAAGTTCGACTCGTTAAAGCGCGTTTTTACCCGAAACAGATCGCTCAAAATCATGTTTGACCAAATTTTCACCATCTTTAAGTCTTAAAGTTCTAATCTTACTGAAATAACAAGTTTCCCATAGATTTTAGGTTTATTCTTGTATTTCTATGAATTTCATCCAAAAATCACCCGATTAAGGCCCGTTTTTAACTAAAAATTTCATTTAAATTGTTCTTAGACCCATTTAACCACAAATTCGACCAATTTCATTTAGTTAACCTTTTTAGAGCCTGGAATTATTTTTAACATGGTTATAACCTATGTCCTCATATTTTCAAGTCAATTTACCACCTTTTCGGGTCCTCGAATAAGTCCAAAATGCCTATAATCCCTACTATTTTAATTTTTCAGATTTTGACAACATTTCATATGCCCAATAACATCCAAAAACTACTGAAAATCAGTTCTAATACACGGATCTAACATGTAACCATAATATAAGCTTGTATTTAGCAGATTTTTACCATTTTAGCCCTTTACACATGTGTAAAACATATTAGTTGTACCCATTCACCACCAAATCATTTTGTAACTTTCAAAACAGGTTGTTAGGAGGTTTAAAAAAACATTTTTAAGCAGATCCCAAGCTTTGGTTACGGAGGGTTACAAAACATAAAGTTCATGGGTGTCAAAGTCACCCAAAAGAGGGTTTTCTAGGTGTAACTTGTGTTCCACCCGTAGCATGACCAATATTTCATGTGAGATACCTCTAGTGAAGTTAAAAACTCCTCAGGAATGAGATGATAGCAGTGGAATTCTGTTAGAACAAAGAAAGTAAGGGTTTTGGTGGACAGAAGAAAGAATAACACATGACATAGTTTGTTTCGGGTAGGATGAAGCTTACTCTTGTATGTTTCATGATTTGGAGAGTGTGTAGAGTGACAGAATGGTCTAGAAGTCTTCGAAAAAGGGCTGGAAGATTCGAGTTTGATGAAACCGTGTGTCAAAGGCTCACAAGATAGCACCCTCTTGCTAGTATGAAGCTTGATCGATGATGTTTGATGCTTAAACTTCGACTAGGGGGCTGAAATGAAGCTGGAACCATGGGGGTGTGTGTGTTTCAGCTAGAGAGAATTCGAGAGAAGAGGGAAGAGAGTGAGAGGTGAGAAATGAGGGTGGGTTCAAGTGTTGCATGTAATAGGAGTGGAGGGGAATGGTGTCAAGTTTGGGTGGTGTAGAAGAGAAGAGATTGGTGGAGAGGGGGGGTGAAGGGGCGGCCGATCTTAGAGCTTTGTGGGGTGTAATTAGTTTTAAATTTTAAATGAAAATTTGTTATTGTGTAGTATTATTAAGTGGGTAATTTTTATTAGTTGTTTAAGTATTAAGTATGTATATGTATATGTTAAACCGTGAATTGTGTGGGTATGCACACATATTTAATTGTTTCAATTAAGATTAAATTTTGAAATGGACTAATTGACTTTCCCAGAACACGAAGTTATTCTATGCTAAGGCTAGATCTGACAAATTCATGCAAAATGGCACATGAAATAACAAAAATGACAATAATAGCAATAGTAATAATAACACTGATAGTAATAGTAATAGTGATATTGCATTAATATTAATTGTATGGATAATGATGCGGGAGGGGTTAAAGGTTAGGGTTATGACCTGGAGGTCGGTTGTTACATTATTCATCTCTTGTAATGAACTCTTGTAAATCTTTATCTTTTTGTATGCAAGATATATATATGTTAACCCAAATTATTATTTGTGTTGATTATATGTGTAATTGTAGGAAAATATCATTCTTGGTCAATTTTGAAATTTGACCAAGTACAAGAACATCTATGGAAGAACAAATCAAGGAATATGCATTCGTGGATCTCCTGCGAAAGCATTGTAACATCTACGAAAGACCAAGTCTGCTTGTGAGAACAAGTTTATGCTGCTCCTGCCGAAGAAGAAAGCTTGCTCCTGTGGATGAAGTTCAATATGAAGATCAAAGAACCAACTCCTATGGAAGGCCAACTCCTACAGAAGGCTAACTCCTACAGAAGAACAAAGTACTTGCATGCCACATGAAGTTAACAAGTCAAACTCTCTGGAGTGATGTCATCAAGTCAACATCTGCGGAAGACTGCACTTCTATTAGAAACGAATATTGCATGTCAGGTCAAGAATTTTTTTTGTGTAACTTTCTTACCATAATAGGAAAGTTACTTTTACCCACGTAAAAAGTGAATCACTTTGTCTATAAATAGAAGGCATGGGTGCACTCTTTTAGGGCATCACTAGCATCATTACAAACAATAGACTAGCAATATACATTAAGAACATCACCTAGTAATTATCATATCAGCAAACATTAAAATCGATTGTAACCAATTCAGTATTAATAAAAATCATTTGAAGCAAACTTTTTTATCATATTACTTTAACTTGTTTTCCATTTATCGATTTACGTTACAATTACAATTTCTTAAAAAATTAATTAAACAACGAGTTGTGATAATTCTGCGATCATTATTTGTTCAATCAAATTGATAATTCACAGTGACATCCCTACAAACCTAGCAGGTGATGAACCCACATCAGACACCACCACTATAATGCCATCTACTTCTTCTCACCCAATCAAATTTACCTACAAAACATGGCCTAAATAAACCCTTGATCAATCTACTCTGATTAGTCAAGTCCCCACTGTTCAAACCAAAAAGGCTAGAGTGGAATTCAGGGCTCCCACTCAGCTAGAGGTCCAACCATCCTCCACCATTGACCTCAATGTTAGTGTTATGTCTCCTCAGTCTCAACCTGACAAGCCCACTACCAAAGCCTTAAGCCCTCAGGGAGAGTCTCAACACTCCCCTGAGTAGCCAAAAAGGGATAGCCACATCATTGCCTCAACTGCTATTGCAGAAGAGTCATTAGGTGCTGACTAACATCCCAGGTCATTAGATATAACCTCCCTATCCTTTCTTGACCTTTTAACTCGACCTGATGAGGATATCATGTTCCATCAGGGGCATGATGTTGATCTCCCTCACCACTCTCAAGATCAACTGAGCCCCAGAGAACCTTTGATATCTAGCCCACATCAGCTACGCCAAACTGAGGTGAGTCCACCCGGTGAGGAGGTGACTCATGTAGATTCAGCTTTCACTACTGAGAGTGTTTCACTAGCATCTCAGGAGAGTGGTAACATCAGTGAGACTGAATCTACGGCAACCTTACCAATTGATGCCTCTGAAAGAGACATCAATATGCAAGGGTATCCAGGGTGCCAAGAAACCACTACTGGTGATGAGGATGAACATACTAGGTATGTTATCCCATCTCCCAATGATTCTTCAAAAGAAGATGAGGGTAGTCTGCAACTGTAGGTCCTTGTGATCGATATAATAGTGCAATTGATGAATAAACTTAGAAATCCCACTGAATCAACATAATACTCACAATAACATAATGGATAAGTTTTGAATCTATTCAATAATCACCAAACAAAGGCTCAAAAGTAATGACAAATATGCTTGCAGCCGAAAACACAAAGTTGTAACAATAATATTTCAGTATTAGGGTTTTGCAAAACTTGCTTATAATGATAGAATATGACAATATATAAGCAAAGTTAGTTTCGTTGGGATAGCAAAACTGTCTTGACGATCAACTAGACTCACCCGGCAGCGAAACACAATTTCACCGGGTGACCTAGGACAGCTAACTATGACCGAAACTATAGTTTCGCTCGTAGTTTCACTAGGTCTGTGAAACTATACAAATACAAAATACATGGAAACAAACTAACATTCAACCTATTACATAAAAGACAAAATAATCCTAAAAACTATGGTGAGTCCAACCTATACTAAATCATCAATACTCCCCCTAGGTTGGTCCTCACCCTTGATCTTCTCCTTCATCTTCCACTTCCTCAGCAGCTTTAGCTGAAGTTTCCTAATCAGCTCCAACTGTACTCTCTTCCACTCCCCATGCACTAGCCTTTTCAAATTTTCTTGGCAGCTCCTGCACATCCATCCTTAATTCGTCAGCTTGAAGTACTTTCTCTGTAAGCTCCTTGACTTCAGCCCTGACACCGCGAGCCTTGTTAGCTACCCTCATGAATAGGCTAGCTTCATTCCTCGTTTTAGCTTCGGCTCCGGCTTTGATGTGATTTTCACATAAAACCACCAAATCTTCATCGCAAATGGAGAATACTTCCATAGGATCAAATAATTTAATTTCTTCTCCACCCTTTAGTCTAATCACTACTTCCCCCGTATTGTTATCATAGAACCACTTCTCAAGTTTTTGTAATCTTGGGGGAAGTGGATTGGACAATCTCACTCTATTAACAGTTTTGGCTGGCTTGAGCTTCAACACAATCTTGCCTTTGCCTGTAGCCCAATCCAAATCTTTCCTTGATCTTCTCCTTTTAGTTTTCATATATACGAATGCCTCAAAGTTGTCCTTAAGCCCCTTTCGTATCTCATTCTCTAGTACAATTGCCCTCTCGATTAGGCTTGAGTCTATCAAGGGAGCAAATCCCATCTCGGCAAGGTCTTGAATGCCTTCCTTTTATGTAGATATGAGATTTCCCCTCCTCTTCATTTAATCATAAACATTTTCAATTCATGATTATATTTCCAACTAACTATCTTCTTGTCGGATTTTTTTCCTACTTGGTTCACTTATGTTTTGAAATAATGGAGTCAGTTGTTCTGATTCTTTCTCCTTAGCGAACCAATCCTCTTTGTTCAACTCAAACACATCTCCTTCGATAGAACTCCTCTAAGCCACATAAGTCACTAGACGCTCATTTAGTTCATAGAATTCAGGCTTAGAGTCGTAATCAACCAACTGTTCCTCATACTCCTCTTCTTCATCTATTAGATTCAGCTTAGCTCCTTTCTTTCCTGCTCCGTCTGCTTCTTCTCTAAATACTTCATCATCGGTCAAATTAGTATTTATATTAAGCCTCAAATCTGTAAACCCTCCTTCAACAACCCTAGCCTCATCTCCTACAACACCTCCTTCATCATTTCCTTTCTCAACTCCAGATCTAACAATATCATTAACTCCAACATCAGGACAACCATCACCACTGCCACTAGCACTCGCTCTACCAACACCAACATCACTTGCATCAACTCTAGCTCTACTTGTGTCTCCTCCAATCCCAGTTGAGTTAGATGTATCAGTAAGATCATCTATCTCAGCTTGAGTTAACTGGTTAGGCAGACCAGCATTAGCTTTCAGCTCATTCACCTCCTTGAGTAGTCTTTTGATTAAGTCTTGTTGACCTACCATCATTTTCTTCATGCTCTCCATTTCCTTATCTTTCTCCTTCTCTCTCAATTCTTGATTCACCAACTTTGTCTTAATCATCCCCAATTCATTTGCCAACAAAGTATTTAAATTTTGAATAACATCTTGATCTAGCTCCGACCTTGCATCCCTTCTTTTAGGGCCTTCAGAAAAAGTTTGTTGTTTGTGCTTCATTCTTCATTTAGCAAAATTTGCATGTTCACCTTGATCAGCTTTCCTTTTCGTTCTCCTTTCCCCTTGAGTCCTTAATTCCTCCTCCACTTCATCAATTTCTGCTTCTAAATCATACTCCTTCTCCTTTGCATATCTTTTTCTTTTCATTATTGCCTCTTCTTGCTTCTCCCAGTTCTCTTCAGCATTTTTATTTTCATTTTCAATTAATCTCTTGATGTAATTCCATCTCTCAGCAGAGTACATATTTTCCAAAAGATATGTTATCTTCCCGCTAAAGTCATGTCTCACTGCTGAGTAATCTGACAACATTCTTGTATTCATTTGCACCAGTCTTTTAATTTCTCCATGTCTAGGCAGATCTGGCTTCAAATCATTAATCAGCATCTTACAAACCTTGGATATAGCAACCACTTATCCTTTTTCAAAGCCATTATATTTTCAGTCTTGCAATCAAAGATCAACTTAGCAATATTGGCTTTCTGTCCCTTGCAACATACAATCACAGCCCTTGCCCAGTGCTGATTTAGACCATCTGACCTTCCTTTCCTATGATCCAGGCACAAAATAAATACGTGGGCAATGTATCTCCACTCCTTAGATAGGAGGGACTTCTTGATTTCTTTCTTTGAGCCAAAAGAGGGTCCCACATACCCAATGCTTCTAAATGCATTTAATACTTCTGCATCAGACATTACCACCTCATCCCCATAATCTTCCTCCAACTTCAATACTCTTGCCACAGTCTAAATAGTAATAACAAAGTCATGCCCAAGGACTATAGTAGTAATCCGATATGGATTAGACCCAAGGTCATACTCTGCATTTCTCCAAAAGTATTTTACATGGAGATCATAGATTATGGGCATGTGAGATATAGCATAACTGATTGGGGACTGCTTCAGCCACTTAATGCAATCTCTAAAGCCAATGGTCTTCAGGTTGCTATCATCCAATAACACAACACTGTTTGTTCTCTCATCAAACTTTAGGTTTGCCATGTTAACTGAAAATTAAACAAAAATAGGTTAGTTAAAACATTGAAGTATGAATAAACAATGATATAAACAAAATACACGAAAAAGCAGAAAGTTCAACAGTTTCGCTTGTTAGCGAAACTCTAGTTTCGCTAGAGGCACAGATTAACAGTTTTGTTGATGTTTAAACTATAGTTTCGTTCAAGAAAAAGTATAGATTCGCTGAGGACGAAATTATGGTTTTTACTGTAGAGAAATTGTAAGTTCGCTGAGACCCTGACACAGAATCATGTGCATGAGCGAAATTATAGTTTCGCTGTAACTATCCTGGCGAAACTTTCAAGTACGACTGAACAACATGACTAGACAGTTTCGCTCGGAACACTTGAACTTTCGTTCAGATTCGCTGGTTAGTTTCGCAGTCTCGCTGAACGAATCTGCGAAACTACCGACCCAACGAATCAACCTAAAACTAAGGTCCAATGTTTAAAACCTCAATAAATGCATAAGAACAGGTCGAAACACCCACCTATGCACTTAGAAACAATTAATCGCTACGGAAATCGATTTAGAAGAATATGGGTGTGAATGCACAGAGAAACTAGGGTTTACTTTCGCCAAACAAGTGTGTGAAACTGATTTCACACTTTGCAATATATAGAAACTAGTTTCGCTGGTGGCGAAACTATAGTTTCACTCGACATCACAGATGAAATCATGTATCCTAGTGTAGAGCGAGTTTGCCGGCGAATCTATAGATTCGCTTAGCGAAACAACTAGCGAAACTTAGTTTCGCCGGAAGTTTCGCTGGAACTTAACACTTATATTTAGAAAAACTTTCATGAAAAACTTCTTCACCCCATAATACCAACACAAAAAAAATAAAAATATCAAAAGATTAATAAAATAGTATTAAAATAAGAAATAAGAGAAAAATTAAGAATAAAAGGATATAGACACTTCTTTTTCAAGAAATTGTTCCAGAGAGTCAAAGATTGGCGGGATTGCTGATATGTTTATCCTTTTAAGCCCATGCCTTATTCTTTTCAACGTGTAACTGCAGCTGTCTTTATCATGTTTTGGTTTAATTTTAGAAACTCTGATGACTTGGTCCCCACAGACATTTGGCAAAGTACTTATCTTGTCCTCATGGTTTATTGAGCAATATGATTAACTCTGCTTGAAATCTCGTTTGAGTTTACAACAATGATCTTAATTTAAGAATCACTGTGCCTTTATTTGGGGAACCAATGATGAGAGCTCCAGGTCTATACTTACATATAATAGAGGAGATGACCATCTGAACTTGCTGATAAGAGCTTCAGGTCTATACTTATGTATAACAGAGAAGATCATTAGAACATGCTGATGAGAGCTACAGGTCTATACTCACGTATAACAAAGGAGATCATCGATCAAGGTCAATGTTCACATATAGCAGAGGAGATAAGCACGAGATATATCTCTAAAGAGCTAACGAGAAGCTTCAACTCAAAGAATAGGTGATTGGGAGATTTTAGGAATATCAAAGCTGAGATTTGAAACTCTCAACCTATTTTTTACAAGGACTTGTAACTTTATACAAGCCAAAATGTCAGGAGGATAATCCTTATCACCGAGTTCTTAAACATTAATTTAGCTACACGATCACTGTTTACTTCGTTTTCAGGCTGAGCCTACCATGCATATCCCAACACAAGGCTGTTAACCTCCTTCAAACTTTTTTTCCCGGGGTTCTTGAAAAGACAACGTTGAGAAAGTTAAGAGTTTAACTTTATTCTCCCCCAAAATTCTTTTTAATTGCCATGTAATTGAAATTTCTATCTTTCAAATTTTGTTAAAGATCAAAGATGTAAAGGAATATGGGACTCGGAAGTTTATCAGAAAAAGTTTATATATAAAAAAATAAACAAAAAAGTTATTTACAGCTATTTACACACTTTGTTAAGAAAATAGGTTTCAAAAAGATATTAAACCCAGCATAGAGATCAATTCATAAAAATGAGGTTCATCAAAAAACTGTATCCAAAGCACTTGACAGCAGCAACAGGATGCAGCAATATATTTAGCCTCTGCTGTAGATAGAGATACTGTTGTTTGCTTCTTGCTTTGCCATGAAACAAGACAATCCCCGAGATATTGACATCCGTCAGTGACGGATTTCCTGTTGATCCTGCAACCACCATGATCACTGTCAGAATAAGCATGTAAATCAAAGTTCCTTCCTTTTGGGTACCAAAGACCCAAACGAGAAGAACCCTTTAAGTAACGAAAGATGCGTTTAACAGCTTTTTCATGTGATTCTTTTGGGTTGGCTTGAAAACGGACACAATAGCACACGACGAATGTAATATCAGGACGGCTAGCCATGAGATACATGAGAGATCCGATCATAGAATGATAGTGATGAGCATCCATGGGTTTCCCATTATCATCTAGAGTTAAACAGGTTTGAGCGGTGAATGGAGTGAGTTCTGGAGAAGCATCATCCATCTTGAACTTTTTGAGAATCTCCAGAACGTACTATTCTTGGTGAATTAGAATACCATCAGGATTTTGTTCAACCTGCAACCCCAAGAAAAAGCACAACTCCCCTATCATGCTCATTTCAAATCGATCCTTCATTACTTCTTCAAACTCTCTACACAGTTTCTCATTTGTTGACTCGAAAATGATGTCATCAACATACACTTAAACAATCAGCATTTCACCATCAACTTCCTTCATGAATAGAGTCATGTCTATAGGTCCATAAGAGAAACCCTTGCTGAGCAGATATTGTGTCAAAGTTTCATACCAGATACGAGGTGCTTGATGTAATCCATATAAGGATTTATCAAGTTTATATACTTTTTCTGGGAAATCTGGATCCTCGAAACCTGGTGGTTGACAAACATAAATCTCCTCACCAATGTTCCCATAGAGAAATGCACACTTCACATCCACTTGAAAGAATTTAAAGTGTTTGTGAGCAGCGTGAGCAAGAAAGATTCTGATAGCTTCAATGCGAGCAACTGGAGCAAACACTTTAGTATAGTCAATTCCCTCCTCCTAAGCAAATCCCTGAACAACTAACCTTGATTTGTTCCTTATTACAACTCTTTGATCATCTGGTTTGTTCTGGTATACCCATTTGGTACCAATAGGAAACTTGTTTGGAGGAAGATCAATTAATTGCCAAACTTTCAGTTTCCTGAACTACTGAAGCTCCATCTACATAGATTCAACCCAACTTGGGTCTTGAAGTGCTGCTAATATATTTTTAGGAAAGATTTGAGATAAGAAACATGCATAGAGACATTCATTTATCAATCCAGATTGATTCCGTGTCCTCACACCATCTGTAATGGTACCAATGATGTAATCATGTGGATGGTCTTTTAAGGTTTTGAAGTTGGTGTTAAGGGTTAATGGATTGGAATGAGATGAAGATGTGGTTTGTGATGATTGTGAAAGGGAAGTTGGTTGAGATAGAGGAATCGGTTGTGGTCGAGGTGTGGGTGGAACATCAAGCGGAGGTTGAGGTGGAGGGTCAATTGGTTGTTGTGGGTGAGGTTTAGGTGGAAGAGGATCTGTTGGAGGAATGATTTGCACATTGGTTTGATGAACAACATCATCATCAAATACTGGAAGGTTGAAAGATGTTGGGTTCAACAATTGATAAACTAAAGCTTTCCAAACCACAATCAAAGCCAACTGTAGATCTCATTGTACAAGTTCAGATACCAAGTTGATAAACAGAACAAAACAAACACAAGACAAAGTCAACATCAAGACCACAAGAAAAGTCAAAATTAGGTCATGATGTAAAAACATTATAAATAGAACCACTAGTGCTACTTTGTAAAGTGGTGTGGTGATTGCAAAGTGTGTGGTGGTGGTTATTGCAAAGTGTGGTCATTTGTAAAGTGTATGTTTTTCATGGTGTAAATCACCACCCAAGGAGAATTTCTCTCCTTTGGGTGGGTTTGATGTTCATCCATCTTTGTATATGTTTCTTCATTGTAATTTGTTATTCAATATCAATGAAATCATAACATTATACGTTACTCACACATCCTTGTTCTTCAATTCACACACTTCCACCCATCTTTAATTTTGAATTCTCAGATCAGAAAAATACATGAATCCTAAGATCCAAGCTCAACGAATCTAAAATATTGATTCAGTAAAAGATTTGATGACAGTATTGGAGGCATAAAACCATGTTGGGTCTGACCCCATGTTTGATGAATTAGACTCCTGCCAATCACCATAGATTGATTCCTGCACAATACGCATTCTTTTGTTATACACTCTATGCGCCTTTAGTGAGGAAGAATAGCCAACAAAAAAACATTCATCAGAGACTGCTCCAAACTTTGACCTCTGAGCTTGAGTGTTTAGCAAAGTACATGAACAACCAAATGAATGAAAGAAGTCAATCAAGGGTTTCTGATTATGAAAAAGCTCATAAGGAGTCTTCATTTTGTCTTTCATAATAAGAACCCTGTTTAGTATATAGGAAGCACAATTGACAGCTTCTGCCCAGTAAATGATTAGAAGCTTTGACTCAATCAGCGTAGTTCTTGCTGCTTCGATAAGGGTCCAATTCTTCCTTTTAGCAACACCATTTTGTTGAGGTGCCCTGCAGCACTAAACTGTCTGAGAATCCCTTTGCTCGCATAGAAAGAGTCAAAGATATGGTTTCTGAATTTAGTTCCATTATCACTTTGGATGGCCATTACTTTCTTTTTGTTGATGGTTTCAAGTGAAAGGATCAGCTTCTGAAGCTCTTCTGTGTGTCTCCCTTGTTGCTAGAAATCTTACTCAAGAGTATCTTGAATAATCATGTGTAACAACCAAACAATAAGATTTCTTAGCTATAGATTTAACACTAATAGGATCAAATAAATTAGTATGTAACAATTCAAGGGGTTTGAAATTGTATTTTCAAGCATAAGCTTGTGTGGCCTTTTGTGCTGTTTTCCTTGAGCACATGCCATGCAGTTTTCTACCACTGAAAAATCTTTAAGTGGTAGCCCCCTTACAAGATTGTTCTTAACCAATTTATTTTTATTTTTAAAATTAACATGTCCTAATCTTCGATGCCACAGAAAGAATTCAGAAGATGAAGCTTTGGACATGAGACATGTCACAGTGTAGGTAGATTTTTGTGATCCCATATCCAGAAGATAAGTATCATTCTTTCTTGGAGCACGCATGATCACTAAATCTTCTGGAATAATAAACTCTGGTTTGAGAAACAAGCATTCATTTGAAATAAACAACACTGGAATGTCTTTATCATAGATTTGTGATACACTTAACAGATTGAATGCTAATTGTGGGACATAGTTCACTTTCTCCAGAGTCAAGGAACCATTTGAGACTTCTCCCTGACCAATCATCTGTCCACCCTTCTTGTCTCCAGCAAATGCAACATATCCTCCATTTATTATGCGATAATTTGTAAGTAGGTCCTTCAACCTTGTCATATGCCTTGAACATCCACTATCAACGTGACAGAAGCTATTGATAGCTTTTCTGGAATGATCCTGGCATATAAACAAAAAATTGTTAAGATTTGGAAATTGGGACCCAAGTCGTGACTAACTTATGTCATGGAATAGAGGATGTTTTATAGAAAAAATTATTTACAAAATGATTTAATCTACTTCCTAATGAACTATTATTTACATTTCTACTAACAACCTCAGGATAAACTTTATTTACATGATCATCCTTCCCACATCTAAAACACTGGGACTTTAAACCTTTCTTCTTACATTTTGAAACAGGAGCTTTATCTATTAATATCTCTTCCTCACATTCAAACACATGTGACTCAGAATTGCTACAATAGTCATATGATTCTTTTAAATTTTCTTTTGTGACCTTAATTTTAGCAGATTCTGATTCATTTACAATAATGTTTCTAACTTTTGAGGAAGTTGTCTTCGTTTCTTTAGGTTTAGAGATCCGAATTGGTGTAAAAGATGGGATAGGATGAGAGAGGAACTTTTCAAAACAATTTGAGTCAGTATGTTTGTCTGAAGCTTTACTTGAACAACCATCATTTCTATTAACACAAGCATTTGAAACATCATGATTTGATTCATAGACATCTGAAGATAAACAAGCTGGACTAGAGCTAGAACTACACATGCCATTTTCTGTAATAGACTTTTGGGAAACAAATCTACTTAAACTATTGTATATTGAAGACTTTTTGGAATCAAAAATGCTAAGACTAGAGCTGCCCAGGCCACTACTTGCACCATAATCATATTCCTCTCGAATCTCCTTATGATTCACTCCTTCTAAACCTGCATACAAACTGTTAGTATCTTTCTAAACTAATTAATTAGTTGGATGAGGTATAGGCATAGGAGAATAACAATAAGTACTTGGAGGAGGATAAACATGAGTGGTTTCTTCGCTTCCCAAACCAGTCTTAATTCTAGCCCCTTGTTGTTTCTTACAAAGCACCTCATGTTTCATCCCAGAAATTGTCCACTTTTCAAGTTTGGTTTTTAATTTGCTTGTTTCAAATTCAGCAAGTGCTACACGTTAAGTTAAAGCATTTATTTCAATGTTTCTTTCCAAAAGATTTCTTTTTAAATGCTCATTTCCCTTTAAAGCTTCATTTAACTTGATAAAATATTTAGACTCATTTGTTTTAACATCCTTATTTATTTGTTTTAATTCTTTTTCATTTTCTAACAATAATCTGTTAGCTTTATAAACCCCAAATAAACGGATTTTGCATGGAGGAGAACACATGTCTTGAATTACCTTATAAGGGAGACCCATAACTACTTTTTTAGCAGCTAGGGCCTTTTCGCATTGACAGACTGGAGTGTTCTTCTTGCATTCTTCCTCCTCTAATGCTTTCTTCCTGGTCTCCTCAGCTTCACTTTCCTCTTTCTTTTCTTGATTACAGGCATCCAGCTTCACTCCACTTACTTCAACTTGTTGTTTCCCGAACTCATTAACTTCACAAAGTGTCACTTTCTCTTCAGCATACTCATAATCACCTTTTTCTTTCCTGACTTTCCCAATCTTCACCTCTTCAACTTAAACCTGTTGCTTACCACTTTCACCAATAGCTTCTTCTTGAATCTCACTCTTGAACTTCTTGAAAGGATCAAAGTCCACAATAGAATCCACATCACTGTTCACCACCTCAGCCACTACAGCATGATTGATTTCTTTTTTTCTTTCCTTAATCTCAGCACTCCAATCAATGTTTGAAAAGAGTGTTGTTTCCTTCTTTGGCTTGGCTTCTTCCTTGTCGGTGATCGGGATAACTTTGGAAGTTCTAGAAGTTCCTGGTTCAGTGATAATAGGAGATGGACATTCTCTTTTAAAGTGCCCCAGTTGTTTGCAATTAAAGCATCTCAATTTTGACTTATCAAAACCATGTTTAGAGTTTTGATTTTGATTGACAAAGTTCCTCCTTCCAGTTCGTTCCATGAATCTTCTTGCATGCAATGTGAGCATGGCCATCTGCCATAAGATATCAGTTTCCTCTAAGTCATCAGGACACACTTGATACATGTCTTCAACAGTCATTTCTTTTCCCTTCAGCTCCCTCGTAACCAAAGCTTCATAGCTGTGTACAAACATTGCAAATAATGCCATTGTGTCAGATGGAATTTGAGCAGCGATGTATGTCTTTGAGCTTGAACCAGCACTTGTAGATCCACCACCAGACTTGTTTGATACGCCATATCCTGTAGAACCACCATAAGCTGAACCATACATGGATGAGTTTGTAGCGGATAAGATCAATGCAGCATTTTGTGGATATACCGTGGCTGGCATCATGGATTGATTGTATTCCCTCCTTTTCACATCCAAATCAAAAGATTTTAGTTTGTTGATGACATCCATGAGTTTATAATGAGCAAAGTTTCTTTCCTGCTTCAACATCCTGACTTGCAAGATCCATTGCGGTGGAAGAGAGTCCAAGAACTTAGTAACTTGTTCATGGGTACCCAACTGTTCATCATATTTCTTTAAAGTGCTTGAGATAGACAAAAATCGATTGGTAATATCCGTAAGGCTTTCATTCTTGTGTCCTATGAATGAATTGAACTCCTTTTCAGCTTGGGCTTTCTTGTCCTTCTTCAGATCTTCATTTTCATCATAAAATTCACACAGATAATCATACAATGATTTTGCATTCTTGTGTTCAGCAAAACGATTGTAGATGTCTTGTGATAAACATAAGGTTAAAGCCCTGAAAGCTTTCTGATCACGATCGATTAGCTTGAGGTCTCTTTCACTAAAGGTTGATGGATCAGTGTTTGGTGAGGTAACTTGACCAACAGTGACAGTTGGAGTGTGTGGACCATTTACTATTGACTCCATTGATTATGATCAGTATAATAAAAGAAGGCTTTTAAACATCGTTTCTAGTCCTCAAAGTTATCACCATTTATAAGCCTCGGTGGCCTATTGGGTGCAACACTCTCCAAGTCAGAAATGGTGATATTGGTGGATGTCATTTTTTAAACAGTATTAATTTCGCTGAAGAATCTTTAAATTCACTGATAAATTCGCTGATAAATTCGCTAGTAGATTCGCTTGGAAGCAGAACAGCAGTTTCGCTTGAATGAGTGCTTAGAAACTCTAGTTTCGGCGACAGTTTCGTTGAAACTAGTTGAACTTTCGTTCTGAGGACAATTTCGGCACCACTTTCGCTTGCTTTGGCAATCAAAGAAGGTGAAATTTCGTTCAAAATGAGGTACTTTTGTTGAGGCAAAGAAACCAGATCCAAAAACCACAAATTATGTAGTGTCACTAAATCAAGTGGCAGTTTTGCTGGAAGAACTCTAGTTTCGCCCAACGTATCTGAAAAACTTTTTCAGCACTAAATCAACTCAAACTCATCCAAATCTCAATAAATTTGAGATCTTATGTTTCTTTAGCTTCCCACACCAAATACAAAAAAGCCTCAATCAATTTCCATATCCAAAACAAGCATATCAGAACAGTATTGAATGGAACAATGACTTTAAGCTCGAAAATACACAAAATTCAACCAACCAAGAGCACAATGGCTCTGATACCATATTGTAGGTCCTTGTGATCGATATAATAGTGCAATTGATGAATAAACATAGAAATCCCACTGAATCAACACAATACTCGTAATAACATAATAGATAAGTTTCGAATCTATTCAATAATCACCAAACAAAGGCTCAAAAGTAATGAAAAATATGCTTCCAGCCAAAAACACAGAGTTGCAACAATAATATTTCAGTATTAGGGTTTTGCAAAACTTGATTACAATAGAACATGACAATATATAAGTAGAGTTAGTTTCGCTAACAGTTTCGCAGGATAGCAAAACTGTCTTGACCATCAACTAGATTCACCCGGCAGCGAAATATAGTTTCGCCGGGTGACCTAGGACAGCTGACTATGAGCGAAACTATAGTTTCGCTCATAGTTTCGCAGGGTCAGTGAAACTATACAAATACCAAATACATGGAAACAAACTAATATTCAACTTATTACATAAAAGACAAAATAATCCTAACAACTATGGTGAGTCCAACCTATACTAAATCATCAGCAACTCACTATTAGAGACCTACTTTCTAAAGTCTTAAACCTTGAATTAAAGGTTAAGACTTTAAAAGATAGGTCTGCCACTCAGTAACTTGAGATTGAAAATCTCAAGGCTCAACTAGCTGAAAAATAAATTGAGAAGTCTGTTAGGCATGTACCAATTCAGGTTTCTTTAAGGTCTTCCTCTAGCTCATCTACTTCTCAAGATGATTCTACCAAAAAGGGGAAGAATGTATAGAAACAAAGGCACGATGTGGAGATATCTGCTCACTCTTTGGAGCAGATATCAACTTAAGTGGAACCCAACCTTGCCATTACTTCCCATAAAGCCATTTCTTCTTTCTATCCTATATAGCAACAACCTGCAACCATCTTTCCTCAACCCCCTCCTATTACTATTCAAGTGGACCCAAGGATGCTTATTGACCTTAATAGATTTTTAACTAAGTTTCTAATAAGCTCCTCAGTTGAACAACCTTCCCCTGATGTTGCCATTGACTATTTTAGAGCTGAAGAGCTTTAAAAGCTAAGTGCACCACGTACCTCTGAGGAGGAAGTTGGTCAACCTATGATCTCTATTGAACTTGAGATTAATTTTGAATAGGAGATACAAACTGATGGCCCAACAACCAACTTAAGAGGGACAGGTAGTGCAGTTCCAATTACTTCCGAAGCATAAATACAAGCTGCCAAAGGAATAATTGAACTATCTTCCTTGTCCGATGACCTGCTTATCACAGAGGCCATTCTTGACCTGGCTTCTGAGTTTAACACTGAGGTCTTTCTTATAACTCCAATCTCCCATGCACCATAAGTTCAAACCCCCTCTCCCCAACCTGAATCCTCTAAGCCTGAGTCTCCAAAGGCTGAATCTTCCTTTGATCCTAAAAGGAAGAGGAAGCTTAGTGCTGAAGAGTTTCTAGAGGGGGAAAGGTTCGAGAAGCTAAAGAAGAAAGGAAGACTTGATACAGGGAAGCTGCTGGCTGCAAGCAGCAAAGCAGCAGCAGCCACCCAAGAAAGTATCAATAATCAGAGGAGATTGGAGGTCATAGATAGGCTCATCGGAGTAGACAATGAAGAAATGCTTCTACTCCTACTTGATGAGCTTCTGAAGCTGGAAAAGGCAACCTTACTGCAAAAGGAAGAAGAGGAGGCAACAAGGTTGGCCATAGAGGAGGAGAAGAGGAGAAAGAAGGCAGAGGAGACAAATGAGAGGATAACCTTTCTCTATACAAGAGGCTATTCTCAGAAGGAGCTAGCTTCTCATGACTATGACACGATCTTGTTCCATTTCCATAAAGAACAAGATCAGATCAACAAGGAGAAGAAGAAGGATACTAAGGAAAAGTTGAAGGACAAGAAGAAGACAGAGGAATAGGCAAAACTTATTACAGCCAAGATTGAGGGAGATAAGGAATAGATGAAAGCCTACCTTAAAACCCATGGATTCACTGGCAAGCAGATGGGTCCCATGTCTCTGAAGACCCTACAGTGACATGTCAACGACATCAAGGCTGACATTTGCTTAGGAATAAAGCAGGAGGTACCTGTAATGCAAAGTGTTCAGAGAAGGCACCTAAACCAACTCCCAAACCCAAACCAGCACCCAAATCACAACTTATGCCCACACCTTTTCCCTTCCCTACCAAAACTAAGCCAACAACTGAACCTTACACCCTTGAGCCAACACCATCAACCATACCTTCATACCCTACTTCTTAACAACCACCACCACCACCTATCCTAAAACCCAAAACACAACCTAAAATCCAATCTCTACCCAAACTAACCTCTAAACCTTCCAAGCCCCTAACCTTAGAAGAGTTCAAGGAATTGAAAGGAAGCTCACAAACTGCACTACCTTGAGCGACATCACTTATGAGAAACAGTCAATTAAACTGAAATATATTGATGGCTCTTCCTGTTCCCTTATAAGAGATGCATTCCTTGATCTGCCAAGGGGAACACTGGACCAAGCTCTCCAACTTCTTGCCACCAATTCTGATACACTTAGAGAAGAAGAGAAAAAGTTAAGAAGGAGACTAGTGACTCTGCTGGACACAAGAAAAAAGGACAAGATACCAACTAATCCCCTCAATCATAGAAGCCCAATTATCCAGTGGAGGTTTGATAAAGCTACACACACCTTTCTTGTACAAAGGGAGAATGGTTAAGTAACCAGACTTGACACATCAGCTCTGCTACACTCTAGCAGATTTGATATTGCTGAGTTAGCAGAAAGACCATTCTCCAATCCCTCCAACTCTCAGATTGCTGCTCACATAAGGAATCATCTTAGCAGTCTTCATGTTAACGAGCTTACAACAAAAGACAAAACTGAAGAAGAATTGAAAAAAAGAGCAAAGGAAAAAGAAGAAGGAGCAACAAAAAAAGGAAGAACATTACTGCAGATAGTTGAGGGACCAACTTTTGAACCCATAGTTAGATGGGAATGCGACTATAATTCCCATCAACTAACTCTCTTCAGAGGAACACAACAAAAGGTACATGTCATCTAGAGCAACATATTAGATCTACTATCAATGGATGAGTTGTATAAATTCCTCACTACTGCATCAGGGGAAAACAAAGAGACAGACAAATATTTGCTTTCCCTGGTGTTGAAGACCTTAAGGAGGAGGTAGAAGTGAAGTTTTGGTAGCATCAGCCTAGGGGGAGTTTGTTGGATCATATGAGGCTAGTGCAACCAAAACAACACATAGAAGAATTTTGAAGTACTAAAATGAAGTGGTCTTCTGAAGACAAAGCTGCTCTTCCAAAGCCAAGTCAAAGATCTTCTAAAGCTCAAAGTATGAAAAAATTTCGAAGGAAGAACTCAGTCTTCTTAGACCAAGTTATTCTCCTTCCGAAGTATACAACTTTGAAGATCCAAAGACAAATTCTTTCGAAGAATAAAGTCTTGAAGACTTGCAGTAGTTCGGAAGAAGTTGTTTCTTCTGAAGCCAAAATGACCTCAGGAGAATTTATTCTTCTGAAGCCATTTACCTTCGAAAGAACTAACTATGAACCAGTGGACATAAGTATGGTCTATCTGACAGCCCGCTGCAACTCTAATATACTGCATGGCTCTTTCCCACGCCCATGTAGTTGACTATTCTTTAATCCATTATTCACCATTCTCAACTTAGTACAGTTGCCATACTTAGTTGGTGGCAAAAGGTAAGTCATGGACCTGTCATGACTACCTAATCTAGGATATTATTACTTTATCTTAGATGCTTTACTTCTAGCAATGTAGAATTTGTCTAGTTGTAAATTCTAGCCAGTTTTTCAAGTATAACCGGTTGTAGATAGCAGTATATATAGTTTCTCCATGTAAGTTAGTAACCATGCTTGTAAGAGGCTTGTAATACTGAGTTGAGAAGTAATATATACATGTATCTTGAGAAATAGTATATACAATCTTGTGTTGTGAGACAAACACCAATCCTGCAATTCTTTTTGTGATTCCAAAGGTATTGCTAGACAATCAGTGCTCCTTGAACTACTCAGCAAAATAGAGTTGCTAAGAGAAGAAATAAGACACTTATGGAAGCTGCAAGGATCATGATGTCTGATGTAAAACTTCCTATAACATTCTGGGCTTAAGCGGTCAGCACTGCATGCTATGTTCAAAATAGGGTGTTGATAGTTAAAACGCCTGGAAAATCCTCTTATGAATTATGGCATAAGAGAAGACCATTCATAGGTTTCTTAAGACCTTTTGGATGTCCATGCACCATTCTAAACACCAAAGATCACTTATCTAAATTTGCTGACAAATCAGTAGATGAGTTTTTTCTAGGGTACTCATCATAAGCTAAAGCTTACAAACTATACAACAAAGTTGACCAAACCATTAAGGAATCTGAAAATGTCATATTCAATGAAAGTTCCTCAAATAGCGTTAGAAATACCCCAACTTGGATGTTTGATCCGAAAGGATTCACAATTGCTTTGAGTTGTCTGCTGTGAACACTTGTTGTCCACTGTGAACACTTGTTGTCCACTGTGAACACTTTGCTATCCGCTATGAACACTTTGATGTTTGTCTTGATGTTGTCTGTTATGGAGTGTTCATCCGTTGTGGATATTGAACATGCGCTGTAGACTTGTTCACTAGATGTGAGTGTTTGTTCATCAGCTGTGCATTTGTTCATCCACTGTATGTACTAATACATTCTTCAAACCTCATCCACTGCTAACAGTTAGGCATCCGCTGTGGGCTTGTCTTCATCCGCTGCCAAGACTTTGCAAAATTTCTTTATCTACAAAGTCAGTAAAAAAATTTAAACAATAATTAGTGTTTGATTTAAATGTTACTTATGATTTATGTTAGTAAATGGTTGTTTGAATGTTAGAACATGTTTGATTGATTAAGGCAGGCATTATCCTTCAATTAACTTGTTCTAGTTTAACAATACCCCCTAAGGATGATGTTGCTAATCTTTGTTATGTTTGATTGTTAGTAATTTTGTTTGTAAGACATGATATGTTTGATTATACTTGATTTAAATGATTGATCGATTGCATGTTCTACTAATTATGAATGATTCATTAATTGCATGCTCTACTAATTACACATGTGTAATTAAATTGATTTCCTTGTTATGTTTCATATGCATGCTTGTATTGACTTGATATTTGACTGAATGACATTCTGTTTGATTAAATGATGTTGTTAATGAATTATTGATGTTATGAATGTTATGTGTGGTTAGATATGGATGTTTGTTGCTTGTTATTGTTGTTTGATTGTTAGTAAACCTTGATTATGATTAAGATGGGTCTGCTTCATCTTGATTCTTTAGCAATTTTGATCAAGCTTTGATTGGATCTTCGATCTCCTTTTCTTTGATTTGAACTTTTACTTCTTTTTTTGCTTGTTTAGGAAAGGGTACAACATTTAGTGCATCCAAGTAGTTCACTATGTGATTTTGAAGCATTCAACAACACTTTCCTGATCTTTGTACTTGTAAGTGATTTAAAGTTGAACCATTTGTTCATGGGTTGATTGATCTAAACTTTGCACTTTAATATTGCTAACCAATATGTTTGTTGACTGTGAACACTTGTTGTCCACTGTGAACACTTTGCTGTCCGCTATGAACACTTTGATGTTTGTCTTGATGTTGTCTGTTATGGAGTGTTCATCTGTTATGGATATTAAACATGCGCTGTGGACTTGTTCACCAGATGTGAGTGTTTGTTCATCCGCTGTGCATTTGTTCATCCACTGTATGTACTTATACATTCTTCAAACCTCATCCACTGCTAATAGTTAGGCATCCACTGTGGGCTTGTCTTCATCCGCTGCCAAGACTTTGCAAAATTTCTTTATCTACAAAGTCAGTAAAGAAATTTAAACAATAATTAGTGTTTGATTTAAATGTTACTTATGTTTTATGTTAGTAAATGGTTGTTTGAATGTTAAAACATGTTTGATTGATTAAGGCAGGTATTATCCTTCAATTAACTTGTTGTAGTTTAATAATACCCCCTAAGGATGATGTTGCTAATCTTTGTTATGTTTGATTGTTAGTAATTTTGTTTGTTAGACATGATATGTTTGATTATACTTGATTTAAATGATTGATTGATTGCATGTTCTACTAATTATGAATGATTGATTGATTGCATGCTCTACTGATTACACATGTGTAATTAAATTGATTTCCCTGTTATGTTTCATATGCATGCTTGTATTGACTTGATATTTGACTGAATGACATTCTGTTTGATTAAATGATGTTGTCAATGAACTATTGATGTTATGAATGTTACGTGTGGTTAGATATGGATGTTTGTTGCTTGTTATTGTTGTTTGATTGTTAGTAAACCTTGATTATGATTGAGATGGGTCTGCTTCTTCTTGATTCTTTGGCAATTTTGATCAAGCTTTGATTGGATCTTCGATCTCCTTCTCTTTGATTTGAACTTTTACTTCTTTTTTTGCTTGTTTAGGAAAGGGTACAACATTTAGTGCATCCAAGTAGTTCACTATGTGATTTGTGAAGTATTCAACAACACTTTCTTGATCTTTGTACTTGTAAGTGATTTAAAGTTGAACCATTTGTTCATGGGTTGATTGATCTAAACTTTGCACTTTAATATTGCTAACCAATATGATTGTTGACTGTGAACACTTGTTGTCCACTATGAACACTTTGCTGTCCGCTATGAACACTTTGATGTTTGTCTTGATGTTGTCTGTTATGGAGTGTTCATCTGTTGTGGATATTAAACATGCGCTGTGGACTTGTTCACCAGATGTGAGTGTTTGTTCATCCGCTATGCATTTGTTCATCCACTGTATGTACTTATATATTCTTCAAACCTAATCCACTGCTAATAATTAGGCATCCACTGTGGGCTTGTCTTCATTCGCTACCAAGACTTTGCAAAATTTCTTTATCTACAAAGTCAGTAATGAAATTTAAACAATAATTAGTGTTTGATTTAAATGTTACTTATGTTTTATGTTAGTAAATGGATGTTTGAATGTTAGAACATGTTTGATTGATTAAAGCAGGCATTATCCTTCAATGAACTTGTTGTAGTTTAACAATACTCCCTAAGGATGATGTTGCTAATCTTTGTTATGTTTGATTGTTAGTAATTTTGTTTGTTAGACATGATATGTTTTATTATACTTGATTTAAATGATTGATTGATTGCATGTTCTACTAATTATGAATGATTTATTGATTGCATGCTCTACTGATTACACATGCGTAATTAAATTGATTTCCCTGTTATGTTTCATATGCATGCTTGTATTGACTTGATATTTGACTGAATGATGTTCTGTTTGATTAAATGATGTTGTCAATGAATGATTGATGTTATGAATGTTATGTGTGGTTAGATATAGATGTTTGTTGCTTGTTATTATTGTTTGATTGTTAGTAAACCGTATTATGATTGAGATGGGTCTGCTTCATCTTGATTCTTTGACAATTTTGATCAAGCTTTGATTGGATCTTGGATCTCCTTCTCTTTGATTTGATCTTTTACTGCTTTTTTTGCTTGTTTAGGAAAGGGTACAACATTTAGTGCATCCAAGTAGTTCACTATGTGATTTGTGAAGTATTCAACAACACTTTCCTAATCTTTGTACTTGTAAGTGGTTTAAAGTTGAACCATTTGTTCATGGGTTGATTGATCTAAACTTTGCCCTTTAATATTGCTAACCAATATGGTTAATGACTGTGAACACTTGTTGTCCACAGTGAACACTTTAGTGTCCGCTATGAACACTTGGATGTTGGTCTTGATGTTGTCTGTTATTGAGTGTTCATCTGTTGTGGATATTAAACATGCGCTGTGGACTTGTTCACAAAATGTGAGTGTTTGTTCATCCGCTGTGCATTTGTTCATCCACTATATGTACTTATACATTCTTGAAACCTCATCCACTTCTAATAGTTAGGCATCCACTGTAGGCTTGTCTTCATCCGCTGCCAAGACTTTGCAAAATTTCTTTATCTACAAAGTCACTAAAGAAATTTAAACAATAATTAGTGTTTGATTTAAATGTCACTTATGTTTTATGTTAGTAAATGGTTGTTTGAATGTTAAAACATGTTTGATTGATTAAGGCAGGCATTATCCTTCAATGAACTTGTTGTAGTTAAACAATACCCCCTAAGGATGATGTTGCTAATCTTTGTTATGTTTGATTGTTAGTAATTTTGTTTGTTTGACATGATATGTTTGATTATACTTGATTTAAATGATTGATTGATTGCATGTTCTACTAATTATGAATGATTGATTGATTGCATGCTCTACTGATTACACATGTGTAATTAAATTGATTTCCCTGTTATGTTTCATATGCATGCTTGTATTGACTTGATATTTGACTGAATGATGTTCTGTTTGATTAAATGATGTTGTCAATGAATGACTGATGTTATGAATGTTATGTGTGGTTAGATATGGATGTTTGTTGCTTGTTATGATTGTTTGATTGTTAGTAAACCTTGATTATAATTGAGATGGGTATGCTTCATCTTGATTCTTTGGCAATTTTGATCAAGCTTTGATTGGATCTTGGATCTCCTTCCTTTTGATTTGATCTTTTACTTCTTCTTTTGCTTGTTTAGGAAAGGGTACAACATTTAGTGCATCCAAGTAGTTCACTATGTGATTTGTGAAGTATTCAATAACACTTTCCTGATCTTTGTACTTGTAAGTGATTAGAAGTTGAACCATTTGTTCATGGGTTGATTGATCTAAACTTTGCACTTCAATATTGCTAACCAATATGGTACAACATCATCTCCCTTTATTACTTCCAATTTAGTAATCTTTAAGATTCTTAGGCTCGTAGTTCCTTTTAAATGTGTCAATGACCGCTGACGGGTCTCCAACCTTTGCTTTAGAGCAGCACTGACATAGACTATGCCTAGAATTCTTAAAACATGAATGAAATAGCAGTAGTCACCCTCATATAAAATATCTTCAATTTGAGGGAATGATGTTGTTTTCATGAAGTAGACATATGATAGTTGTAATAATTTGATCTCAACCGGATCAAATAATCTGATATCATCTGCTACCTTTCCTTTAAATTTTCTCTCAAATACAACCTCAAAATGGTTTTCATCATAATACCATCTTGTAATTGGATGATTGTATTCATTTCCTTCAATTTTATTCATGATCAACTTGAGGTCAGTTGGTCTCAATGGATATCTAACTCTGTTGAGTAATTCAATATCAAGGCTTTCATTTTTTCCTTCACCTAGAAACTGTTGTTTGCCTGCTAACTTCTGTTCTCTTCTCAACTTCTCAATGTGCAACTTATCTTCTCTATCTACCTTTAGCTTGAGCTCATGATGTCATCTATTCATATAAGCTCTCATTATGTGGAAGAAATCAGCACCTCTTGAATTGTTTGTATGGTTGACCATTCTCAACTACATGAGTTCAAGTCTATCTTTATAAGATAATGATCCCAACTGAGATATGTATGATATATAATGAACAAAACCATATACTCTCTTTATGAGAACAACATCCCAAATCTCATTATATTTTCAAGCAAGTATTTTCCTTTCATTCGTAAATGCTGTAAGAGTGATTCTGTCATAAAGCTTCACAAAGTTTGTATTCTCATTGAACACTTCTCTCACTTTATTACCCTCTGGCCATAATCTGTAAGGCATGAACTGTCTAGGCTCCTTAATAGGATGTAGCTCTAGAGGTTCTTAAATATGCATAGAAAGTTTAGAGGCTGGATGTGGTCTGATGAACTAAGGTTTAAGAGTATTGGAGAGCATGTTCTTATATACACCCCTTGCTAGTTCTTTCATTTGGGCCAGGGACCTTCTAGCATAAGATCTGTAAGGAATCCTAGTATGACTCAACCAGCTTTAACCTGTGAGTATGTCATCTTCTTAATTTAAGGATCCTTGAGAAGATTCTTCTAGAACTCTTGTTGATCCTTTATTTCTTTATATCTCTTATGTGCCTGTTCAGTTTCATTCTTCATCACCTCTTGAAAGTGTTTTAGTAAATCTTTAACCTCAGACATATTTAGCTGAATGAAAGAATCATATGGAAATCCTCTGTTTGTTAGTTCAATTGCAATAAGGATTTCAGGATCATCTAGTAACAAGCTTTGGATATCCTCTATTTCTTCTTGATTGTTTTCAACTTCATCTTCAGAATCAGAAATTATAATGGGATCTTGTGTTTGTTCATGAGTTGGATCTATTTCACCTTCCTCTAAATCCACAAACTCAGCTTGTTGTTGCTTGAATTCATCCTCATAAATAGGCTTCACTTTAACCTTTAATAACTTCATAGGAGGGGATTCTGGTTCATCTTGTTCAATTATCTTTTCCTTCCCTTTTGCTAATAAAGCAAGGTATAGCCTTTTCCTCTTCCTTTCATATGTCTTTAGAGTCTATAGTGATGATGATGATTCTGGTTGTTTAGACTATTTTGATTAAGCTTTCAATGACTCGGTAAACTTTCTAATCAACTCCTTTTGTTATTCAGTTGAAGGATCTACAACAATTATGTTTGTCTGTTGTTGCCTCAGAATTGGTGAGTAATGAATGTTCTTAAATGGATTGACATTACTGAACAACTAATCCATTGTATATCTCTCTTCTGGAATGATGATTGATTGCACTGTTTGTTCTTCATGAGTGCTAGTTTTAGCATGTGGTGATAGAGAGTGATTAGTGAACTATACTATCAACTCATCTTTATTATCTTCTGATTGCTCTTCTTTATTCAATCTTTGATTATCTACCTCCTCCAACTATCTGTTCAATCTGTTTATCTCATCAGATTGTTCTGCAATGATTTTCTTTATGGCATCTAACTCATAATCTTTTGCTTCCGGTTGATCTGTCAAATAGGCTACATCAAGCCTTTCATGGTTTAGTTCTTGATATTTTGCCTTTACTTCATTCTTTGTTTGAGCTAACTGTTGTTCAATATAAGAGTTATCTCAGAGGCTGATCCTAACCAAAGATCTCTCAGTATGCATTCTGAAGTACAAGGAAGTTAGTTCGGAAGATTTGACAATGCACAAAGAAAATTCACTAAGTTTCAAATCTTCCGAAGCCAAACACACAAATCTTTTGAATCCAAAGATGAAGTCTTCTGAAACTTCAAGACAAAGTCTTCTAAAGCTTGAAGACTGATTTATACTGAAGACAGAGAAGACATGCTTTCTCCGACACACTTTTGACAAAAGCTGAACCACTTTTCATTGCCATCTCGGAATACTCACCAACTTATACAAGTTGGCGATTATCTTTATACTTTTGTCAACTGTACATTATGGTGTTCTATAACTTTCCACTCTTATACTTTTATCCTTTTTGTAAAGGAATAGGATGTGAGCTATGACATGTCACTGCCATTAGTCAAAAGGAAATCTGCCTTTTGACTTTATATTGATCTTGTTGTCTAGATTAGTGTCCAGCTGGCCTTCAAAGTATTCCGGCTGTAGGATGTAGTATAAAGTGTCTCATATAACCAGTCTTTGGACTAAGCTTTGTAACAATTGCAAAAACACTTGAGAGCAATATACATCATCCTTGAAAACCAATACTTGTATTTTCTTGTGTTCTTACTTTTGTTCATTGTTTCTTTTGACTGGTTTCCTATTTGATCTATTAAGTGTTGTATTCTCCATCTTGTGAAACTGTTTCATAACCATAACCGGTCCTGCAATTGGTATTTGAGCTTTTTAGGCTCTTGATTGTATGATCTCACTATCTTAAATCTCTTTAGTTTCACAAGACACTTACTTGCTCAAATGGCAGCTCTTACTAAAGCTAATATGGAAACCTACACCATGAATAAGTCTCCACAGATCACTACTGATGACTTTGATACTTGGTGTATGAGGATGGAAGGCTTCATCAATTCTCAAGACAGCAGGATGTGGAGATCTGTAGTCTCAGGACCTCACATCCCAAGTACTACTTCAGCAACTGCTGGAGGTGGGATGAAACCAAAGGAAGTGGTCGACTATTCTGACGAAGAATGGAAGAAGATTGATATAGATCAGAAGGCCATGACCACTCTTAAAACTGCAACTCCCAACTCTATCTATAAAGGCTTCAAGAAGTGCAAGACTACAAAAGAACTCTGGGATGCACTGAAGCTGATGTATGAAGGGTTTGAGGAAGCCTAGGAAAATAATAGGATATCATGAAGTTGTAGTTTGAGAACTTAACCTTCAAGATAGGTGAAACTATGACTCAACAATATTTCAGGTATGTTGAGATTGTAGATACTCTGATGGATTTTGGAGTAAAACTTGAGAATAGGGACATTTTGAGGAAGTTCATGTTCTCTCTTCCCATCAATGGACATACTATTGTGTGGCCATTAAGAGAACTAAAAATCTCTCTGCCCTCACTCTCACTGAGTTGTATGGTATCCTGAGCGGTTACCAGATGAGGATGAACATGCAAAATCCATCTACCAGCTTATCCAATAATCAACAGAGTTTAGCCCTTCATGTGGTTGAAAAGGATAGTAGAGAACCACAACATCATCTCATCTGTTACCCTGACAACTCATAAAAGGCTCCTTTCATCACCTTCCTGGAGACACCAAGGGAGAGCTACACTCTAATGGATGTCTGAGTAAAACTTGGGAATAGGGACATTGTAAGGAAGTTCATATTCTCTCTTCCTAGCAATGGACACACTATTTTGTGGCCATTAAGAGAACTAAAAATCTCTCTACCCTTACTTTCACCGAGCTGTATGGTATCCTGAGCAGTTACCAGATGGAGATGAACATGCAAAATCCATCTACCAGCTTATCCAACAATCAACAGAGTTCATCCTTTTATGTGGTTGAAAGGGATAGTAGAGAACCACAACACCATATCATCTTCTACCCTGACAACTCACAAAAGGCTCCTTTCATCACCTTCTCGAAGACACCAAGGGAGAGCTACACTCTGATGGATGTTGGAGTAAAACTTTAGAATAGGGACATTGTCAGGAAGTTCATGTTCTCTCTTCACAGACAATGGACACACTATTGTGTAGCCATTAAAAGAACTGAAAATCTCTATACCCTCAATCTCAGTGAGCTGTATGGTATCCTGAGTTATTACCAGATAGAGATGAACATGTAAAATCCATCTACCAGCTCATCCAACAATCAATAGAGTTTTACCCTTCATGTGGTTGAAAGGGATAGTACAGTACCATGGTATCATCTCATCAACTACCCAGATAACTCATAAAAGGTTCCTTTCATCACCTTCTCAGAGAGAGCTACACTCAAGGAAGCCCATTCCAAGAACCAAGCTCTTCTCAAGCCTTTGTGTTATTAGATGAAAGTTGTGGCAACTTTCTATTCACTCTTGAAGACTTGGATTGCATCCATCTAGATGATCTGGAGTATGTAGAGATATTCTAGCAGATGGTTCTTCTTACTCACAAAGCCAAGAAGTTCTACAAAAGAACAGGAAGAAAGTTCCCAAGCAATGTAACTAGTTGGATAAAAGCAAAGTAAATTGTTACAACTATAACTAAATAGGACACTTTTCTAGGGAATGTAAGGAACCAAGGACAAATGGTGGCCAAACACAATCTAGGACAAACTACACTAATGTAGTTCCTAGAATTGAGAAGCCCAGCAAACCAAAGTAGCAGGCTGTAGTTGTTGTTAAAGAATGAGGCTTTGACTGGAGTTTTCAAGTACTTTAGATGTCTCTCCAAAGAAGGCCCTGATGGTAGACCATGATGAAGCCAAGGTGTTGGAACATCTTTGTACACCCAAATGCATTGTTAAAGTAAATATGTATAAGTCCTATAACTTGTAAGTAAGATCTGACCTTGAGTCCTTAAACATTTTAAATACTAATTTTAAAAGAGGAGAAAATGACTATAAACTTAAAATAGAAGATATATAAAAAACCATTTCTACTCTTAAACTTGGGCACACAAATTACAGGACGCAGATCAAAGATCTTGTTACCAAGTTAACTAAATGCCAGGCTGAGCTTGTGATTAGCAAAGCCAGGGCAAAAAAATGTGTTCTTATAGAGGAAACCTTCAAAAACGTCATATATTCATCGTTGCATGAAAAGATTTGTTATCAGAACAGTTAGGGACTGGGATCAAGTGAAATATCTCATCCACACGCATTATTATCAGTCAGATCTCCAAGGTGTAGAACTTATGAAGATGAACTGCCACTCATTGATGCTATCTAAGAATAGGATGAAGATGAAGAGGATATTATGAAGGATGAACCAGAATTGAGTGAAGAGGTTCATCCTATGAAGGGTCATAATATCTCTAGAGAAAAGAAGAAACTAGGAATGGCTAAGTCTGCAAGAAAGAACTTGATCAGGGCTGTAAAGACAAGATCTAAGTGCAGGAGATCAAACCCACCTTCAACCCCAGGTAAAAACAAGTCTTGATCTCTTCTGGGTTTGGGGTAAGGAAGATGGAGGATTTAACGAAGGACTCTAGTACCAGGGGTCCTAGTTCAAGTCCAAACCACCCTGGTGATGAGAAGAAGGTTGAACAATTATGCACCACTGCTGCACAAGCTGGACCATCAAACTCTAAAGGCAAGCTTCACCCTCAGAAGCCTACTGCATCATCTTAAAAGATGAAGAAAGAGCTTGAAAGAGATCAAGATCAACCTTCTCCTCAGAACAAGAGCATCAGAAGTATGCCCAAAGAATGTATCATGTGCGGTGATACAACTCACTTTGCTAAGGATTGCATTTACAGTCCTAAGAGTACCATCCATATAAACTAGAAGAAAATTTTTGAAAAGAAGAAGAAGAAAATAGCTTCGAAAGGAAAATCACTTTCCTTCGAAAGCTTGAAGGTGAACAAAAAGAAGATAGCCATAAAACTGTCTTCAGAAGCAAGTTTAGTCATGGAAGAAAGGAATGCTTCTGAAGCACTGAAGTCTACTTTTGAGTGTATCTCAATTTTAGGACCAGAGACATAATATGCTCTTCAGTAAGCATGAATGTATTGTTCTCAAGTTTGGGGTGATCATTCTTCAAGAGCATATCCATGTTAGAGCCCCCAAGAAAGGGAACATGTACAAGATGAACTTGTAAGAAACTTACCCATTAGGAGAGGTCTCTTGCTTTCTATCTAAAGCCAATAGTGGTGAGTATTTACTTTGGCATAAAAGAATATGCCATGTAAACTTTAAGAACATGAATAAATTAGTTAAAGATGATTTGGAAACTGGAATGCCAAAGAGATAGTTTACAAGTGATGACCATTGTGTTCCATGTCTGAAAGGAAAGTAACACAAAGTGTCTCACAAGCCAAAAGAAATGAACTCTATCACTACTCTCCTACTCTTATTACATATGGATCTCCTTGGCCCCACCAGTGTAATGAGTTTAGGAAGAATTTCATACTGCCTTGTGATTACAGATGACTCCACAATATATACTTGGGTCTTTTTCTTAGAAGTAAGGATAAGACCCCTGAAATCTTGAGATCTTTCATTCTAAAAATTGGGAATCAATGTGATCACAAGGTTAAGATCATAATGTGTGATCAAGGAACTTAATTCAAGAACCAAAACCTTGATACATTTTATGATGAAAATGGTATTTCAAAATAATATAGTGCTCCTAGAACTCCTCAACAAAATGATGTTGCTAAAAGGAGAAATAAGACACTTATTGAGGCTGCAAGAACCATGCTCTCTGACTCTAAACTACCCATCACCTTTTGGGCGAAGGCTGTTGACACTGCCTGCTATGTGCAGAATAAAGTTTTAGTAGTCAAAACTCATGGTAAGACTCCTTATGAGCTGTGGCATAAAAGGAGACCTTTCATTGATTTCCTCAGGTCATTTGGATGTCCATGCACCATCTTGAATACCAAAGATCATATAGCAAAGTTTACTGAGATAGCAGATGATAGACACTTCATTGGATACTCTTCCTAAGCTAAGGCTTATAGAGTATACAATCTCAGAACCAGAGTAGTTGAGGAGTCAGCTAACATGACCTTTAATGAACACCCTCCTAGTGTAAAAGGTTCTGGTCCTGATTGACTATTTGATGTTGATTTAGTTACCAACTGTTTTCAAATTTGTGAAGATGTTTCAGGAACAATAAGTAATGTCTTTACAGGAGATCCTGATCCAAGATTTGAGCTGAGAAGACCATATGATAGAATTTCTTTAACTCGAGTGGTAACAAACCTTGTAAGTGGAAATCCTATCAGCATAACCGTGACACATTCTTTAGCTGATACATTTGAGGTGCCAACCAATTCCAGCAATGAGGCACAAAACTCACATGAATGGATTTCCAATGTAGGAAGAATTGAGATAGTGAAAGTGATCAAGAATTTCATGATACTGATAACCACTCCACTGAAGACAACATAAAAGATGTCATACACTCTTTGGATCAAGTTACACTTGATGGGTATGCTGATGTGGTAGGTGATACTCAATCATCAGATCTAAATTTCACTAATTTAGCTTTGTTAAATCAACTTGGTTTGATTCCTCAACTGAGAATCCACAAGTCCCATCCTACCGCAAAACATCATTGGAGATGTTGAGACTGGGGTGAAAACAAGAGGACAAACCCATGATAAAAATATTTGTTTTCACTCTTGTTTCTTATCCTATACTGAGCCAAAGAAAGTTGATGAGGCTTTGAGAGATGGAAGCTGGATTGAAGCAATACAGGAGGATCTGCTTTAATTAAAAAGATAAGGTGTTTGGAACCTATGTCCTCTTCCACCTAGGAAGATGCCAATAGGTACCAAGTGGGATTTTAGAAACAAGAAGGATGATAAAGGACTTGTCATCAAGAACAAGGCAAGACTAGTAATTCAAGGGTACACTCAAGAAGAAGGGATTGACTACATAGATGTCTTTGCTCCTATAGCAAGCCTTGAAGCTATAAGGATATTACATGCTTTTGTTGCATCCAAGGATTTCAAGGACTACAAACTTGATGTCAAGAGTGCATTTTTATATGGGGTGATAGATGAAGAAGTGTATGTCAAGCAACTACCTGGCTTTGCAGACCTAGATTATCCTGATTATATCTGCAAGATTGACAAAGCTCTTTATGGGCTGCATCAAGCTCCAAGGAAGTGGTATGAGACATTATCACAGTACCTTGTTAAACATGGCTACAAAAGAGGTACTATTAACAACACACTCTTCATCAAAAGGACAGTGAATGACCTGATGTTGGTTCAAGTTTATGTTAATGACATCATCTTTGGGTAAACTAATGAAAGGCTCTGCAAAAAGTTTGAGAAGCTAGTGAAAAATAGATTTGAAATGAGTGCCATGGGGGAACTCAATTTCTTTCTAGGAATTTAAGTGATGTAAGTTGAAAGTGGCATCTTTATAAACTATTCAAAGTATGTACAAGACATACTAACCAGATTTCATCTGACTGACTACCAGGTTGCTAAGATTCCTATAGCAAAAACCACTCCCTAGGCCCCGATCTTGAGGGGGAGTGTGTTGATGAATATCTTTACAGGGCTATGATTGGGTCTCTTGTGTACCTAACAGGTAGGAGACCTGATATCATGTTTGCTATATGTATATGTGCAAGATATCAAGCTAACCCCAAGATGTCACACCTAGTTGTTGTCAAGAGGATTCTTAGATACCTCAGAGAAGCTCCCAAACTGGGACTTTGGTATCTAAAGAATTCTGACTTCAATATGTCTGCATATATAGATAGTGACTATGGTTGCTACATTATGACTGGCAAGTCTACATTTGGGGGATGTCAGTTCCTTGGTGGAAGGATAGTTTTATGCCAATGCAATAAGCAATCTTATGTATCTCCATCAATTTTTGAAGCTGAATACATTATTACTGCAAGCTGTTGTGCTCAAGTGCTTTGGATTCAGAATCAAATGCTGGATTATGGATTCAACTTCAAGACAACTCCTATCCATATTGACAACAACAGTGCTATCTCTACCATAGAGAATCTAGTGAAGCACTCGAAGACAAAGCACATCAATATCAGGTATCATTTGATCAGAGATAATTTAGAAAAGGGATTGATAAAACTAGTCAAAGTTAACACAAATGAACAATATGTTGATCTATTCACAAAAGCATTTAATGAACAGAGATTTAAATATCTTGTATCAGCTATTGGGACGATTTACTTTTAGTAGACTTTCTTAAATTAATTTCAAAATTGTTTTTCAAACTTATGTGTCTTTAAAATTTCTCTAAAATATCACTCACATAAGCCCAGTTAATCTTGGAAGAAATTTTTCAAAGTTTATATTCCTTGGAATTTCAAGAACTAAGTAGTTATTAAATTTGACTACTTACAGATTTTCTTTCAGAAGACATTAAATTTGACTTCGAAAGAAAATTACGTCTTCAAAACTAATAACTACTCACTAAGGGATTTAGCCTCGAAAGAAATTCTAATATCTTCTGAAGCTTAAATCTGCTTCTAAGTACTTATATGTTTTGAAGGACAACTTTCTTCTGAAAGCAATTTAGTCTCGAAAGTTTTATCTACTATTTAAGTAAAACTTCTACAGCTTAATATCTTTCGAAACCAAATCTGTCTCGAAAGTAAAATTACTTTAAGTACAATTTCTTCCCAAGTAATTCTATCAAAACAAAGGAATATCTTCCGAAATAAATTTTTCTTCGTAAGCCTTCTTTAAAACTTCCAAAGGCAAATTATCTTTGGAAGATTTTCAACTTCCAAGATAACTACCTTTTTGGGCACTCTTTCAGAGGTGGTACCGACATCCGGATTTCAAAGTTTATCCTTTTGCAATAACTTTGCCTCACATCCAAGTATATAAATAGCCTTTACAAAGGTTCCCCCTCTTTCCTCTTCCTCTTCATCTGCAATCTTCTAGCCTAATATTTTCTTTTGGAAGACATTAAATTTGACTTTGGAAGAAAATTATGTCTTCAAAACTAATAACTACTTACTAAGGGATTTAGCCTCGGAAGAAATTCTAATATATCTTCCAAAGCTTAAATTTGCTTCTAAGTACTTATATGTTTTGAAGGACAACTTTCTTTCGAAAGCATCTCAGAAGTTTTACTTACTGTAACTAAAACTACTGCAGCTTAATATCTTCAAAAACCAAATCTGTCTTGGAAGTAAAATTACTCTAAGTAAATTTTCTTTCAAAGTAATTCTTCCAAAACCAAGGATTATCTTCCGAAATAAATTTTCCTTCGAAAGCTTTCTTGAAAACTTCCGAAGGTAAATTGCCTTTTGAAGATTTTCAACTTCCAAGATAACTACCTTCTTGGGCACTTTTTTAGAGGTGGGACCGACATTTGGATTTCAAAGTTTATCCTTTTGCAATAACTTTGTCTCACATCCAAGCATATAATAGCTTTTACAACGGTTCCCCTCTTTCTTCTTCCTCTTCATCTACAATCTTCTAGCCCTAAATCACCCACAATCCCTTGCTACTCTTCCACTCTCTCTCATAAAAAAGCTTTAGAAAATGGCCAACCCTGAACCCTAAAACTAGCTAGCCTTTGTCATGCACCTTCACAGGTAAGACAATAAGGTTGCTCTGTTATCGTCTAACAAAGATCCTGGTTTCTCAGACGTTTGCTGCTTTCTTTCTCGCTCATCGTACCTCATCGCTCTTACCATAGACCCTCCACTTTATAAAGATCAACTGCTGGAATTCTAGAGGATCTGCCAAAAGGTCATCTTAGACGGTGAGAAGGCACTTTATGCATCAGTGCAGGGGAAGACTGTGTTAATCACTCCAGCCACCATCAACCAACATCTAAGGCTGGATGATGAAGAAGGTGAGTTGTCCTTTACTAAAGAGGCAGTCAATCGATAATTCTGGCTAATTGACTATGAAGGCGACTACTCTGTGAGAACCTTTAAAAAGGGTAAGGTCTCTTTTCAATAGAAATACCTCCTTCATATTATAATCCATTCATTATTAAACATACATGGAGGATGGGACCAAGTTCTAGAAGACCTATCCTATATAGTCCATGGAATGGTCCAGGGATCAAGTTCAAGTACTCATAGTTTGTATATACAAACTTACTTGCTAACTCAGATTCCTTAGAATATTACATGTTCCCTAGATATGTCCAGCATATTCTCACCTGTGAACTGGGCTCACAATTGAGGGGAACAAGTAATGTTCTTGGATTGGGACAAATGAATCTTGGCATTTTCAAGATAATAAGGAAAACCACTTTTGGTTTTTCCGAGACAGAAATAGCCCTTGTCCCAAAAACGTTAGAGCTCCTTGCTTAAGGTGACAACTTGATAGCACCAGCCAATATTGAACCCACACCTTCTTCATCTTCAACACCCCAACAGCCAAACGATCACTTACCAGGGAAAATCCAAATGAACCCCTGCTCAATCTATTCAGATTGAGCAGGCCCTCATATACTCACCCATGTAGGAGGAAATAGAACCAAGAGCTCCCACTTCCCTTGAGGAGCAGACCACTCCCATCCCTTCTATGATTAGTACTGAGGTTCCTCATGCTCAACCTAATGAGCTCATTACCCCAGCCTCAAGCCTTCATCCAGAATCTTAAAACTTAGATGTACAACCTTCAGGAGATAGTTACCATCCCTATCCTTTGGACCTTAACCAACCAACCCCCAACCTAGAAATCTATAATGATAAGGATATGGGATTCAGTGAGTACCATGAGTCTCTCTTCTCCTCCCTTGCTCAAGGAGAGATGAGTGCTCCTACTGCTCCTATATCTAGCCCACATCATCCACCCATGACTTAGATGGACCTCTCTAAACATGTTCACGAGGGTTAGGTAGAAGAGGCTCTCATATCTGCAAGTGATTACATCTTTAAGACCTCAACCATTGCAACTGATTTGGTACTTCTTATGAAGCTATCATTGAGCAGGGGAAATCCAGAGACTGAGAAAAAACATTTTATGATGAGGGAGATGACTTTGGTCATGTACTCTCATCCCTCCATGATTCTTCTGATGAAGATAAGGGGAGTATGCAACTAAAGTTGCACAAACTAACCAAAACTTGCACCTATTTGGTTTCTAAGGTTAGTCACCTGGAGGCTCAGGTGGCTACCTTACAAAGTCAGGTCCTTAATCAGGAACTTGTGACCATCGATCTCAAGGGAAAGTTAGCTGAGAGGCCTACCAGGCATGCTCAACCAAGTCCACAAGAACTTGTGGATGTGGTAGATTTAACCTCTAGCTCACCTGTGCAAGTAGGTGATGCAACCAAAAAGGGGGAGAAATCACCCCAGCCATAGAACTTGGGAGCATTGCCAGAGTATAGACTTTGAGGATTCACCACCCTTACTTGCAATTGTCCGGACTCAACAACCTCCTTAGTCCCATGTCAATATGGATGCCTTAATTCAAAGTCTATTTAAGGAGGGTATACTAAGGGCTACGTTTACTCCATCCTACCCTGCTAACAATCCAATCATAGGATGGAGGTATGACACTGATAGAAGAGCACTAGTGCTTTCTAGATATCAAAGTCAACAAGAAGTTTTCAACTTCCATACCCTGAGATTCTATGAAAGTTTTCCTCTTGTTGACCTGCCACTTGCCAACCCAAGCCAAAACAAGCAACCTAATAGGTTAGCTGAGAGGATTTAGCTGAGGGTGTCTGAGGAGTTCAAGAGAAGAACTAGTTTATATAGACAGAGGCTAGCAGGGAAAACAGTTGGTCAACTAGATATTGAGGCAGACCCTAAGATTAGCTTCAAAGGGGAAACCTCAGTTGAAGGCACAGCTATAGAACCTGTGAACCTTGAGACTACAACTCCTGTAACACCCATTACCTTTAGTGAGACATCAGCTGGTGAGGGTGACTCATAGCCTCTCCCTTGCCAGGGCTCAAGTGCAAAACAAGCTCAAGAAGGCCAAAGCTCTCTCCTCCCTGAGTCACACAGGCCAGTGCTTGTCAAAGGAAAAAGGGTTCTAACCAAAAAGAAGATTGAGGATGAGAAGAGGGAGATGAAAAGGAAGGCAAGGGAAGAGAGGATAAGAGAGACCCCCAACTTCATACAGGCTGTAATCAGAGCTACTCATAGGCTAAACACTCAGGATGATGAGGTAAGGGTACCAGATTGAACTATCTAGGGTCTAGGTCCATTGAAGGATAAAAAAGGAAGACCTAGTGATCAAGACCAGCCTTTTCAATTGAAGTACAAAAAAGAGGAAGAGGATGGCCATTAGAAGGGACTTAAAGTCAAAGAAGAAGAAGTCCAAGGCATCCACCTCTACACCTCAGGATGAAGGCAGAACATCCTGTGGGTGAACCTAAAGAGGCTTCTAAACTAACTCCACTACAAATAGAGCCTCTTGCTGCTGAGAGACCCATCCTGTCCTATGTTTACTCTTGAAACCCAGATAGATGGTATGTCACAAGAGATCAAGGATGTTAAAACATATACTTCTGGCAGAATATGTTTTACCTTTCTTAGCATGATCTCTAGGATATGAGGAGTTACTAAGAGCCTAAAGAATCCAAACCAACTAATGAAGAGAAGAATCGCTCTGGTTCTGATGATGGCTATGAACAAGTACAAGATCAAGACTCATAGTCATACTTAAGTTTTGGTAGCATCAGCCTAGGGGGAGTTTGTAAGAGTTATCTTAGAGGCTGATGCTAACCAAAGATCTCTTAGTATGCATTCTAAAGTATAATAAAGTTACTTTAAAAGATTTGACAATGCACAAAGAAAATTCACTAAGTGACAAATCTTCCAAAGCCAAACACATAGATTATCCGAAGCCAAAGATGAAGTCTTCCAAAGATTTAAGACAAAGTCTTTCGAAGCTTGAAGACTGATTTCTTCTGAAGACAGAGAAGACATACTTTCTCTAACACATTTTTGACAAAAGCTAAACCACTTTTTGCTGCCATATCTAAGGACTCACCAACTTATACAAGTTAGTGATCATCTCTATAATTTTGTCAACTATACATTATGGTGTTTAATTCTATAACTATCCACTCTTGTACTTTTATCCTTTTTGTAATAGAATAGGATACAAGCTATGGCATGTTATAGTCACTAGTCAAAAGGCAATCTGCCTTTTGACTTTACATTGATCTTGTTGTCTAGATTAGTGTCTAGATGGCCTTTAAAGTATGGTCGGCTGTAGGATGTAGTATAAAGTGTCTCATGTAGCTAGTCTTAGGACTAAGCCTTGTAACTATTGTAGAACACTTGAGAGCAATATACATCATACTTGAAAACCAATACTTGCTTGTTCTTGTGTTCTTACTTTTGTTCATTGTTTCTTTTGCCTAGTTCCTTATTTGATCTATTAAGTGTTGTATTCTCCATCTTGTGAAACTGTTGCATAACCATAACCGGTCCTGCATTCAAGGAATTGAACAATCAGTTTTTGGGCCTTTTGATCAGCTTCAAGCTTTTGAATTTCCCCATCTTTTGCTTTTATCTTGTCTTTGAACTTCTTTGCCCTTCTGTTGGATTTTTCAATCAACTTATTATACTCAGTGAATATAAATACTTTTGAATGTTCAATTTCTTCTTTAGTAGGTATTTCATCAGTTTGATATTCTGATTTAGTTTGTTCATACTGAATATTCTTCGGTACCTGCATTGATTGTTCTTCTGATTTATGCCTAGAGGATATGCCAACTTCCTCCTGATGTTGTGTACTTTCAGCCATTGAGGCATCAATATCTATCAAAAGAGATAACAATGTTTATTAATCAGACAAGATTGGGTTGTGTGGTGGAGAGGGAATGTTCTGGTCAAATAGGAAAGGCTCTTGTTCTTGAGCTTTTTTATGTACCGATCCTTATTCATGGATGATTGGTACTTCTTGTTAAATGATTGGTGCTTGTTGAATAATGGGTTCTTGTTGAATGATAGGAGCTTGATAAATTACATTCTAAAATAGCATATGTGGCTTTCATTGACCAAGTATCCTCATAAACACATCAGGAACTAGAAGGTCATTATTGATCATGTGAGGTGGAATAGGCACCTCAGCACCATGATACAAACTTGATTTTATTCTTTTAAACACATACTCATTGAAGTGAACTGGTTCAAACACAACTCCTTCTCTTGACATGTTTGGCAGTAAGTTATTAATAATCATTTAGAGAGACCTTAGATACATCTTAAATTTGTTCCTTACTTCAGTTAAGTTGTAGATCATTCCATTTTGGATTTGGGCTACAAAATTCAAGGGCCTCCTCGCTATGATGCTTGTAATTACAGATGAACTTCTCAATGAAGTGGCATCCCATCTAGTTTTCCTATTTGTCATGGTCTTTTGATATGTGTGCATTAGAAACCAAAATTAAGCACACATATAAGACTTTTTAATTTGTTTTCTGTCTATTTTTCTAGTGTATCCAATTTGTCTAAACACATGAAGCATATAATTCTAATCAAATTCAATTAGTCTTTGGGCATCCTCATCACTAAATTACAGTACGCTCCTGATTACATCTTTAGTAATGGTAATTGGATGGTCATAAACAGATGATACTATGACTTGTTGATCTTGATTTTGTTCTAAGTAAACCAAAATTGAACTATATGTTCTTGAAGAATCTCAGGTCTTGTTGTCATCGCATGAACAAGTCTAGTTTGCCGTATAGCTTGAATCATATCTCTGTAGTTCTCTAACTTAGGAAAGTCAGGATTTAAGAAGGCATAGAGATTATGGTCTCTGACAAACACAAGGTTTGCCATATCTGCAAACAAAGAAAGAATGTGTCTTAGACTTTGAAATTGTTAAACTAAATGGTTTTTGATTTGATACAAACTTGATTTAGTGTTCATAAGTGATTTGGGTTGATCTTAACTAATAAAACATGGTTGATTAGCATATTACAATGCCAAGACTGGTTTTTTGTTGATTTTGACTATTTTGAAATGTTTGACTATAGTGAAATTATACAAAAAAGTAAATTTCAACCAAAGTTGCATGTGCAAATCTCATTGATGTTGAGTTGTTTTGTTTAAAAATTGTTGTAACCATCTTTGTTTAATGATAATACATTAATTTGTGTCAAAATGATTCGTGATTGTATCTCATATAAGATTTTCAACTTTTGACAGTTGACTTTTTAGTCAAATAGATACATTTAATGCACACTGAATGTTCATATTGAATGTTGTTTTGTTTTACCCCAAATTAACTGTCTTATAATGTTTGTTAATGATTTTTGAAAATGTTTGATAAGTTATATCATATTTAACACATTTTCAACATTTTCAAAGATCAACAATTGATTTTTTATGCATTTTGACATGAACAGTTTGATTGTTCATATACCTGATGAACACATAATCAAATTTACTCAAATAAATAGTTCTAATACATATGACTTTGATTGTTAAGCATGTATTCAATATTTGATTTCATAAATATCACTCTGTATTTTATTTTTAGGTCTGATTCATTATATAACCTAGGGTTTAATAATGCTCAAATTATAACAAGTTTAAAGAATGATATGATGTATGTTTGATGATCCATAACATGTTCTTATACCTTGTTGATCAAATAACACTTGTGAGATCATATAGATATGAGTTTGATGATCAAATGCTTTTTATATTGTAGCAACGTTTAAAAATTCTGTTTTGGCTCGAACACTCATGATAAATGAAAAATTGACAAGTGTTGAACTATATATACAACAAACAAAATTTGTGTCCGCTGTGTATACAGCATGTTCAGGCACTATACAAATAGTGTTGAGTTAAATTAAATTTAAGTCATGCACTTTAAGTATCATGTATGTTGTGGGTATAGTGTGTCCGCTATACATTTTTAAGTGTACGTTGTGGATACTTGATGTTTTTGAAAATTTGTTCACAGTGGATGCTTGTTAGTAAATAGGTTGTGGAGACCTGGTGGATATTAAATTTTCATAAGGGATAACAATTTGTCATGCGCTGTGCATACTTGCACTGTATTAAGGGCGGATGAATATTTATTCATATGTTATGCATACTTTGTGATTAACTTGATCGTTCATAGCATATGGCAAATTTGTCATACGCTTGCACTTTGATTGTTTGATGAATATTCACATTGGATGACTGATTGTCATGCGCTGTGAACACTTATCTGTTTGTGCACAGCGTATTCTTACATGTGTTTATACGCTGTATACACTTGAACTGTTTCTACAACGAATGACTAATTTTGGTCATGCATTACGGAATGACACTGTATTCATAGCGGATGTTTTACCTATGAACATGCACCGTGAACACTTTGCGATTGTGTTCATTAATGTATAGCGGATATGCATTTGCGTGTTCGATATATACACTTGGAGTATTTTACATCTTTTCTGATTAACTGTGTCAACAACGGATGCATTTTGTGTGTTCTCTATGACTACAGTTGATAAAAATTTAAAATTTTTTTGTTTGATTTGAAATTTTACTTATCAGTTGCATAACTTCATACATGAGCTGTGAATACTTGAATGATATTTTGGGTTGTACTTGCAATGCAGATGTGTTTATCTATGCACTGCCCATACTTAGTAAAAATTGTGAAATTTTTTTCAAAAACTGTTTGTTTGTTATAATTTTTACAATTTTAACATTACTGATCTAAGAATGTTGATTATCACACACAAGCATGAAATAACTTAAAATTTTAAAATCTTTAAAATTTTAATATTTTATTAACATGTATGATGGTTGACATATTCTACTGCCTTTGATATTTTCAAGCTCATTTTTATTTTTACTCCCCCTAAATTTTTGTATATTTAAAAAAACCTTTATAAAGTGACAAAATTTGATTTCGCTTGATGGAAATTATTAAAGTCCAATTTATGTGCTGGCATGATGAATAATAAATATTAGAAAGATGATACTTCATATAACTAGTAAATGAATGGTTTGTATGCTTGGACAAGAATCATTTTCACATGCCATGAGATCATACTGGTCTTAAGTCCAAATTGAGTTTATTTGATGATTTTGAGAATAGACATAGACTAATACAATGTTGATTGCATATATTGTTGTCAACTTAAATTCATGCAAGGTATTAATGATTTATTTAAACACTGAGTGAATAATATGTTTTGGGTATATTTAGATGATATGTATGTTCCCCACACCTGATTGTATGTTAAAATCAACCCTTCTCAAGATATGCAAGAAAGCACTTTCATTACTCTGAACCGAGCTACTTAGGAGTATAAATGCTTGATTTGATCCTTATTGATTGATCCATATTGGAATTCTTTTTCACTTAACTTTGGAAGGTGATCCTCTTTGTAATTCTTTTGATTCATTCACAAGGAATGTAGTTTATAAAAGACTTTATTGGTGTTGCATCCAAGATGGATGTGTTCCTTATTAGGAATCTTTTTGGATCATGATATAGGTCATCTAGGTTTGTGCTTAGCACAATAAAGGATGCTTTAGTGTACTTCAGGTCTATGAGAATCATAACAATGGAGACACTTATGTTTGATTGAGAAGTTTATAAACTATTTCATTTGATGTATATGAGTAACTTTACAAGCAATCCATATCGGATAGATCAAAACTTATGATACACCAAGATGGGTGTTTTGCTTACCACATAATCATGAAAATTTTAGTTCTTCACTATTTAATGTGATGTTATGTGTCCCATGCTGAGCCTATCCACACATCAAACAAAGTATGCCAGTCTTTATTGGTGGAAAATGACTCAAGTGAAGAAATTAATCTAGTGTACTATTATTTCTCATGTTTGTGTAATGTGTGATGCAGAACTATTTGATCTGATGAAAAACATGAATGTTTGTCTGATTTCTTGATTTTGAAATGAATGAATGATTGTTATGAAATTTGGACTTTAACAAAATCAAGTTTGAATGATGTTAATGTTTTGAAAACATTACTTGTTTGGTTCATAATTGATCATACCAAGTGACTGAAGCAAAAATTCAAATCTTGTTGAATCAAATGGTTTGGTAAAAAGATTAGCCAATTGATTATCAGTATGCACTTTGATCAATTTGATCAGACCCTTTTCTAAGAAATCTCTTAGAAAGTGATATTTGATGTCTATATATTTGTTTTTGAATGTTGAACATGATTATTATTTATGAACATGGCAACAATAGAATTATCTATGTGTATGGGTGATTTTAGAAAATTATAGCCATAGTCACGCATTTGGGTTTGAATCCAAAGCACTTGAGAACAGCAAGCAGAAGCTGCTACATATTCTACCTCAGTTGTTGACATAGATTGCTACATATTCTGCCTCAGTTGTTGACATAGATACATTTGTATTTTTCTTGCACTGCTAGGTGATTAATCTTGATCCAAGAAACTAACATCCTCCTGTTGTTGATTTTCTGTTGTTGTTACAACCACATAGAGAGAAGTCTCCATCTTTGGGATACCAAAGGCCAAGTGCTGGTTTTCCTTTTATATATCTAAAGATCCTCTTTACGGCATTGATGTATGACTTTTTAGGATCTACTTGATATCTTGCACACATGCAGGCTGCATACATGATGTCTGGTCGGCTTGCAGTGAGTGAGCCAACCATAGATCTGTACAGCTTTTGATCTAATGATGTCCCTTTGGGATCTAGTCCAAACTTCAATCCAGTTGCAAATGGTATTTTGCTTGATGTGCAATCAGCCATGTTGTACTTCTTTAGGATCTGATTCACATAGTTACTTTGATTGATGAAAATTCCATCAGTTGATTGTTATACTTCTTTAGGATCTGATTCACATGTTGTACTTCTTTAGGATCTAATTCACATATTTACTTTGATTGATGAAAATTCCATCTATTGATTATTGTACTTGAAGCCTAAGGAAGAGTTCTCCCTATGAACTCATTTTAAATTTGGATTGCATATGAGTTTTAAAATCTCTGCAAAGTTGGATGTTTATGGATCCAAATATGATGTCATCCACATAGACTTGTACAACCAACAAGTCTTGTCCTTGCTTCTTTAAGAAGAATGTTTGATCTATCTTCCCTCTTGTGTATCTATTCTGTAGTAGAAACTTTGATAGAGTTTCATACCACTTTTTGGGTGCTTGGTGAAGCTATATAGACCTTTATCTAACTTATACACTCTATGAGGGAATTATAGGTCTTCAAACCCTGGTGGTTGTGCAATATACACTTCTTCATCTATCTTCCCATATAAGAATGCACATTTCACGAATTTGGAAAACTGTGAATTTCTTGGATGATGCATATGCAAGGAACACTCTGATTGCTTCCAATCTAGCTACTGGAGCAAAGACATAGTCATAGTAAATGCCTTCCTCTTGAGTGTAACCTTGGGCAATTTGCCTTGCTTTGTTTCTACTAATAATCTCTTAATCATCTGCTTTTTTTGTATAACCATCTGGAGCCAATAGCATATTGACCTTTAGGAAGATAAACCAGCTGCTATACCTCTTGCTTTTTGAATTGCTAAAATTATTCTTGCATGGCTTCTATCCAATTGTTGTCTTTAAGTGCTTCTGTGATGTTCCTTATGTACAGTGAGAGATAAAAAGCAGGAGAACAAGCAAACGTTTACTGTATCAGATTGACATTTTGTCAATCTGACATTAAGACCACCTATGATATTTTCTAACAGATGATATTTGTGAGCTCGGGTTAATTCAATATAATCAATAAGGATTATTGAATCAAGATTGTTGATGGTTAGGTCAGGTGTTGATGGTTGAGCAAGAGTATTGGATGTGGTTGGTTCATCTGGTCGTGAGTAGTCATGAAATGTTTGGGGGAATCATGGAAGAAATCTAAGATTTCATCCTCATGATGTGTGTCTGGTAATGAATGATAAGCATCATCTTATTCTATTATTTCTTGATGATGTGACCTAGTTTGCTTGCTTTGTTAAGGATCAGCTGAAGCTTGTGGTTGATTGGTCACAGGAGTAGATGATGATGGTGTGTTTGATGATGCTCCTTTTGAAGTGTTTGTTTGATCTGGTGGAGTTTTAACTGTTGTACTTGATGGAGTTGTGGTTGTTTTCGCTGGATCAGTAGTTAGTGGAACATCAATGTTTGTTGGTGGGACCATGGGATATTCAATATCTTCATTGGTTCCTAAAACATCAAAATAAGATGTGTCAAATGATTTTGTTAGTGAATCTATATCAAACAACTAGTTAGATCCAATGACTTTCTTAATGAAAGTATGTTCATTAAAAATAATGTCAATTGTTTCTTCCACTAGGTTCAGTCTTGGGTTGTATAGTCTATAAGCTTTGGAGCTTCAGAGTATCAAACAAAGAAGCCATCGTCTACTTTCGGAGCAAACTTTGTAGATGTTCTCTAGTGTTTAATATAGACACAAGACAACCAATGTTTTGTTTTATTCTGTATGAAGCAAGTTGTGTTTATTGCTTCTACCCAAAATGATATGGGCAATAGAGAGTCTGCTAGCATAGATCCAACAGCTTCTATTAAAGTTATGTTCCTCAGTTCAGCAACTCCATTCTACTGAGGAGTCCTTGCTACCCTTAATTGTTGACTTATTCCTTTTTCCACACAAGAAGAAGAAATAATGTCATTCTTAAATTCAGTACCATTATCACTTCTTAAAGTTTTTACTTTAAGATCTAATTGATTTTCAATTTTAGTAATAAATGATTTGGGGATTTCTACTGTTTCTGACTTGTGTAGAAGAAAGAATACCCATGTAAATTTGGAGTAATAATCTACAATCACAAAACAGTATTGCTTCTTCCTTATGCTCAAAATGTTTGTTGGGCTAAATAGGTCCATATGAAGAAATGTGAGTGGTGTTTGATTAGAGTTTAACAATTTAGACTTATGTGACACTCTATGTTGTTTGCCTTTCAGACATGCAGTATAGTGGTCTGTACAGAAAAATTCTTTTTGAGGTAGACCTATTACTAGATCACCTTTAACCAATTGATTCATTCTATTAAAGTTAGAGTGTCCCAATCATTTGTGCCATAATTAGGAACCATTTTTTAATGCTTTTGATAATAAACAAGTTTTAGGGGTTGAAGTTAAAATTGTATTCATATTAACAATGTATGTGTTGTTTTGATGAGGAGTTTTCAAAGGGATACAATCTTCTGGTATTTGAAAACTCGTCTTTAGGATATAGCAGCTGTTGGAGTCAAATGGTATGGCATATCCCTTGTCAAAGATCTGAGATACATTTAAAAGATTAAACTGGAGGTTGGAGCAGTAGTCGACATTTTTGAAGCTGATCAAGCCATTTGAACTATTCCTTTACTAGTAATCTTTCCTCCTGGCTTATCTCCTCCAAAAGCTACATTTTCTCCATGTTTGCTCTTAAAATCCCGAAGGAGGGAATAGCTTCCAGTCATATGGCAGGAACACCCACTGTCAACATACCAAATATTGTCAGGCCTTCTTTGATGTCCCTACACAGACAATGAAATTAGTTAGAGGGTACAACCCAAGCCAAGATGGTCTTGGGTTTTTCGTCTTTTCAAAGTACACAAATTTCCTCTAGGGATGCATTGTCTGTTGGCTTAGGAACCCCAGGTATACTAGACTTCCTCTGATTGTTTTTAGCTCTATCAAGATAGGTGCATTGAGCTCTTCTCCTTTGAGTGCTGAGGTCTGTTTGTTGTCTGTTTTGAGAAATATGTCTCCTGTTTGTTTGTTTGAAGTTGTCACAAAATGATTTGTCATTATTCAAAACAACTTTGGTGTATGGAGTCTGTATGGGTACTACACTCTTGTTCTTATTAGGAACAACAGTTTGTTTCTCAATTAATTTCTCAGCCTGAGCTTGTTTGTTTTGCTTCTTATTCTTTTTGTTGAAAAAGCAATTTGCAGTGTTGTGGTCATTTCTATCACAAATTAAACAATACTTGTGAAAATGGCATGTTTCAGTATTATGGTTATTCATGTCACAGTATTTGCAATACTTTCCATATTTTATAAGTAGTTATTTGATTTGAAGACATAAATTTCTTCCGAAGGCAACTTGAAATCTTCCAAAAGAAAATATGTTTTGAGAAATTTTCAAAAATCTAAGGAATATCATTTTAAAGATTTTCTTTCAAAGTAAACTGGGCTTATGAAGGTAATAAAATAGACAACTTAGGACAGACAAGTTTTAGAAACAAAGTTGGTTTAAGTTTTAAGAAAATCTACTCAAAGTTAATTATCCTAATAGCTGATAAAAGATATTTGAATCTCTGTTCATCAAAAGCTTTAGTGAACAGATCAATATATTGTTCATTTGTGTTAACTTTGTAGTTTGATTAATCACTTCTCAAAGTTATCGCTAATCAAATGATACCTGATGTTGATGTGTTTGGTTCTTGAGTGTTGCACAGGATTCTCTGTAATAGAGATAGCACTGTTGTTGTCTATATGGATGGGAGTCTCTTTGAAGTTGAATCCATAGTCCAGCATCTGATTCTGAATCCAAAGCACTTGAGCATAGCAGCTTGCAGCAGCAATGTATTCAGCTTCAGCAGTTGATGCAGACACACAGGATTGTCTCTTGCATTGCCATGAGACAATCCTTCCACCAAGGAATTGACATCCCCCAGATGTAGACTTTGCAGTCATGTTGCAACCACCATAGTCACTATCTGTATAGGCATACAGATTGAAGTCAGAACTCTTTGGATACTAAAGGCCAAGCATGGGAGCACCTTTGAGATATCTAAGAATCCTCTTGACAGCAACCAGATGTGACATCTTAGGGTTGGCTTGATATCTTGCACAGATGCATGTGGCCAATATGATATCAGGCCTTTTGGCTGTGAGGTACATAAGATACCCAATCATAGCCCTGTAAAGATGTTCATCCACACACTCCCCCTCAAGATCAGTCAAAGGGAGTGGTTTATGGCTATGGATGTTTTAGCAACCTTGCAATCAGTCATGTTGAATCTTGTAAGTATGTCTTGTACATACTTTGACTGGCTTATAAAGATGCCATTGTCAACTTGCTTCACTTGAATTCCCGAAAAGAAATTGAGTTCACCCATGGCACTTATTTCAAATCTATTCTTCATCAGCCTCTCAAAGTCTTTGCAGAGCTTTCGATTAGTTGACCCGAAGATAATGTCATCCACATATACTTGAACCAGCATTAAGTCATTCCTTGTTCTTTTGATGAAGAGAGTTCCATCTATAGTACCCCTCTTGTAACCATGTTGAGAGAGATACTGAGATAGTGTCTTATACCACTTTCTTGGTGCTTGGTGCAGCCCATAAAGAGCTTTATCAAGCTTGTAGACATAATCAGGATGATCTGGGTTTGCAAAGCTAGGTGGTTGTTTGACATACACCTCTTCATCAATCACCCCATACAGAAAAGCACACTTGACATCAAGTTGTTAGGCCTTGTAATCCTTGGATGCAGCTAAAGTCAGGAATATTCTTACAGCTTCAAGTCTTGCCACGAGAGCAAAAACATCTATGTAGTCAATTCCCTCTTCTTGTGTGTAACCTTGAACAACTAGTCTGGCCTTGTTCTTAATGACAAGTTCTTTATCATCCTTCTTGTTTCTAAAAACCCACTTGGTTCCTATGGTAGTCTTCCTATGAGGAAGAGGACATAGGTTCCAAACCTTTTGTCTTTTGAATTGAAGCAACTTCTCTTGCATTGCTTCAACCTAACTTCCATCCTTCAAAGCCTCATCAACTTTCTTTGGCTCTACCTGGGACAAGAAGCAAGAGTATAGACAAACATTTTTGTCATGGGTTTGTTCCTATTGTTCTCACCCCTGTATTAACATTTCTAATGATGTTTGTGGTGGGATATGACTTGTGGATCCTGAGTTGAGGGATCACAGCAAGTTGATTAGAAAGATCTAAATTAGAGAAATTCAGATTTGGCAGTGAAGTATCACCCACTACATCAGCGCACTTATCAAGTGAGACTTGATCCAATGAGTGTGTGACATCATTTATGTTGTCTTTTATGGAGTGGTTATCAGCATCAAGAAATTCTTGATCACTGTCACCACCTCCAATTTCTCCTACATTTAAAGCTCCTTCACCTAAGTTTTGAACCTCTGAGCTAGAATTTGAAGGCATCTTAGATGTATCAGCTGAATTTATCATGTTTGTGCTGATAGGATCTTCATTTGCAAGGTTAGTCACCACTGGAGCTGAAGTAGTATTCTTGCTTGGTCTTCTCAGCTCAAATCTTGGGTCAGCATCTCCTGTTGATAAGTTACCTGTAGATCCTAAAACATTCTCATAAGACTTGTTAAAACAGTTGGTAGCTAAATCAAAATCAAATAGCCAATCCGGACCAAAACCTTTCACACTGGGAGTGTGCTCATTGAAGGTCACCTTGGCTGACTCCTCAACTACTCTAGTTCTGAGATTGTATACTCTATAAGCCTTAGCTTGGGAAGAGTCTCCAATAAAGTGTCCATCATCTGATTTCTCAGCAAACTTGGCTACCTAATCTTTGGTATTCAAGATGGTGCAGGGACATCCAAATGACCTGAGGAAACTGATGAATGGTCTCCTTTTGTGCCACAACTTATAAGGAGTCTTACCATGAGTCTTAACTACTAAAACTTTGTTCTGCACATAGCAGGCTATGTTAATAGCCTCTGCCCAGAAGGTGATAGGCAATTTAGAGTCAAACAGCATTGTTCTTTCAGCCTCAATAAGTGTCCTGTTTCTCCTCTCTGCAACACCATTTTACTGAGGAGTCCTGGGAGCACTATATTGTCTTGTAATACCCTTTTCATCACAAAATGAATCAAGGATTTGGTTCTTAAATTCTGTTCCTTGATCATATCTTATGGTCTTGACCTTATGATTAGATTGATTCTCTATTTTCAGAATGAAGTTCTTTAAGATCTTATGAGTCTCATCCTTAGTTCTAAAGAAAAAGACCCAAGTGAATCTTGTGAAATCATCTATGATCACTAAACAGTATGAGGTCCTTCCTCAACTCATTACACTGGTAGTGCCAAAAAAATCCATATGTAATAAGTGTAGGGGAGTAGTGATGGAGTTCTTTTCCTTTGGTTTGTGAGACACTTTGTGCTGCTTTCCTTTCAGGCATACAACACAGTGGTCATCACTTGTAAACTCTTTCTTTGGAATTCCAGTTACCAAATCATTCTTAATTAATTTATTCATGTTTTTAAAGTTTACATGGCACATTCTTTTATGCCAGAGGAAAGACTCATCACTATTTACTTTAGATAGAAAGCAATAAACCTCTCCTGAGGGAGATGTTTCTTGCAAGTCCATCTTGTACATGTTCCCTTTCCTGGGGGCTCTGAAAGAAAGCATGTCTTCTCTGTCTTCAGAAGAAATTAGTCTTCACAGCAACTTGGCTTTGGAAGACTTTATCTTTGAAGCTTTGGAAGACTTCATCTTTGGCTTTAGAAGATTTGGACTTTGGTTTCGGATGAGTTTACACTTACAGTATTTTTCTGTGGAGAGTGTAAAACCTCCGAAGCAACTTCTACCTTGTACGTCCAGTGCATGCATGCAGGAAAACCCTTGGTTGTTTTGGCTTCTTTGGTTGCATCAGCCTTATAATCTTCTGCTATTACCTTACAGTGTTCTTTTTGCGTAATTCTACTTTTTATATTTAATAAAATGATTTTATATTGTAGTTCCAGCTGACTCTATTTTTTATATCATTTTTGCATCAATTTTCACATTGGTTTTACTAATTTCTATGATGATTTGACTTTGATATATATGATATTTATAAGTTGTATAGTATTATATATGATATTAAAATTTTAATTTTATGATATTTAACAACTTTGTAGGGTATATGAAATTGTATAGAGCTACACTAAAAATATATATAATCTAACAAAACTAAGAATGATGCTAGGTTTCACATGTGCCATTATATTGTTTTAAATAGAAGGGTGTTTTGGTCATTATGTTAAATACGTCAAGTCATGGAGTTTAATACGTTAGGTCATTGTGTGAAATATTAGTTGATTGTATCATATATTTTTTATCATTTGTTATATGTATTCATAATTATGTTTTACGCTTTATATTTTCATGTTATTTTGTAATTTTTATTCATATATCATATAAACCTCTTGTTATCTTATCACTTGTTTACATTAGAAGACACAATAATGTTATTTCAACAGTTTTCGTGATAACTCAATAACGAGAAAAAAAATACAACAAGACATTTTATTATAATGATTTACGTTTTATATAATTTTTTATTATTTTGTCATTGTTTTTAATTTATTAGATTAATTAGTTGCTTAATTAATAATTGTGTCGCCATTATGTTTTTTTTTTTGGAATTTATTATTTTATAAAAATATAATAGTGTTTAAAAAAATACAATAACAAAACAAAAAGACAAAGAAACTTGCACTAAAAACATGATGACAAGCATATTTCATAAGTTAGAAAATGTAGAAAAAATTATTATGTTTTTATATAACGATATTGTAATCGTATTAAAGATAAAAAACGTTATTTATCTAAGCTGTAATTCTTATAAAAAAAATTATTTTGTATATAAAAGTTATGAATTTTTAGAAAAAAAAAGGTATAAAAACTTCAAAAAAGTTGATAAAGATAGTTATGTTTATAGTACCCTTTTAATAAACTGATTCTTTAACATTTGTTTTTAAATAGTGATTAAGAAATCCATAGTTAAAATTAAATTGTAACTATCAATTCTTTCTTATTGATTTGCATACCTTTATATTTGAAACTTTTTTAATGAAATTATCTTTTTATTTTAATATATTTTTACATCCCCTACTAAAAAGTGATTGCACTTGAATAACGATATATATTAGGTGGGTATAACAGTAATTGCACATGAATAATGCCCGAAAGGCAAAAGTGGCCTACATGGGACGGCTTCTTTTAACTAATTTTAGCTGGACAAACAAATAATCAACTCAGTATCATTTTCATCCGCTCCCCACCACTTTCTATCTTTCCTTTTTTGGCAAGTCCTCTTTTCACCATCTAAAAACATTTTTTTAAAGTCAATCGAATTAAAATGTATTTAAGTTACATTAATTAATATTATTACTATATTTACTAGGTGTAATTTGATATATCTTCCTATAAACTTATAAAATTATATATTTTTTTCAAATAATTCTTGAAAATAGTGTTTGAAGAACATTGTACATTATGTATCGAAAACTTATGTTTTGAAAAAAAATATGTAACTTGAAAATTTTATAAAGAGATATATGTAACTACACATAGATATTACACCACCCATTTATGTTTTATGTATTAGAAGTATAAAATGTCGTATCAAAAGCTAAAATAATTGTAATATAAATTAAAGAGAAATTTTTTTTAAGTTTTAAGTTTTATAATCTTATATGTATGCAATAATAATTTATGTCAAATTCAAAGTATTTTCGTACAATATGCTATGTTTTTAATTAGAGAGGTTTTTGAAACCACTAAAGTTGTTTCCTACATCATAGGTTTCTCATTGTAAGAATGCGTTAATACAAAACCATTCTTAATAAATGAACTGTGAGAGACGTATATACACGTGTAACTAGTGGTATACTGGTATAATGAGAAAGAAAGTTTGTATTTTGATACATTTTGCCTTTTTATTAAGAAGCCTATTAAAAACGTTAAAATTATTTCTTTACGCTTTAAGATTATATATGAGAACGTGTTTAATTTAAAGCCAATTTTATAGATTTTGAGTCCAATTCCACATTTTCATAAAAACTAATAATTATACCAGTTACGCGTTGGGGCGGCAGCGTACGTGACATGATAAAGTATATACTAAAATCGGCCCGGCTTTCTAACAAAATTTACGTCGAAACATAGAGTAATTCGAATTTATACCGTCGAATAAAAACGTACGATATTTGGCATGATCCCAAACAAAAATTACGTTGAAATATAGACCAACTCAAAACGTACATAGTAATAAGCATATGCGGTGACGGCTTATGTGTCGTGAAAAAGTATAGACTACAATCACCACAACTCGTTTCCAAACTAAATATATGTCAAAACGTATAGTAACTCAAATTTATAACGTTAAATGAAAACATATTATATTTAATCCAAGTTGTTTCTAAACAAATCAAAACAGATTCCAACTCAAAATGTTCTTAAAGATAAGTACGAAAGCGTTTTATATTTGACCCCATTCGTTTTCAAATAAAACTTACGTGAAAACTCAAATAGATTTATCATTAGTTTTTCAAAGTAAAAATGTATAGAAACTTGAGAAGATTAAAATAACATTTTATAAACTTTTTAAAAATTAAAGAGTTACCACAACACATGTCGTGGTTTTTTTTAATTGCCATTCATTCTCTTTTGCTACTTACATCCACTCAATTATCAAAACTACCAAATTCATTTATGTTTGCTTGTCTCTCTAGAGCTTTAATTGACAAAACACAAACAAAAATCTTTTGTGGCTAGTACCACAAATCACAAAACTCTACTATTCATTGTGTTTAGAAATTAATATACATTGATTTGCTATATTTATTTTAGAGAATTTTAAAAAGTAATAGATGTGTCCTGTATTTGATAGACCGAAAGATAAAGTAGAATGTCAAACTGTGAAGTTTAAAGAACAAAAAGAAATGGCCAGAAAGAAAAATAACATATGAAAAACAGAAATTTACTGAGCCTGAGAAGAAAACCCAAGTAATTGTGTCTTTAATTTGTGAACTTTATAACTTATGATAGAGAAAACTTAACGTAACGTAAACATTACCAAGAAACCACAATGACCCTTGGACAATGTCTTCGCCTCTCCCCTACCTAACAGCTGCAAACCACCACCCTTGACCCACCATTCAGCCGCCACCCATCATCCTATTCACCATCTTGTAAACTCCCTTCTTATCTAACAGACCTTTTGATGTTGTATTATTATATTTCAACCTTTTCCTTTATGTCTAAACTAACTTAAGGTGTAACACCCGAAACTTTGCAAAGAAAAAAAAAAAGAAATAAAAAGGACGGTTTTAACTAAAGTTGAAGGGCCAAATGTGAATAAATAAAAAATATACCCATGTGTGGGAATAAAAGGGGAAGGCCGCCCCTCACCCTCGTTCTCATGCATTCAACAACTCTTCCAAACTAGAGAGAGAAAGAGTCTTGTCATCTCTAGAGAGAGAAAGTTGAAGATCAAGCGAGATGTATTAATTTTATCATGATTTTTCATTGATGTAATCTAGATCTAGGCTCCTAAGATGTTTATTATGTGTTTCTATGCATAAAAATTAAAACTTTACGTATGCATGTGTAGATCTTGGATTTAACTCTCGGTTCTAGGGTTTCTGGTTCGAAAGCTTCAAAAGGTGAGTTCTAGATCCTCTTATCTAGTTGTTTTACCTACTTTTGGGGATGATATGCATACCCACATGTTAAACTTTTGTTAAAGATACAATTTTCTAAATATAGGAGGCATTTTTATGATGATAATAATGTTTTAACATGTTTTATGGTGATATTTTATGCATGACATGTTCTAATGATTAATCTTAGCTATATGAGGCCTAGATTTATAGATTAGGACCATGAACTCGATTATAAAATAGAAATACTAAGGATGAAATTAGATAAAAGGTTTACTCATCTGTATTAAGGTATTGTTACCCTGTTTAATTTCATATTACAATAATATTGTCTTAACAGTCCACCCACATCCCAAGTGTTGGCCACCCGCATTGGTTGTCCGTATTAAGTTCCTTCATCCGCATTCCTAGTTACCCGTATTGACTATTTTCCATAAACATTATCCACATTAACTATTTTCCGCATTGGACTAAGTCATTCGCATCAAATGTTAACTTATCCACATTCATAGTTAACCCCATTGACTGTTGTCTGCATTGACTACGAGCCACCTCGTCATTCACCCATATTTAACCTAGTACTCACATTACGATACTGTTACTCGTATTAGATGATGCGTAGGATACTTTCACCAAGGATTTCACTATTCCTTAATATGAGTTCTCATATGTTTGGTTTATATAAATATGTTATCTAATGATTCATGTTCTATGATGATATGAAAGATATCCTATAAAGTATTACATGTAGCAAAAATGGAGCATTAACTAATAAAAAGAATGGTAGTGAAACCTAGTGAATGTTACACAGGCCCTAATGATGAATGAAAAGCCTTTCAAGCACAAAAAGGCTTCTCTTATATGAGTCAAATGAAAAGATATGGACCCTTATTCATAAACAGACTGTGTGTCTTGTAGTGTGAGTCAACTATCAGGGGTTAGCTACCATGATAAACGTTTACTAACAGGGGTTCATAATCGTTGCCAATTGTATGTTTGGACTCTTGCTTTGTGCAAACCTGGTTTACATAAAAAGGAAAGATAATGAATAAAAGAAAGATACTAAACATGATAAAGGATGTTATTATAGTCAATATGACTGCTATGACCACCAAACAAAACACTTCCACTTAACTACCAGAGGTAGCCTATGGATTAATATAGATAGTACTATCTGGGTCTGACAGTCCTCACTCTCCCAACTGATTTGAATGCATAAATCCACATTCAACAATGTTAAATGATTATTTTCAAACTAAGGTTATGTTAGATCATATGAGGCTAGTACAACCAAAACAACACTTAGAGCATTTTGAAGTAATTTAAGAAGTCTTCTGAAGACAAAGCTGCTCTTCTGAAGACAAATTGAAGATCTTCCGAAGCTTAAGTATGAAGAACTTCTAAAGGAAAACTAAGTCTTCCAAGACTAAGTAGTTTTCCTTTCAAAGTATATGAAGAACTTTCGAAGGTAGAACCAAGTCTTTCGTGACCAAGTAGTTCTCCTTCCGAAGCATTCACACTTAGAAGATCCAAGATAAAGTCTTCCGAAGAATGAAGTCATGAAGACTTGCAGAAGACACGGAAGAAGTTGATTATTCCGAAGTATAAATGGCCTCGGAAGAACTGATTCTTTCGAAGTATGGGTTGTCTGACATCCGCTGCCTACTCTGATACACTGCATGGCCCTTTCTCACGCCCATGTAGTTGACCATACATTAATCCATTGTTCACCTTTATCAGTTAGTACAGTTACCATATTTAGTTGGTGACAAAAGGTAAGTCATGGACCTGTCATGACTACCTAATCTAGGATAATATTTTATCTTAGATACTTTACTTCTAGCAATGTAGTATTTGTCTAGTGGTAAATTGTGGCTGGTTTTCCAAGTATAACCGGCTATAGATAGTAGTATATATAGTTTCTCATTGTAACTTAATTAACCATGCTTGTAAGAGTCTTATGATACTAAATTGAGAAGTAATATATAGAGGTCTCTTGAAAACCATTCTTGTGTTCATTAACTTATTATATTATTGTCAACTTAATTAAAGATCCTGCTTTATCAACCGAGTGAGACTTAGTGAGTTTATGAGATAAAACTTGTGTTGAGAGACCAACACTGATCCTGTAGGTTATACTTGGAAGTACTTGTGATATGTATTTGTGTGCTAACGGTTTTATTTCCTAACTGTCAGTTAGCTTATGATCTATGGGCTAAATGTAGTTACATATCAACTAAACTATGTGATATTTATATATGATTCAACAATTATTCACTAATTAGTAAATTTCTCTTATACTGATGCAACTAAAGGTTTAATTTAGTCTCGAAAACCTACAAGCTCATCAATATTATGTTGACCAATGTTTTAACATTTTTCAAGTAACTAAGCAAGTATGAAGCCTGCTGTTTTGGAACAACATGTCTAAAGCACATATAGAGATTGTGCAACATAGACTTAGGATTGCTTAGGTCGATGTGTTATAATCTTTCAAAATATATACCATAATACTTATGGTAGTTAACTTTATGAACAACGTAATTTAAATGTTTATGTTCTCTATTTGTACTATGTGTTCATAACGTTCCACCATACTTCCATGATCTCACCATCATCAGGAGGGGTGTGACATTACTTCTTTAGGGGAATGGTATTTAACTATTGATTCTTCATTAGTGGTTACTACCTTCCCCTGATAATAATCAATGGCTGGTAGTTATTGCCACCTAATCAATATTAATCTATAGATAGTATTAAAAGCACACTTGAACCAAGTTAAGGGATGTGGTTTTGGTGATCAATGAGTTCTATTCCAAACAATCCCCCAATAATGTCAAGACTCATTTATTTTTGGTATTCCTTTAAACCAAACTTGTGTAGACTCAAAACATGAGCCTTTAGTAAATCTTCATACTCAACAGCCTTGTGATTATCTTTTTGTTTTTGTAGGGTCGGTAAGCTCCATTAGAGAAACCTTTGGTAAAGCAAGAAGTTGTATTCAAATTTAGAACCATCTTCTCTCACCAATGTAAGGTTATCAGTCTCTTTTTAAGATCTCTTTTATGATCATTTTTTTTGTATGTTTAATAGGTTAAGCTTGGTTTGAGCATTAGACGTTCCTAATACAACTTCACGATCATGATAAAAATAGCTTCTCGTATGTGAGGTATCCTCAACTTCTGTTGCATCAACAACATGAACAAGTTATGATGCCTCGTCTCACCTAATGAATTAGAACTAGATGGTTGAAGCAACGTGGGATCCATTGCTATTTGAGATAATGTCAAATACTAAAGTAAAAAAAAAAAATTTGTGAAAAGAAATTTAAAAGTTGGTGTGTAGAAGACTGATAACAATGAATTTGCATATACAATATTTTCAATATCATTAATGAATTATTTTTTCTTTTTTTTTTAAGTAATGGCTATATAACCGTTAGAGATGCCACCTGGCTGTTTTTGTTGGTACCGCCACGTTGCGACGATGTTCCAACTTTTACTAATTCAGCCTATCATTGCGTGTACTCCAGTCCCTCCTTATTGTGGATGCTCTAAGTGTAAAAAAGTAATGAAAAGTAAAAATTAATAATTTATCAAAAGAGAAACACGAAAACTAGTTTAATATAAATGTAAACGTTAAAATATATGAATATACAGTTATATCACGTATAATATTTAACATGTTTCTATAACAACACATGATATGTAAAAGAGTAACTTTTGATTTTGTTACTTTTGGTTTAGGCATTTTAATTATTTCTGTCAAACCGAATCTTTGCATATCATGTTATTTGGTTTCATGGTTGTAACGGTTTTTGGTCGGTAACATTAATATTGTTAGATTTTTCAGTTAGGTTAGAAAACTTGTCAATCCTTTCACGCGTGAGAGACTAGTTATGTAATATAAGATTAATATGATTACTGTAATTTTTTGAAATAATAAACAATAAAAGAAACCCAAACCTAAAGCTAATCTAACTACATGTCTTCTTCCTCGCCCACCCCGCCCTATACCACTAGCCAAAATCGCCATGCTAACCTTTATAACCGGTTACAACCACCATACAAACCGCTATCATCGTCAACATCAAATTGAAGATCCAACAGTTGTTCTCACTGGCTGTTGTTAGCCATTCAATGAATATTTAATCGATGTTCAAACAGTTCAATCAAAGCCCTATATCTCAGTATAATAAAAATGCTAATATATAGTAGTTCATCGATGGTGGTTGTGTAAAGTTAAATTAAGAGGTATCTCTAAAATCTAATGTTTTACTCATTGGATATTGATAGCTTAAATAGCCAAAAATACAAGTGAGAGAAAAAAAACTAATAACTAATAACTAGGAAACAAACTAAACAATTAACCGTTAGAGATGCCACCTGATTGTTTTTGTTGGTACCGCCACGTTGCGACGATGTTTCAACTTTTACTCATTCAGCCTATCATTGTGTATACTCCAGTCCCTCCTTATTATGGATGCTCTAAGTGTAAAAAAGTAATGAAAAGTAAAAATTAATAATTTATCAAAAGAGAAAGACGAAAACTAGTTTAATATAAACGTAAACGTTAAAATATATGAATATACAGTTATATCACGTATAATATTTAACATGTTTCTATAACAACACATGATATGTAAAAGAGTAACTTTTGATTTTGTTACTTTTGGTTTAGGCATTTTAATTATTTCTGTCAAACCGAATCTTTGCATATCATGTTATTTGGTTTCATGGTTGTAACGGTTTTTGGTCGGTAACATTAATATTGTTAGATTTTTCAGTTAGGTTAGAAAACTTGTCAATCCTTTCACGCGTGAGAGACTAGTTATGTAATATAAGATTAATATGATTACTGTAATTTTTTGAAATAATAAACAATAAAAGAAACCCAAACCTAAAGCTAATCTAACTACATGTCTTCTTCCTCGCCCACCCCGCCCTATACCACTAGCCAAAATCGCCATGCTAACCTTTATAACCGGTTACAACCACCATACAAACCGCTATCATCGTCAACATCAAATTGAAGATCCAACAGTTGTTCTCAATGGCTGTTGTTAGCCATTCAATGAACATTTAATCGATGTTCAAACAGTTCAATCAAAGCCCTATATCTCAGTATAATAAAAATGCTAATATATAGTAGTTCATCGATGGTGGTTGTGTAAAGTTAAATTAAGAGGTATCTCTAAAATCTAATGTTTTACTCATTGAATATTGATAGCTTAAATAGCCAAAAATACAAGTGAGAGAAAAAAAACTAATAACTAATAACTAGGAAACAAACCAAACAATTAACCGTTAGAGATGCCACCTGGCTGTTTTTGTTGGTACCGCCACGTTGCGACGATGTTCCAACTTTTACTAATTCAGCCTATCATTGCGTGTACTCCAGTCCCTCCTTATTGTGGATGCTCTAAGTGTAAAAAAGTAATGAAAAGTAAAAATTAATAATTTATCAAAAGAGAAAGACGAAAACTAGTTTAATATAAACGTAAACGTTAAAATATATGAATATACAGTTATATCACGTATAATATTTAACATGTTTCTATAACAACACATGATATGTAAAAGAGTAACTTTTGATTTTGTTACTTTTGGTTTAGGCATTTTAATTATTTCTGTCAAACCGAATCTTTGCATATCATGTTATTTGGTTTCATGGTTGTAACGGTTTTTGGTCGGTAACATTAATATTGTTAGATTTTTCAGTTAGGTTAGAAAACTTGTCAATCCTTTCACGCGTGAGAGACTAGTTATGTAATATAAGATTAATATGATTACTGTAATTTTTTGAAATAATAAACAATAAAAGAAACCCAAACCTAAAGCTAATCTAACTACATGTCTTCTTCCTCGCCCACCCCGCCCTATACCACTAGCCAAAATCGCCATGCTAACCTTTATAACCGGTTACAACCACCATACAAACCGCTATCATCGTCAACATCAAATTGAAGATCCAACAGTTGTTCTCACTAGCTGTTGTTAGCCATTCAATGAACATTTAATCGATGTTCAAACAGTTCAATCAAAGCCCTATATCTCAGTAGAATAAAAATGCTAATATATAGTAGTTCATCGATGATGGTTGTGTAAAGTTAAATTAAGAGGTATCTCTAAAATCTAGTGTTTTACTGATTGGATATTGATAGCTTAAATAGCCAAAAATACAAGTGAGAGAAAAAAAACTAATAACTAATAACTAGGAAACAAACTAAACAATTAACCGTTAGAGATGCCACCTGATTGTTTTTGTTGGTACCGCCACGTTGCGACGATGTTTCAACTTTTACTCATTCAGCCTATCATTGTGTATACTCCAGTCCCTCCTTATTATGGATGCTCTAAGTGTAAAAAAGTAATGAAAAGTAAAAATTAATAATTTATCAAAAGAGAAAGACGAAAACTAGTTTAATATAAACGTAAACTTTAAAATATATGAATATATAGTTATATCACGTATAATATTTAACATGTTTCTATAACAAAACATGATATGTAAAAGAGTAACTTTTGATTTTGTTACTTTTGGTTTGGACATTTTAATTATTTCTGTCAAACCGAATCTTTGTCATATCATGTTATTTGGTTTCATGGTTGTAACGGTTTTTGGTCGGTAACATTATTATTGTTAGATTTTTCAGTTAGGTTAGAAAACATGTCAATCCTTTCACGCGTGAGAGACTAGTTATGTAATATAAGATTAATATGATTACTGTAATTTTTTGAATAATAAACAATAAAAGAAACCCAAACCTAAAGCTAATCTAACTACATGTCTTCTTCCTCGCCCATCCCGCCATATACCACTGGCCAAAATCGCCATGCTAACCTTTATAACCGGTTACAACCACCATACAAACCGCTATCATCGTCAACATCAAATTGAAGATCCAACAGTTGTTCTCACTGCCTGTTGTTAGCCATTCAATGACATTTAATCGATGTTCAAACAGTTCAATCAAAGCCCTATATCTCAGTATAATAAAAATGCTAATATATAGTAGTTCATCGATGGTGGTTGTGTAAAGCTAAATTAAGAGGTATCTCTAAAATCTAATGTTTTACTCATTGGATATTGATAGCTTAAATAGCCAAAAATACAAGTGAGAGAAAAAAAACTAATAACTAATAACTAGGAAACAAACCAAACAATTAACCGTTAGAGATGCCACCTGGCTGTTTTTGTTGGTACCGCCACGTTGCGACGATGTTCCAACTTTTTCTAATTCAGCCTATCATTGCGTGTACTCCAGTCCCTCCTTATTGTGGATGCTCTAAGTGTAAAAAAGTAATGAAAAGTAAAAATTAATAATTTATCAAAAGAGAAAGACGAAAACTAGTTTAATATAAACGTAAACGTCAAAATATATGAATATACAGTTATATCACGTATAATATTTAACATGTTTCTATAACAACACATGATATGTAAAAGAGTAACTTTTGATTTTGTTACTTCTGGTTTAGGCATTTTAATTATTTCTGTCAAACCGAATCTTTGCATATCATGTTATTTGGTTTCATGGTTGTAACGGTTTTTGGTCGGTAACATTAATATTGTTAGATTTTTTTGTTAGGTTAGAAAACTTGTCAATCCTTTCACGCGTGAGAGACTAGTTATGTAATATAAGATTAATATGATTACTGTAATTTTTTGAAATAATAAACAATAAAAGAAACCCAAACCTAAAGCTAATCTAACTACATGTCTTCTTCCTCGCCCACCCCGCCCTATACCACTAGCCAAAATCGCCATGCTAACCTTTATAACCGGTTACAACCACCATACAAACCGCTATCATCGTCAACATCAAATTGAAGATCCAACAGTTGTTCTCACTGGCTGTTGTTAGCCATTCAATGAACATTTAATCGATGTTCAAACAGTTCAATCAAAGCCCTATATCTCAGTATAATAAAAATGCTAATATATAGTAGTTCATCGATGGTGGTTGTGTAAAGTTAAATTAAGAGGTATCTCTAAAATCTAATGTTTTACTAATTAGATATTGATAGCTTAAATAGCCAAAAATACAAGTGAGAGAAAAAAAACTAATAACTAATAACTAGGAAACAAACTAAACAATTAACCGTTAGAGATGCCACCTGATTGTTTTTGTTGGTACCGCCACGTTGCGACGATGTTTCAACTTTTACTCATTCAGCCTATCATTGTGTATACTCCAGTCCCTCCTTATTATGGATGCTCTAAGTGTAAAAAAGTAATGAAAAGTAAAAATTAATAATTTATCAAAAGAGAATGACGAAAACTAGTTTAATATAAACGTAAACTTTAAAATATATGAATATATAGTTATATCACGTATAATATTTAACATGTTTCTATAACAAAACATGATATGTAAAAGAGTAACTTTTGATTTTGTTACTTTTGGTTTGGACATTTTAATTATTTCTGTCAAACCGAATCTTTGTCATATCATGTTATTTGGTTTCATGGTTGTAACGGTTTTTGGTCGGTAACATTATTATTGTTAGATTTTTCAGTTAGGTTAGAAAACATGTCAATCCTTTCACGCGTGAGAGACTAGTTATGTAATATAAGATTAATATGATTACTGTAATTTTTTGAATAATAAACAATAAAAGAAACCCAAACCTAAAGCTAATCTAACTACATGTCTTCTTCCTCGCCCATCCCGCCCTATACCACTGGCCAAAATCGCCATGCTAACCTTTATAACCGGTTACAACCACCATACAAACCGCTATCATCGTCAACATCAAATTGAAGATCCAACAGTTGTTCTCACTGGCTGTTGTTAGCCATTCAATGACATTTAATCGATGTTCAAATAGTTCAATCAAAGCCCTATATCTCAGTATAATAAAAATGCTAATATATAGTAGTTCATCGATGGTGGTTGTGTAAAGTTAAATTAAGAGGTATCTCTAAAATCTAATGTTTTACTCATTGGATATTGATAGCTTAAATAGCCAAAAATACAAGTGAGAGAAAAAAAACTAATAACTAATAACTAGGAAACAAACAAACAATTAACCGTTAGAGATGCCACCTGGCTGTTTTTGTTGGTACCGCCACGTTGCGACGATGTTCCAACTTTTACTAATTCAGCCTATCATTGCGTGTACTCCAGTCCCTCCTTATTGTGGATGCTCTAAGTGTAAAAAAGTATTGAAAAGTAAAAATTAATAATTTATCAAAAGAGAAAGACGAAAACTAGTTTAATATAAACGTAAACGTTAAAATATATGAATATACAGTTATATCACGTATAATATTTAACATGTTTCTATAACAACACATGATATGTAAAAGAGTAACTTTTGATTTTGTTACTTTTGGTTTAGGCATTTTAATTATTTCTGTCAAACCAAATCTTTGCATATCATGTTATTTGGTTTCATGGTTGTAATGGTTTTTGGTCGGTAACATTAATATTGTTAGATTTTTTAGTTAGGTTAGAAAACTTGTCAATCCTTTCACGCGTGAGAGACTAGTTATGTAATATAAGATTAATATGATTACTGTAATTTTTTGAAATAATAAACAATAAAAGAAACCCAAACCTAAAGCTAATCTAACTACATGTCTTCTTCCTCGCCCACCCCGCCCTATACCACTAGCCAAAATCGCCATGCTAACCTTTATAACCGGTTACAACCACCATACAAACCGCTATCATCGTCAACATCAAATTGAAGATCCAACAGTTGTTCTCACTGGCTGTTGTTAGCCATTCAATGAACATTTAATCGATGTTCAAACAGTTCAATCAAAGCCCTATATCTCAGTATAATAAAATTGCTAATATATAGTAGTTCATCGATGGTGGTTGTGTAAAGTTAAATTAAGAGGTATCTCTAAAATCTAATGTTTTACTCATTGGATATTGATAGCTTAAATAGCCAAAAATACAAGTCAGAGAAAAAAAACTAATAACTAATAACTAGGAAACAAACCAAACAATTAACCGTTAGAGATGCCACCTGGCTGTTTTTGTTGGTACCGCCACGTTGCGACGATGTTCCAACTTTTACTAATTCAGCCTATCATTGCGTGTACTCCAGTCCCTCCTTATTGTGGATGCTCTAAGTGTAAAAAAGTAATGAAAAGTAAAAATTAATAATTTATCAAAAGAGAAAGACGAAAACTAGTTTAATATAAACGTAAACGTTAAAATATATGAATATACAGTTATATCACGTATAATATTTAACATGTTTCTATAACAACACATGATATGTAAAAGAGTAACTTTTGATTTTGTTACTTTTGGTTTAGGCATTTTAATTATTTCTGTCAAACCGAATCTTTGCATATCATGTTATTTGGTTTCATGGTTGTAACGGTTTTTGGTCGGTAACATTAATATTGTTAGATTTTTTAGTTAGGTTAGAAAACTTGTCAATCCTTTCACGCGTGAGAGACTAGTTATGTAATATAAGATTAATATGATTACTGTAATTTTTTGAAATAATAAACAATAAAAGAAACCCAAACCTAAAGCTAATCTAACTACATGTCTTCTTCCTCGCCCACCCCGCCCTATACCACTAGCCAAAATCGCCATGCTAACCTTTATAACCGGTTACAACCACCATACAAACCGCTATCATCGTCAACATCAAATTGAAGATCCAACAGTTGTTCTCACTGGCTGTTGTTAGCCATTCAATGAACATTTAATCGATGTTCAAACAGTTCAATCAAAGCCCTATATCTCAGTATAATAAAAATGCTAATATATAGTAGTTCATCGATGATGGTTGTGTAAAGTTAAATTAAGAGGTATCTCTAAAATCTAATGTTTTACTCATTGGATATTGATAGCTTAAATAGCCAAAAATACAAGTGAGAGAAAAAAAACTAATAACTAATAACTAGGAAACAAACCAAACAATTAACCGTTAGAGATGCCACCTGGCTGTTTTTGTTGGTACCGCCACGTTGCGACGATGTTCCAACTTTTACTAATTCAGCCTATCATTGCGTGTACTCCAGTCCCTCCTTATTGTGGATGCTCTAAGTGTAAAAAAGTAATGAAAAGTAAAAATTAATAATTTATCAAAAGAGAAAGACGAAAACTAGTTTAATATAAACGTAAACGTTAAAATATATGAATATACAGTTATATCACGTATAATATTTAACATGTTTCTATAACAACACATGATATGTAAAAGAGTAACTTTTGATTTTGTTACTTTTGGTTTAGGCATTTTAATTATTTCTGTCAAACCGAATCTTTGCATATCATGTTATTTGGTTTCATGGTTGTAACGGTTTTTGGTCGGTAACATTAATATTGTTAGATTTTTCAGTTAGGTTAGAAAACTTGTCAATCCTTTCACGCGTGAGAGACTAGTTATGTAATATAAGATTAATATGATTACTGTAATTTTTTGAAATAATAAACAATAAAAGAAACCCAAACCTAAAGCTAATCTAACTACATGTCTTCTTCCTCGCCCACCCCGCCCTATACCACTAGCCAAAATCGCCATGCTAACCTTTATAACCGGTTACAACCACCATACAAACCGCTATCATTGTCAACATCAAATTGAAGATCCAACAGTTGTTCTCACTGGCTGTTGTTAGCCATTCAATGAACATTTAATCGATGTTCAAACAGTTCAATCAAAGCCCTATATCTCAGTATAATAAAAATGCTAATATATAGTAGTTCATCGATGGTGGTTGTGTAAAGTTAAATTAAGAGGTATCTCTAAAATCTAATGTTTTACTCATTGGATATTGATAGCTTAAATAGCCAAAAATACAAGTGAGAGAAAAAAAACTAATAACTAATAACTAGGAAACAAACTAAACAATTAACCGTTAGAGATGCCACCTGATTGTTTTTGTTGGTACCGCCACGTTGCGACGATGTTTCAACTTTTACTCATTCAGCCTATCATTGTGTATACTCCAGTCCCTCCTTATTATGGATGCTCTAAGTGTAAAAAAGTAATGAAAAGTAAAAATTAATAATTTATCAAAAGAGAAAGACGAAAACTAGTTTAATATAAACGTAAACTTTAAAATATATGAATATATTGTTATATCACGTATAATATTTAACATGTTTCTATAACAAAACATGATATGTAAAAGAGTAACTTTTGATTTTGTTACTTTTGGTTTGGACATTTTAATTATTTCTGTCAAACCGAATCTTTGTAATATCATGTTATTTGGTTTCATGGTTGTAACCGTTTTTGGTCGGTAACATTATTATTGTTAGATTTTTCAGTTAGGTTAGAAAACATGTCAATCCTTTCACGCGTGAGAGACTAGTTATGTAATATAAGATTAATATGATTACTGTAATTTTTTGAATAATAAACAATAAAAGAAACCCAAACCTAAAGCTAATCTAACTACATGTCTTCTTCCTCGCCCATCCCGCCCTATACCACTGGCCAAAATCGCCATGCTAACCTTTATAACCGGTTACAACCACCATACAAACCGCTATCATCGTCAACATCAAATTGAAGATCCAACAGTTGTTCTCACTGGCTGTTGTTAGCCATTCAATGACATTTAATCGATGTTCAAATAGTTCAATCAAAGCCCTATGTCTCAGTATAATAAAAATGCTAATATATAGTAGTTCATCGATGGTGGTTGTGTAATGTTAAATTAAGAGGTATCTCTAAAATCTAATGTTTTACTCATTGGATATTGATAGCCTAAATAGCCAAAAATACAAGTGAGAAAAAAAACTAATAACTAATAACTAGGAAACAAACTAAACAATCGATAAACAAAAAAGTAAACTAGCTGAAAACAAGGAAGATTAATTGACTAAATTTTTTGATACATTCACACTTACTAACTACCCCATTAGGCTGTATCTTCGTTTGTTTTCAATGGAAGCTTTAATGATCCAAACACAATTAGTTTGAAGAAGGAGAAGGGGGAGGGAAAGGTTGTGGGGTAGCGATTGACCAGTGAGGAAGAAGATGAGGAAGAAGATGACGGCGATTGTAGTTGCCCGGCGATGGTGGCTGTTCGGCAATGGTGCTGCGATGGTGGTGGTGATAGTGGGGTTGGATGATGATATTATGGTTCTTAGGTTTTATGTTTTGTTTCTCAAATTTACATTTTATATTATATAATTATTTTTGTATATTGCAAAAGCAACCCCCTAAAGTTGTCTAAATAGTTTACAAAAATAATCCCTAAAATAGCCTTACATATAACAATAAAATTTAATAGAGTAAATATAATATATGAAAAATATTACAAAAGTGAAACCACAGAAATGATATGACGATTTTTTTTTTCTAAATTAAATTAGTTAAAACACCGGAACCACATTTCTCTGTATAAAGTTTTACAAGTTTGAAATTGTATTTGTTTATGTAACGTATTTAATAACATAACAAAAAGTAATAAACGAACAATGACAGCAGAAGATTCCCACAATTAAAAGAAAAAAAGTTTCTTTATTATTTAATTTTCCTTTACAATTATTAATACATTTTTCTGGGTGTGAGACCGACAGGCAGATCCCCACCAAAATAAATTATTAAATTCAACTTACATAAAACCTTCAACAATTCACCTTTCATTTGTTCATTTGATTGATTTATTTTATACTTTCATTTATTTTCTTCAATAAAAATCCACACCCATGGATGGAGCTCCGGCGACGATTGAAAACTCCGCCAATGACCGGCTGTTAGCTCCGTCAGAGCAACCACCAGCTCAACCTGACGTCAATGGCGGCAGCGGTGGCGGTGGTGGTGAAGTTGTTGAAGATGATGGGTCAGTTGGTGGTGGATTTACGGAGGATGTTGAACGGAATTCCGGTGGAAACCGGTGGCCGAAGCAAGAAACATTGGCGCTTATTAGAATTCGCTCAGAAATGGATGCAGCGTTTCGTGATTCAAATCTCAAAGCTCCATTATGGGATGAAGTTTCCAGGTAATTTCATCTTGATTTGAATCGATATAACATGAAATTTCAGATATCCAGCTGTAATTTCGCTTGTTTTCCGGCGAGATCTATGAATCGGTGTTCTCACTTGGCTGACCAGAAATAGTCAACGTTTTTTGAATTGACTCCACTGGATCCAAAAACTTTCAACTTTTTCATCTGTTTGAATTATGAACTTTGAATTTATTGTTTGTAAGTGTTCAGCGAAGACGGTATTCCATCCAAACACTCATGGAAAATTTCACTTATTATAACTTTGATACAAAAAATACAATTGTCTATCTTGTTTTACTCAAGTTAATGTTAATTTTCAGATGTAATGTAAATAAATTTACAATTTTTTGATTGTATCAGAAAACTATCGGAGCGGGGATATCATCGTAGTGCCAAGAAATGCAGAGAGAAATTCGAAAACGTATACAAATACCACCGGCGAACGAAAGAAGGCCGGAGTTCTAAATCCGACAAAATCTATCGATTTTCCGATCAGTTACAAGCTTTAGAATTGAACCATCGTGGTTCATATTCTCCTCTAACAATGAAACCACCACCTGGGTTCGTGCCAATGCCCAACACTTCTTCCACTGTTCCATCGCCTTATAATATCACCAGCTCGGATCAAAACAATGCGAGTCCGATTTCGGTTGCAGCACCTGCGGTGACAGCAATACCACCAGCACGGGCATTGGTGAATCATAAAAGGAGTTTTCCTTTCTCCCAGCCGACGATGTCGGGGTCGACGAATTCGGGTTCATCGTCGGATTCGGATGAGCAGCCGAGGAAGAAGAGAAGATGGGAGGGTTTTCTTGAGAAGTTGGTGAAGGAGCTGATGGAGAAGCAAGAACAACTGCAGGTGAAGTTTCTTGAGACTCTTGATCGACGGGAGAGGGATCGAGTGGCGAAAGAGGAGGCGTGGAGAGCTCAGGAGATTGCCAAATTGAATCAGGAACATGATCGGTTGGTTAAAGAGCGATCGATGCTAGCTGCGAAGGATGCTGCCATCGTCGCGTTTTTGCAGAACTTGATCGGGAAAAGCCTTCCGGTAGTCGATGATGGTGCAAGAGAAAAGATAACAGGTGCGATCGACCACCTTTTTGTTGCTATAGTTAATGCTAGTCTTTAAATTTGGCTTTAATTAAATGATTATTTATTTATTTGATCGGCATTTTTAGAATCGGACTAGACCAGCTGGTCAGATTGAAAACCGATCATAGAACCGGTCTGATTGTATGTATTTGAATTGTTTTCTGTTGAAACGAACCGTTACCGGTTGGACCAGTGAATCGGATTGCAATTTTTTTATTTCCATTTTCTTTCAAAATTTTATTTTTTTTATTAGTTTATTAAATTTATGATATATGTTTAGTTATTTAAGTGTTTATATTGTTTTAAAAGTATAAATTTGTCTGAAACTATATGCTATTTTCAAATTCTCTTTTCTAACTAAATATATAATATTAATAGTTTTTTTTAAATGATTTCATCTGGTTTATAAATTTGGTTCAACGGGTCCAACCAGTGAAACCGTAAGGCTAAAACGACCGGTTTACTTTCCGTTCCGTTTTAAAAAAAACTGTATTTGATTGCTTATCCTGTAATTAACCAGAAAGAGCGATTGTTAATTTGTATCCATCAGCTATACCGCAACCACAAACACACAAAACCTCACCACCAGCGGCTCAACAACCAACGGTGCCACCACACCGTGAAGTTCTTCCGCCACCAGTAGCGAAGATTAATCCTGATGGTGTAGAAGAGAATGCGTTATCTCCAAGTCCATCTCGATGGCCGAAAGCCGAGATAAACGCGTTGATCACTCTTCGATCGCAGCTGGACGCAAAGTACCAAGAAAACGCGCCCAAGGGTCCGTTATGGGAGGAGATATCGGCAGCAATGCGGAACCTCGGGTACAACCGAAACGCCAAACGGTGCAAGGAGAAATGGGAAAACATCAACAAGTACTACAAGAAAATAAAGGAAAGCAACAAGAAGAGACCCGAGTATTCCAAAACATGCCCCTACTATGACCAACTCGATGCACTTTACAGCGCGAAAACGACTCCGATCATAGCTCAACCGGAGCAACAATGGCCCCCAGCCACCGCGCTCATAGAACAACCACCTCCACCGCAGCAGCAACGACCCCCTTCCGCCACGGGTCAAGAAGTTACACCACCGCAACCACCGTCGTCTTCGGTGCACATAGAGGATCAAGGGAGTGAAGATTTTGATGACTTTGACGATGATCATGGTAATCATGATGGTGATGGTGATGGTGATGATGAAGATAAGGAAGGTGAACGTGGTGTGTATGAATTTGTTGCCAGCAAGATATCTTCAATGGCTGCGGTGTAGAGAGAGAGTGAGAATGTGTGTGTTGATGAATGGTGCAAATGGAGATGTGGGTCAGTGGTAAACGGGTTGAGTTGTTTGTTTGGTGACAATGTGAACGACGACACATGGGGGTGGCCAGGTAAGATAAGTATTTAAATTTAAATTCATAATATTCTTTTACAGTAAATCATTCATATCAAACAAACACCAATTGTTTCTGTGATTTTAATATTTAACCTTTTTATTTTATTTTAAGATGTTGCTTTAAATTGACAGCTCATATTAGGTAACTACCAATAGATTATTCTTTGAAGGCATCTAGAATAAAATTGTAATTTGTTATATAACACTATTGTATTTTTTATTTAGTCGAGTCTTTGAAATACATATTTTATATAGTTTAAATAGTAAAATGTTAATAAGTTGATGGTTTAGGTTTTTAAAAGCTCTTTATATTAATTTGGGCGTGAATAACGAGAAATAATAGTGACTTGGATTACAAGTTAACTATTTTAAAATCAATATATTAAAAAAAAATACTTTAACCAGTTTCTTACTAAATGACATGATATTTTAATTGGTGTTAAGATAAGAAAAATTGGATTTTTAAATCCAAACATTAAAATATAAGTTGAGAATAATCCATAATATTAATTAGGATTGTGATATTTTTAACTTTTATTTTCATTATTAATATCAACCCTAACAACATAATAATCATAAATTCACTCAGTTTGTTTTCTTTCTTGCTCGATTTCACTTGTATGTTATTTTTTCTAATTTATTCACAATTATTATTTTGAGTGAAATCAAGTGCAAATGAAACGTAAAAATCTAATGAATATTTTACTGGGCTGTTAGTGGTAATAAAAAAAAAAAGCTAGGATCATCAGTTAAATTAATAATATTGATTGTTATCAACCAATGCAAATTAGTTTGAATTATTAAAATCTATTTTGCCTAAGATAAATGATCGATAACAAACAATTACTTTTAGTAATAGAGATGTATATTTCTTGTAGCATGTTATAATGACAATAGCTAAGTGTGATTGTCCATTTACCTTCGTTATGCATCATAATACGTTGTGTAAGCTGCGTGAGAATTTGAGAATAGGTTGTTCAAAGAACGAGATGCATGATGTAGATTCATGGTTATGCTTAATCGTGATACAACTACGTGTAATTGACCATTTACCTTTCTTATGTATCATAGTTATCTTCCATCAAGTGCTTAACATCCAACTATATAACTTTATTTAACATTCTTCACAGTCTTCAAAAAAAATTTTAAGCCTAGACACTCATTACTAGCATTTAATTATGTTAGACCATGACTCTGATATCAACATTTCACATTTGAAACTAGAGCGACACGAATACTTGGATTTATAAAATATGTAGTTTCCTTACAAACAATACGACAAAGGTATTAAGATCCTCATATACTAAATACTAAATGTATGCAAAGTTTATCTATGGTTATGTGCGCTACAGTTTCTTCAAGCCAAATATTGTCCTTGCCAAATAGTCACTCGATTCCTTTTAACTCACTACCCTTGTAATAGACTTTTATCCAACCCAAAACAAATACTATATCAAGTCAGCTTACGCGCGTGTGAGTTTGAGTATATCCTTTTCTAAACATATATATAATAAATTTTGTAAACTTTTGAAGACATGGCAACACGATTTCCACATTCCTTAATATATCTCTAATAAGCTTTTAAGTTCCCTTTAAACATTTTGTCCTAAGACTCTTTTAAAATCGAAGTCAACAGGTAGTAAACATGTCAAAACATTTACAAACGTCTTGTTTAAATACTAGTGATAAGTTCATCAACACAATTCAAAACACCTTACAACAACATGGTGATTAGTACGGTAATAAAATTACATACGTATCAGTAAGCAAAAACCGTCGTTATGCCAAACTGAACAATGTGGTGACCCAAAGCCTACACAACATGAGGGTTATCACACACATATCTTACTACTCTAATTAAAAATAATTAGAGAGAGAGAGAGAGGGAGGGGGGGGGGGGACATTTGGCAGCATCATATTATTTTTAACCAAAAATTTTTTGTTTCTCTATTTTATTAACTAACTAGGCTAAAGACCCGTGTAACACACGGGTTCAATCCAAAAATATTGTTATTATTTAAAAATGTTCGTAAGTTTTAATGTAGTTGATAATACTTTGTATATAGACTTTTGTGAAAATATTATTAGCAGATGGATTTAGATGTATTAATTCAATTAAACAACAAAGTAACTAAAGATCTAAATTGATATACCATGCTTGCTGGTACATAAACAAGTTGCAAGTTGCAGTACGCATCAAACAATCTTCGCAGGTACATAATAAGTTTGAACTTATAGGTATATATATTATGATTTTTTTCAACTTGCAGGTAGAATATCAAACAACAGACAAAAGTGGAATGAAAGTTATATATCATTAAACAATTACAATACAACTCAGATAAAGTAAGCATCTAAAACAACAGTTTGCATATAATTAAAACATGAAGTAATATATAGTGAAAGGAACGATAACTTGACAATTGCACATAACTAAACAATTACAATACTACTCAAATAAAGTAAGCATCCAAAACAACATGTTGTATATGAGTAAGTGAAAAGTCAAAGAATGTGCTTCATTGATGTTCATAGTAAGGTAAAATGATACAAACACAACAAAAAACCACAATAATTTAAACTAAATGTTATATCATAGTAATGTAAAACGATACAAACACAACAAAAAACCATAATAATTTAAAGTACATGTTATGAAAATGTAACATCTCACATTGATTGGGAAGGAAAACGAATGGTTCTTTATAAGGGGCTTGAGACCTTCCCCACTTGACGTGTTTTGTCTGGGCGATAGTGGTACGTCCCGATCCAGGTGAAAACAAAACCGTGAGGCGATGGTGGTTCGTTCTCGCCAAAGCGAACAATATCATGGTACGGTTACGCTGGGCTGTTACAGATGGTATCAGAGCCAGGGCCGGGCCGGTGTGCTAGCGAGGACGCTGGGCTCCCTAAGAGGGGTGGATTGTAACATCCTACATTGGTTGGGAAGGAAAACGAATGCTTCTTTATAAGGGGCTTGACACCTTCCCCACTATGACGCGTTTTGTCTGGGCGATGATGGTACGTCCCGGTCCAGGTGAAAACAAATCCGTGAGGCAATGGTTGTTCGTCCCGGCCAAAGCAAACAATATCATGGTGCAGTTACGCTAGGCTGTTACAGAAACATATAAGATAATGTTTTAATCCTAAGCAGAGTAAACAAATGACACTAATCATTCAATTCTTTTAAAGCTAAATATCACATAATCAAATATTAAGTGATGAACAAAACAACACCTTATAATCGTTTCAAGATATAGAATTTCAAAACGTGTTGAATAGATTATCTAGAAAGCTAAGATAGAGTTTCAAAACAAATTCACCATCATTTGCCCAACTACAGATGCATCAAAACAATTTGCACATATCAAAAGAATTTCAATCAAACATAATAATAATATGACAATATACATAAAAAGAAATAAAGAAGTTTAAAAGTCAGAAGCATGTAATAGCTATTCAAAGATGGATTATCGAATCAGATCACCTTCAAATCAAAAAATAAAAGAAAAATAATATCAATCCAAAAACACAATCGCAGAGGATGAAAGCTTAAATATAATAAAAAATAATTTCTTGAAGAAAACTTGAAGAAACCAAAGCCAAAATGATAACGTTGATGAAGTCTGTCGAATACGCTATCATCAGAGTTTATAAATACAAATTGCGAGTGTTCCAAACAGATACTATTTTCTTAAATATTTTTAAGAATGATTTTTTAAACAAAATAAAATTATTTTTTAAGAAACAGATAAAAAAATAATTTAATCAACGAAAGTTTAAAAAGATATTATTGTTGTTTTACTTGAAATATTTACATATTTAATTTAATTATATTTTATATGAAAATATTGTTTTATATTTTCTAAAATTTTATACAAACTATTTGATATTTTATTTATTCAATTTGTGTGTTACAAAATCGGGTATGATTTCGTTTCCAAAGAAAGATACCCATGAATTCCTTCGAATGGAAGAGGTTCGATGAAGAAATCCTGTAATTTTTGTCACGATTCGAATATAAACCAAGCTTTATATGGATTTGAAAATGATCTGCAGTTTTTGTAGATGAATTATTTGAAGAAAGAAGAAATCATCGGGTTTGATTTTATTTCCAAAAACAGATGCACTATAATTTAGGGTTAAATTTTTAAAATTTCCCCAAATGTCTCTAAATGAATCTTGACTAATATTAAGAACAGATACATATTTAGGCGGGAAATAAAAAAAATAGAGCCTTAATAGAATGCCACGTGGCACGAAAGTTATTATTTTATTAATAAGTATAGATTACTTTCACTACTAATAATATTATTTTAATTTCTTTTTAAGTTCAAAATAGTTTTTAATAAATTAAGAAATAGATCTTTTTATTAATGTTATTTATAAAGAAATAATTTTTTTATAAAATAACATTTTTAAAAATAAAAATATTCTAAAATTGATGTTTTTAAAAAGTAAAATTTTTATAAATAAAAATAATTAAAATTGAGAGTTGTAATAAGAAATTTTTTAAAGATGACCTTTTGTTTAGTATGGTTTGTTTTGAAACAAAATGTTTAATTTAAAAAAAAGTTTAATAACAAAATTTTAATTTAAAAAGTTTTGAAACAAAATTTTTATTATTTATAGTTTCCACTCGTACATATTTTTAATCATATCTTTTATTAAAATACCATTTTATAATTAATAATTTTATTATATTTAATATTTTATTTATTTAACATGTGTAATATACGAGTTTACTAAATCTAGTATGTATTTATGTATCTATGTGTGTATGTATTACATGTAAGCCATAAGTTAGAGAGAAAACTAACTGAAGCTTCAGAAGACTTCCGAAGTTACTTCACCCAGTACTACACGCATGCATGCTGAGAGCTCTTTGGTTACTTTGGTTGCATCAGCCTTTAAGTATAATTCTTACAAACTACCCCTAGGCTGATGCTACCAAAACAGAAGAGATTACTTAATCTATTGACAGGCCTCATCAGGATCAAGCCATTCCTTTCTTTATCATTTGGTCATGATCCCTTAGACTTTCATAGTATCTACTCATGTCATAGAGATCATGTAGAGGAAGATCAAGTATGTCTTGCTAGAAGTAGACATCTTGAACTCCTTGATCTCTAATGGCATACCATCTATCCGGATTAGCAGCAAATGTCCAGGACAAGATGGGTCGCTTAACAGCAATGGGCTCTCTTTGAATAGGAGTTGGATGAGCATCCTCTTCTTGATTACCCTCAGGATGTTCTGACCCATCCTGAGGTGTAGAGGTGGATGCCTTCAACTTCTTCTTCTTTTCCTTGTCCCTTCTGGTAGCCATCCTTTTCTTCCTCTTTCCAAATTTCAATTGAGAAGACTGGTCTTTAGTACTAGGTTGTCATTATGTGTCTTTCTCAGTTTGGTCCTCTTCCCTCACAGATTCAAAAGGAGAGTGATCAGGACCCTGTTGTGGATCAGTAGATGAAGTTGCTTATGGTCTAGCATTAGGTCCAGGTTGTGTTGTCTCTTATGGTTCAACCTTGACCTTAACTTTAGGTGCAGCCTGACTTGGTGGATAATGCAAGTCAATGAGCTCACCCTTTTTAATCTTCTTTGTGATCACCCTAATATGCTCATCCATGATTGATAGAGACATTGGGCCAAGCCTCCTTCCGGAGAATCCATACAACTTCAAAAAGATTATCATCCTCTGCCTATCAGCAGACTTCTTTAGACTCCTTTGGATGATGGCTCTTGACTTTGCAGCTTCTTCCCTTATCTTCCTCTTGGCAGCTTTTTGTTCCTTCATTACTTGTTGCTTGAGCTGTTTAACGTACTTAAATTCTATGTATTCATAGGACAAGGGAAGAAGTGAAGATGCCTGATAGAGTCCTGTGGCACTCAGGTAGCTAATCATGTTTTGTCTATCTGCTTCTTTGTCTACCTGAAGTTGTTGTTCAGTTGCCATAGCCTCTGTCTCAAGGCTTTCTTAAACTGGGGAGAGAGTAGGAGCATGCTTGTAGAGTATTTTCATCCTTTTTTCTTCCTTGATCTTAAAGAGTAGTTCTGCATCCTCTGCCTCCTTCCTCTCCTATGACATCTTAATGTCAGCCAGTTCATTTAAATCTTTTAAGGGAAGAGAGATGAGTTCATCAATGTTATAGTTTCTGGTCCCTAAGTAGTTCAATCTGGCTGCCCTTAGCTCATCATCTTGAGTGTTTGGTATGGGGGCAGCCCTGATTGCAGCTTCCATGAAGCCTGGGGAGCCACTTGAACTCCCTACCCTTAGCTTCCTTTTCCTCTCTCTTTTCTCCTCCTCAATCTCCTCGTGAGTCATCTTCCTTTTACCTTTGTCACTTATAGACCTTTATGACTCAGGATGGAGAGAGCTTTGGCCTTTATTGCTAGGTTCTTCACTTGAGCTCTAGCCAGAGAGAGGTTGTAAGACACCTTCACCAGCTAGTGCCTCACTGAGGGTAATAGGTGCTGAAGCAGTTCTTGTTATCTCAAGGTTCACACACTCAGCTACTGCCCCTTCAGCCAAGGTTTTCCCTTTGAAGCTAATCTTAGGGTCTACCTCAGTATCTAATTGACCAACAGTCTTGCCTGCTAGCCTCTGTCTATATAGTCTTGTTCTCAGCTTGAACTCTTCAATCACCCTTTGTTGAATCTTATCAGCCAACCTTACATCTTGCCTGTTTTGACTTGGGTTGGCAAGTGGGAGGTCAACTAGATAAGTGCTCTCATAGAATCTCAGGGTGTAGAAGTTGAAGATCTCTTATTACCCCTGAGATCTAGAGATTACCAGGGCTCTCCTTTGATCATCATATCTCCATCCCACTATTGGGTTCTTAGTAGGGTGAGATGGAGCAGGCATAGCCCTTGGTATACCCTCCTCAAATAGACTTTGTATGAGTGAGTCCATATCAATGTGAACTTGAGGAGGTTGCTGAGTATGGACAAGAGCAAGGGAGATGGTGATTCCTCTATGTCCATGCTCTAAGAAGAACTCCCAGGTTCTGTGATTGTAGTAGGACTTTCTCCCCCTTTTTGGTAGCATCACATTCTTGCATAGGTGAGCTAGAGGTTAAGTCCACCATATCCATAGGTTCTTGTGTTCCTGGTTGAGTCCTCCTTAGTAGTCTCTCAGCTAACTTGACCTTCAGATCAGTGATCTCAAGTTGCTGGTCATTGACCCTCTTTTGTAAGGTAGTCACCTGAGATTCCAGGTGACTCGCCTTTGAGACTAAATAGGTGCAGGTTTTAGTTAGTTTTTACACCTTTAGTTTTAGACTCCCCTCATCTTCAGTTTAAGAATCATCGGTGTATGAGAGAATAGGACCTAAGTCTTCATCCTCATCACCAGCACTAAGTTCTTGGCTGCTGAATTTCCCCTGCACCATGACAGCTTCAGTTGAAGTGTCAATGGGCTGGGTTGCCATGGTTGAGGTCTTAAAGATGTAATCACTTGCAGAAGTGAGAGCCTCTTTCATATGGACCTCCTGAACTGGTTCAGAGAGATCCACCTCAGTTGTGGGTGGGTGATGTGGGCTAGACATGGATGAGTCAGGAGTACTCATCTCTCTTTGAGCAGGGGTGGATAAGAAAGACTTATGGTACTCACTGAATTCCATGTCCTCATCGTCATAGAATTCATGGTTGGCTATAGGTTGATTGAGGTCTAGAAGCTGAGGATAGTAGCTTTCATTTGAAGGTTTTTCACTAGAGTTTTGAGACTTTGAGTGAAGGCTTATGGCTAGTGTTGGTGTAGTGAGCTCATCATGCTGAGCATGACGAACCTCAGTACTGATCCTTGAAGTGATGGGAGTGGTTTGCTCATCAGGAGAAGTGGGAGCTCTAGTATCCACTTCCTCCTGTGAGGGTTAAAATATGGGGGCCTGCATAAGCTGAGTAGCTTATGCAGGGGTTCGTTTGGATTTTCTTAGGTGATGGTGATTTGTGGCTGTGTGGGTGGTACAGAAGTGAAAGGTGCGGGTTCAACATTAGATGGTGTTGCTAGGTTGTCACCTTGAGCAATGACCTCTAACATTTTTGGGACTAGGGCTGTTTCTACCCCTGAAAAGCCAACAGTTGGCTTTCTTATTATTTTAAAGATGCCGGGCTTCATCTGCCCCAATTTAAGAATATCACCTGTTCCCCTCAACTGTGAGCCCAATTCATAATTAAGAATGTACTGGACATATCTAAGGAACATAAAATATTCTAAGGAGTTCAAGTTAGCAAGTAAATTAGTATAAACAAATTATAAGCACCTGAACTTGACCCCTTGTACCAATCCTTGGACTATATAGGAAAGGTCTTCTAGAATTTGATCCCAACCTCCATGTTTGTTTGATAAACAGTGGATGACCACATAGAGAAGGTACTTCCATTGGGAGGAGACCTTCCCCATATTGAAGGTTCTTATTGAGTAATCACCCTCATAGCCCATCTGCCTGAACTACTGGTTTACAGTAGATTTTAGGAAGGACAATTCGCCTTCTTCATCATCCAGCATTAGATGAGTACGAATGGTGGCTGGAGTGATGAAAATTGTCCTGCCCTGCATTGTAGTAGACGGGGCCTTTTCCCCATCCATAATGACCTCTTGGAAGGTCCTCCTGAACTCCAAAATTTGATCTTCATATAGTGGCGGGTTTATAGTGAGAGAGGTGAAGTAGTTTGTTAGAGCCAAGAAATGGCAAACATCTGTGAAACCATGATCCTTCTCAGACACTAATAGGGCAACCTGATTATGTTGCCTGTGTAGTTGCATGGTGAAATCGGGTTGGTTTCGTGGATCAGGGTTGGCCATTTAAAGTAGCTTTAGGACAAAGGAAGGTAAGAACAAGGTCGATTTATGGGTGAATTTAGGGTTTGAATATAGCAGATGAAGATGAATAGTGAAAGAGGGGGAACCGTTGTACAAATATATATGGTATGGATTTGAGACAAAGTTAATGCCAAAGAATAAACTTTGAAATCCGAAAGTCGGTCCCACCTCAGAAAAGGTGCCCAAAAAGTTAGTTTTCTTGGAAGTCTAAATCTTCCGAAGGTAATTTGTCTTCGGAAGATTTGAGAAAAACTTCCGAAGCCAATTTTTTCTTCAGAAGATATTCCTTAGTTTTTTAAGAATTTTGCTTCGGAAGAAAAATACTTAGAGTATTTTTTCTTCCTGGATAGATTTTGCTTCAGAAGATATCAAATATCAGAAATCTTATTTAATTAGATAATAAGTCTTCCGAGACTTAATTGCTTTCGGGAGAAAATAATACTTCAATACATATAAGTACTTAGTGACAAATATAAGCTTCATAAGATATAATCAAATTTCTTCCAAAGGTTAAGTTCCCAGAAATAGTTATTTGTTTTGAAGACATAATTTTCTTCCGAAGACAACTTGATGTCTTCCGAAGGAAAATACATCCCAAATTCTCAAAATTCTTAGGGATATCATTTTGAAAATTTCTTCCAAAGTAAACTGGGCTTATATGATAATGAAATAGACAACTTAAGACACATATATTATTAAAAATAATCTTGAGTTAGTTTAGTGAAAATCTACTCAAAGTTAATCATCCTAATAGTTGATACAAGATACTTAAATCTATGCTCATCAAAAGCTTTTGTGAACAGATCAACATATTATTCATTTGTGTTAACTTTGACTAGTTTTATCAATCTCTTTTCAAAATTATCTCTAATTAAATGATAACTGGTATTGATGTGCTTTGTCTTTGAGTGCTGAACTGGATTCTCTATGATAAAGATATCACTGTTGTTGTCTATATGGAAAGGAGTCTCCTTGAAGTTAAATCCATAGTCTAGCATTTGATTATGAATCCAAAGCACTTGAGCACAGCAGCTAGCAGTGACAATGTATTTCGCTTCAGCTGTTGATGCAGATACACAAGATTGTTTCTTGCATTGCCATGAGACAATCCTTCTACCAAGAAATTGACATCCCCTAGATGTGGAATTTGCAGTCATGTTATAGCCACCATAGTCACTATCTGTATAAGCATAAAAATTCAAGTCAGAATTCTTTAGATACCAAAGGCCCAATTTGGGAGCACCCTTGAGATATCTGAGAATTCTCTTGATAACAACTAGGTGTGACATCCTGGGATTGGCTTGATATCTTGCAAAAATACATGTACCAAAAATGATATTAGGCCTACTGGCTATGAGGTACATAAGAGACCCAATCATAGCCCTATAAAGATGTTCATCAACACACTCCCCCTCAAGATCTGGTCAAAGAGAGTGGTTTCTGGCTATGGGTGTCTTAGTAACCTTGCATTCAGTCATGTGAAATCTGATAAGTATGTCTTGAACATACTTTGACTAATTTATGAAGATCCATTATAAACCTGCTTCACTTGAATTCCTTGAAAGAAATTGAGTTCCCCCATGGCACTAATTTCACATCTATTCTTCATCAGCTTCTTAAAGTCTTTACAAAGCTTTAGATTAGTTGACCCAAAGATAATGTCATCTATATAAACTTGAACCAACATCAAGTTATTTCATGTTCCTTTGATGAAGAGTGTTCCATCAATAGTACCTCTTTTGTATCCATGCTTCCAGATATACTGTGATAGGGTCTCATACCACTTTCTTGGAGCCTGATACAACCCATAGAGAGCTTTGTCAAGCTTGCAGACATAATCAGGATGATCTAGGTCTGTAAAGCCAGGTGGTTGTTTGACATACACCTCCTCATCAATCACCCCATATAAGAAGGCACACTTGACATCAAGTTGGTAGACCTTGAAATCCTTGGATGCAGCAAAAGTCAAGAATATCCTAACAGCTTCAAGTCTTGCTACAAGAGTAAAAATATCAGTGTAGTCAATCTCTTCTTCTTGTGTGTATCCTTGAACTACTAGTCTTGTCTTGTTCTTGATGACAAGTCCTCTATCATCCTTCTTGTTCCTAAATACCCACTTAGTACCTATGGTAGTCTTCCCCTTAAGGAAGAGGACATAGATTCCAAACCTTCTGTATTTTGAATTAAAGCAGCTCTTCCTGTATTGCTTCAACCCAACTTCCATCTTTCAAAGCCTCTTCAATCTTCTTAGGCTCTGCCTGAGACAAGAAACAAGAGTGAAGACAAACATTCTTTTCATGGGTTTGTCCTCTTGTTCTCACCCTGGTCTCAACATCTTTAATGATGTTTATAGTAGGATGGGACTTATGGTTTCTTAGTTGAGGAATCATAGTAAGTTGTTTGGATAGATCTAAATTGGTGAAATTTAGATCTGGTGCTTGAGAATCATCCACCACATCAACACACTTATAAAGTGAGACTTGATCCAATGAGTGTGTTACATCATTGATGTTTTCTTCTATGGAGTGGGTATTAGCATCAAGGAATTCTTGATCACTCTTACCACCTTTATCTCCTCCTACATTAGAAATTCCTTCATCTGAGTTTTGTTCCTTTGAGCTAGAATTTGTAGGCACCTCAGATGTATCAGCTGAAGAGTGTGTCATGGTAGTGCTAACAGGATTTCCAACTATAGTGCTAGTTACCACTAGAGCTGAAGTAGTTTGATCAGTTGGTCTTCTCACAAGATTTGTTAAAACAATTGGTAACTAAATCAAGATCAAATAGCCAATTAGGACCAGAACGTTTCACACTAGGAGTGTACTCATTAAAGGTCACATTGAATGACTCCTCAACTACTCTAGTTCTTAGATTATATACTCTATAAGCCTTAGCTTGGGAAGAGTATCCAATGAAATGTCCATCATCTGATTTCTCAACAAACTTGGCTACTTGATTTTTGGTATTCAAGATTGTGCAAGGAGATCCAAATGATCCGAGGAAACTAATAAAAGATCTCCATTTATGCCACAATTCATAAGGAGACTTATCATGAGTCTTAACTACTAAAACTCTATTTTAGACATAGCTGGTAGTGTTAACTGCCTCTGCCCAGAAGGTGATGGGTAGTTTAGAGTCAGATAACATGGTTCTTGCAGCTTCAATAAGTGTCATGTTTCTCCTCTCAGCAACACCGTTTTGCTGAGGATTCCTGGGAGCACCATATTGTCTTGTAATACCCTTTTCATCACAAAACGTGTCAACGATTTGATTTTTGAATTCGGTTCCTTGATCACATCTTATGATTTTGACCCTATGATCACATTGATTCTCAATTTTTAAAATGAAGCTTTTCAAGATCTCAGGGGTCTTATCCTTAGTTTTAAGAAAGAAGACCCAAATGAATCTTGTGAAGTCATCTGTGAACACTAAGCAATAAGAGGTCCTTCCTAAACTTATTACACTGGTGGGGCCAAAGAGATCCATATGTAACAAGTGTAGGGGGTGTATTGATGGAGTTCATTTTCTTTGGTTTGTGAGATACCTTGTGTTGCTTCCTTTTTAGGCATGCAACACAATGATCATCACTTGTAAACTCTTTCTTTGGAATTCCAGTTACTAAATCATTCTTAATTAGTTTATTCATGTTTTTAAAGTTTACATGTCACATTCTTTTATGCCAAAGGAAAGACTCATCACTATTGGCCTTAGACAGAAAGCAAGAAACTTCTCTTAAAGGGGATGTTTCCTGCAAGTCTCTCTTGTACATGTTCCCTCTCATCGGGGCTCTGAGCAGGATATGCTCTTGAGGAATGACCACCCAAGGCTTTAGAACAATGCACTCATGCTTAGTAAAAAGCATGTTGTGTCTCTGATCACAAAATTGGGATACACTTAGAAGATTGTATCCAAGCTCCTAGACAAAGTTTACCTTTTTAATGCTGAGCTTACCATTTGTGACCCTGCCACTTCTAATAAAGTAACATCCAGAATCTCCTTCAAAAGCAATTGGCCCACCATCAATTCTGTCAAAGTTTTAAAGCAAAGAGCCATTTCCTGTCATGTGCCCAGAACAACCACTATCAATGATCCACACATTTTCTTTGGTCTTGAGCAGTTCTTGCACAAAAAGAGATAGTTAGTTATATTTAGGAGCCCAAGCCTTATTGTTCCTGGGCTTATAAAAGTGTTTAGAAGACAATACAATAGTAATTGATCCTATATTTAGACTTTTAGGATCATCACCTGTTATTGATGAAGAACATTCAGTCACTTGGTCTTCCTTTATCTTCCACACCATCTTTGGAAGATAAGACTTGACTTTCAACACTTTGGAAGTTTTGATAACTTTGGAAGTTTTGGAGACTGGGCCTTTGGAAGATCTTACATTCACTGCAGCATACTTTAGTACTTCAGAAGAATTTCTTTCTTCCAAGACCAAATTTTCTTTCGAAGGCAAGTTGTCACTTGTCTTCAACTTAACTTTGGATCTTCTGAAAGGAAAAGGCTTTCCTTTTGAAGCTATTTTCTTCTTCTTCTCAAAAGTCTTCTTCTAAGTCATATGAATAGTACTTTTGGGATTGTAAATGCAACCTTAGCAAAATAAGAAGTACTACCACGTATGACACATTCAGTTTACTTCCTTCTGAGAGTCTTCTTTTGTGTAGAAAGCTGAGCTTGATCACTTTCCACTCCCATCTTCATCTATACAGATGATGCAACATGCTTCTTAAGGTGATGCTTGCTTTTAGAAAAGGATGGTTCAGGCTGTGCAGCAGTGGTGCACATTTTATCAGCCTTCTTTTCTTCATAGGGATAAGGTGGACATGAACTAGAACTCCTGGTACTAGAGCTCATAGTTGTATCCTCAGTCTTTACTACTTCAAATCGTGCAGAGATAAAGACTTGTTTCTACTTGGAGTTGAAGGTGGCCTTGATCTCTTGAGCCTTGTTTGCCTTTTTCTTTGCATTTCTGATCAAGTTCCTCCTCTTGGACTTGCTCAACCCTGGTTCTTTCCTCGCCTTAGGAGAATAGTGACCCTTATTAGGATGATCTTCTTCACTCATCTTAGATCCATCCTTCACTACGTCCTCTTCATCTTCATCCTTTTCTTGAATGGGGTCATGAGGGGAAGCTCATCTTGACAAGTTCCACACCTTGGAGATCTTACAGATAGTAGAGTGTGTGGAGGAGCTATCTTAGTAGATCCCAGTACTTGCTTATTCTGATAACAAATCTTTGCATGCAAGGATGAGGTTATGATGTTCTTGAAGGTCTCTTCTTCAAGAACACATTTTTCTGCCCGGGCTTTGCTGATCACAAGGTCAACCTAGCATTCAGTTAGCTTGGTAATGAGATCCTTAGTTTGAGTCCCGTAATTTGAGTGCTCATGCTTTCGAGTTGAAATGGTTTTCTCTAGATCTTCTATCTTAAGTTTATAATCATTTTCAGCTCTTTTATAATAAGCTTTTAAAATATTCAAGGACTCAAGATCAGATCTCATTTCCAAGTTATAGGACCTGTATCTATTAACTTTAGCAATAAATTCAAGGGTGCAAAGGTGTTCCAATACCTTGGATTCTTCAAGATCTGCCACTAGTGCTTGGTTTGGGGAGACATCTTCAACCTCAAAGCTCCAATCAAAGCCTCCTTCTTCAACAGCAACTGCAGCTTGCTGCTTATGCTTCTCAGTCTTTGGAGTTCCATCAGTGTTGTTTGGATAGGTTTGTACATGGCAACCATTTTTTTTGGTGCCTTGCATTCCCTAGCAAAGTGTCCTATTTGGTTACAGTTATAACACTTCACTTTGCTTTTATCCAGCCCAAACTTTCCACTGGATGCATTGCTGGGAAAGTTCGTCCCAGTTCTCTTGTAGTACTTCTTAGCCCTATGAGTAAGAAAAGCCATTTGCTGGACTATCTCCATGTACTCCAGATCATCTGGATGGATACAATCCAAGTCTTCAATAGTGAAGAGAAAGTTGCCACTGCTTTCATCAGTAGACACAAAGGCTTGTGAAGAGCTTGTCTCTTGGAATGGGCTTCCTTGGATGTAGATCTCCCTTGGTGTCTCTGGGAAAGGGTAGCAGAGGAGTAATGATGTGGTTCTCTATAGTCCCTTTCAACCACATGAAGGGCTGAACTCTGCTGATTGTTGAAGGAGTAGTAAATGGATTTTACATGTTCATCTCCATCTGGTATCCACTGAGGATACCATACAACTCTGTGAAAGTAAGGGTCTTGAGGTTTTCAGTCCTTTTAATGACCACATAATAGTGTGTCCATTGTCTAGGAAGAGCAGACATGAACTTCCTAACAATATCCCTATTCTCAAGACTTACTCCAACATCCATTAGAGTATCCATAATCTCAACATACCTGAAGTATTTTTGAGTTATGGTTTCACCTGTTTTGTAGGTGAAGTTCTCAAACTGCTGCTTCAAGAGGTCTTTCTTGTTTTCTTTTGCTTCATTTGACCCCTCATACATAAGCTTCAATGCATCTCATAGTTGCTTAATAGTCTTGTACTTCTTGAAGCCTCTGTAGATAGAGTTTGGAAGAGAAGTTTGGAGAGCGATCATGGCCTTCTAATCTATATCAATCTTCTTCCAATCTTCCTCTGTGTAGTCAGCCACTTTCTTTGGTATCATGCCACCACAAGTAGCAACTGAAGTGGAGCATGGTATATGAGGTCCTGAGACAACAGATCCCCACATCCTGCTCTCTTGATACTTGATGAAGCCTTCCATTCTTTGGCACCAAGTATCAAAGTCAACAGGAGTGATCAGTGGAGATTTTGTCATGGTACCGGTTTCCATATCAACCTTGGTAAGAGCTGCCATTTGAGTTGTTAAGTGTTTTTTGAAACTAAGGATTTAAGATGGTGAGATCTTACAATCAAGAGCCTAAAATGCCCTGATACCAATTGCAGGACCATTGAAGGGTGTCAATTCAATAGTTTCATAATAAGGAAAGTGTTAGAAGACTTAACAGATCAAATAGGAAACTGGGTTTGTAGAGATAATAATGCTAAGAACACAAGCAGATATGAGACAAAACAAGAACAATAACAAGATGATATTGGTTTTCAAGAATGATGTATATTGCTCTTAAGTTTTCTTACAAGTGTTACAAAGCATACATAAAGATACAAGTACTTGAGCCACTTTATACTACATCCTATAGCCGGCTACTTTGAAAGCCAGCTAGAAACACTAATTTAGACAACAACAAGATCAATGTAGAGTCAAAAGGCAGATTACCTTTTGACTTGTGACTATGGCATGCCATAGCTCACATCCTAATATATTACAAAAAGGATAAATGTACAAAAGTAGAAAGTTACAAACCAATGACCGTAATCTACAGTTGACAAAAGCATGGACCTTTTCACCAACTCATATAAGTTGGTGAGTCTTTAGAGTGGCAGCGGAAATTTGTTCAGCTTTGTCAAAAGGTGATCAGAGAAAGCATGTCTTCTTTGTCTTCGGAAAAAATCAGTCTTTGGCTTCAGAAGACTTTGTCTTTGAAGCTTCGAAAGACTTCATCTTTGGATTCGGAAGATTTTGGTCATTTGGCTTCGGAAGCTTTTACACTTAGCTTATTTCCTTGAGTTATGTAAACCTTCCGAAGTAACTTCACCCAGTACTATATGCATGCATGCTGAGAGCTCTTTGGTTACTTTGATTGCATCATCCTTTGAGTATAAACCTTACAAACTATAAAACTCAATCAAAGGATAAGGCCATTTACACATGTATTAGGTCAGTTTTCATTGATTACACATCTATAAAAACCATAAAACATGTTTTAAGTAGAGTAATACATGTAACAATAGAACATGAGTAAAAATTAAAAATCATATGTGTAATAATTAATTTAACATGATTAAAGAACATCTACATAAATCAGAAAGAATCTACATCAAACACCTAAGGAAATCTTTACAATTTAGAAAAAAAATTCTACATGTTTCTTTATTGATTTTACCTTGTTTGTATCTCAAATCTTATTCAACATTTATTGAAGAAATCAAAATTTAACATGAATTAGAAACTATTTAAATTAAATAAACATAAATCCGAAGAAGAAAAATAAAGATTTTGACATCCATCATCTAACAGGTTAGTTAACTTTAACTTTGACCTTCAGTTGATTTTGACTTTAACATTGACCTTTATGATAACTTTGACTTGGTAGTTGATAGTTGACTTTGTTTTTTATTGTTAACTTTGATTAGACTTTGACCTAGACTAATAACTTAGACTTGTGATGACATATAGGAAAGTGTGATACAAGTATTAAAGACATGGGTCAGACATTTAGACAATTTGGTGGAATCGCTAAATAGACTTGATGTATCAGTTCCGTTTTGTACATTAAACTAGTGCCTCTAGCCAGTAAAACAATGAAAGATTACGTCAAAAACACAACAAAGCAATATAATAGTGGACTTTTCTTATTGTCCATAATTAAAGATTAATATTAAAAAAAGCGTGAGTTAAGTCTATAAGATTTAAAATCTTACAAAAATATATATGAGTGGTTAGAATCAATGAGGATTAAATACACAGAGTGATATTAATGCATAATTATAGCGAAATTACCATCAACGCAGATAAAAAGCAATGAAAACACTCATAAACTTCTTGTATATTGATAATTGATTGATTAAAATATAATAAGGTTCAAGGTTTGTGTAGTGTTACAAAAATTGCAACAAACTGTTCTATTTATAGCTCTTATACATGACCTGTACATTTGATTAAACTACTATAACAAAATTACTTAAGGTAATTTAAGTATAAAAGTATAAAACTATATAAGTATTTCTTTTTCATTATCCATATTTTTTTTGGTTCATCCGCATTGACAAATGCGGATGACCAAAACCTTATCCGAATTTTTTCTGTTTTCTTTCTTAGCATTTGTATTATACATATGTATTAGTCATATGCGTATGAACAAATACTTATCCACGTTTGTCTAAGTTATCCACATTGACTAATGCGAATGTTTAACACTTAGACTCTTCAGCTCTATCTGCATTAACATACTCAGCCAAATTTCTCTTCTTCAAAACTTGTGTTATTTTCCAACCAGAACATCTTACCTGTCATACCCACGCTGGTAGCGGAAATACGAGAATAGGATAAACGGGATCGTCATAACATATTGGGGGTCTAAGAGAATCTCTAAAGGAATTCTCCGTCAATGGATCATGACATCGCCCGATACAAAAGAATAAGTTTCAAGAACAATGAATTCCATAATGTTGTTCTGTAAATGCACAAACTGTACAGAAGTTCCAAAGTAGTACAACTAGTACAAGTTCAATCTAAACCTATTACAAATCCAATAATAACATATTGTTCAAAACCAATATATTCCAAACATCTAATGCTCATGCAAGAGCGGTCTCGTCTAAAGTCCACTGTCCAAGTACTTAAGCATTGTTACCTGAAAAGAAATGCTTTAAAAAGCCAACATATATTGATAAGTTCACATGTTTATAAGAACAAAATAGATTGCCGTGTAAGTCATGTACAAAATACATGCGTGTATGAGAACATAGAAGTCATAGAAGCTAACATAAGCTTATGACCCCTCCAAGTCCAAATAACCGGAATATTCACCCAAGGGCGCAAATAGTTTACGTCAGTCTCAGCTAGCATACTGACAACATGGGTGGGGGTGTCAACCCATTAGTACTAACACATCCACAAAAGTACAATCCAAGACCAAAATAAGCACAAATACTCATAAAGGGAATCTTCACTCGATCTTATGACTTAAACTACAAATGATAGTCTAATCCAAGACCAAAACAAATTTAACACGTCATAGTCCAGAAACTTTGAGCATGCTTTTTCCCCAAGTAAATTTTTTTTAAAAGAGGCCGCGAAACTCACCTCGATGATAGCACAAGCCAAAGCCCACAACAGCTATAGAAAGTAACTATAGATAACTGAACAAAATAAGATTACTAAAGGTCGAGAAGAGGTAATTGGTTGTAATCCTTATAGTCCAGTCCTTAATACCCATCCAAGTTCTTATTTTAATGTACTATAATTCATTTATCATTTCACATCCATGTCCGACAATAAATTCTCAATCCCTTCCCTTTTTAAATTCCAAATTATCAATGTATTAAGTTTTGAACGTTCTTTGATGTACATTTATTGGTCCAAGTTCAATAAGGTATTAATGTTAAATGTTCTTATCCTTAAACATCTTAGAATCAATCGTTAAACCCAAATTTTAACTTAGTTTAGTTAATTAGTCCTAAATCTTAACATTTAAATTTTACAAAAATATTTCAGCCTACATATCTGATCTCGTACCAATTTTGCATAGACTATTTAAAGGTCAAAATGGTAAAGAAACATCACGCCATAGGTACCGTTGGAAAGGTAAGACAATAAAATAACTCTAGAAAAAAATCACCTCAAATGGATATACTATGAGAGAGATATGACTCAACGAACGTAGCCTAACATTCTGCCAGAATTTAACAGCTTTGACCTTTCATTTTGTTTATTGCGTTTGGAGAACCAAACAATATTAAAAAGGCATGAGACCACTTCGGCTAGTTTGAGAACTCTATGAAATTGTTTGTAGATGTAAAGTTTGACTCATTTGGACTTCACATGACCAAGTTATAACTTGTACAAAATGTCCTATTTTTCTGACGGCAAGCTGTTCAAAATCTACACTTTGTCTTTCGAACCCCATGACCATAATTTCGACCACCATTAACCCGAGACCAAGATAATTATTTATTGCATGAACCAATTGACCTAAAATTTATATTATATTCTTACCTTATCAAAAGTTTCAGTCCCAATTCGAGTTGTTAAGATTTTAATCTTTCGGTTTGCATTTTTAGTTGATTAATACATAGATCAAATTCCTAATGCGTTTATTAATTTCGAGAATGAAGATTAAAATTTTTATTAAGAGATTATGAACCCAATATATCCATTAAGACCAGATCACTCAAGTTTACAAACCTAAATCGATAAGTCTAAAGAATATATGAAGATTAAAAACTACGGTTTTACCATTTTTGAAGATTCAATACTCGGAATGCCTAGATCTTCATGATCCAAATCCCAAACAACAAACACAAGTTAGATGATGATTTGTGGTTAGATGATGAATATTATCAATAACATGATCTAGTAGAAATTAAATCATCACAAAAATGGTTTTTCTTACCGATAATACGTAGTAGACCAATAATTAAACAAAATAAGCGTTTGAACAAAAAAAATTGATGATGAATGAGGAAGATGATGATGATTCATGATGAATATAATGAAGAACATGAAGAAAAGCTTGATGGTGGCTAGGGTTTCTAGTGAGCAAAATCTTGGAGATAAAGTTATAAAAATAGAAGAATGAAAAACAAGGGGAATTCCCCCTCCTTATATAAGGATTCAACCAAGGGGTTCCATGGATGGGCCACCCAAGCCCTTTGCCCGTCTCGTCTATCATGCTAAGTCCAATCCGATGAACGTCCACTATCACCATGTCCAAGGCCCACTTGAACATATTAAGCCCATAATACATAGTTCTAGAACTTAGTGTGTCTGCACGCGTCTAATGTATTATTCTCAGATCAAGTCAACATCAGGTCAACTTTCAACTCAAAGTCCATTTTTAGACCAAGGCAAAGTCAAAGACTCAAAGAGTCAAAGTTAAAAATTCAAAGTCAATGGTCAATGCACCTATTTTGGTGGCAGATGTCACATTTCCAATCACCACGTGAATTGGAATGCATGGTCCTTTCAAAGTTTAACAATACTCCCCCTAAAGATAATGCAGCCTTTGTACTTCAAGGGTTTATAGGTGATGGAAGTTGTGAAGATTCTAGTGGATCTTGTCTTGTTGTTGTAGGAACCTCTGCAGTTAAGAGGCTGATGCAACCAAAAGATACCAAAACAACCAAGTCTTCCAACATGCACTTTGGAACAAAGGTGAACTAGCTTCGGAAGTTTTACACACTTAAGAAAAATGCTAAGTGTAAAATCTTCCGAAGCCAAAGTTCAGAAGAAACTGTTACAGAAGCTTTACACTAAACTTGGAAAATATTCCAAGTATAAAGTCTTCCGAAGCCAAAGACTCAACTCTTCCGAAGGTAAAAGATAAAGTCCTCCGAAGCTCTCAAGACAAAGTCTTCCGAAGCTGTTTAAAGACAAGACTGATTTTCTTCGGAAGAGAGAGAAAAGATACCTTTTCCATCAACTTTATCATAAAGCAACCTACTTTCCGCTGCATGCTCTGGTAGTTCACCTGCTATCACTAGTTGATGAAACTTCCATGCTTTATGATAAAGTAGATAAGGTCTTCGCCTGCAAGTTTCTATTTTTATTCCTTCTTGGCTTTTTTTAATAGGAAAGTCAATGAGCTATGACTTGTCATAGTCACTAGTCAAAAGGCAATCTGCCTTTTGACTTTAGGCTGATCTTGTTGTCCAGATTAGTCACTTCCAACTATCTTTTTGCATATTGACGGTTGTAGGATGTAGTATAAGTAGTCTCCGGTTCTTGTATTCAAAATATACTTGTACAACACTTGTAATAGAACTAGAGAAGCAATATACAACTTCCTTGAAAACTTTATCTTGTGCTCTTGTTCTTGTTTTACTTGTGTTTTTCTTGTATTTTCAGTAAAGGTTCACAGTTCCCTATTTGAATTGTAAAGTGATCTTAAGATCCTGTTGAGTGTGTTAACTAAGTGCAAGCTTAAGTACCCTTTAACGGTCCTGCATTTGTTATCCAAGCATTCCAGGCTCTTGATTGAAAGATCTCACCATCTTTAAATCCTCTTAGTTACACACATCACTTAACTCTTCAAATGGCAGCTATCTCCAAAGCTGATATGGAAACTGGAACTATGACAAAGTCCCCACTGATCACTCCTGAGGATTTTGACACTTGGTGTCAATGAATGGAAGGCAAAGATTCCAGGATGTGGGAGTCTGTTGTTAATGGACCTCATGTACCATGCACCTCTTCAACTGCTGCTGGTGGTGGCATGATACCAAAGGAGAGGGCTGACTTTTCTGATGAAGACTGGAAAAGAATTAACATTGATCAGAAAGCCATGACAGCCCTCCAAACTACTCTTCCAAACTCCATCTACAGAGGTTTCAAGAAGTGCAAGACCACTAAACAGCAATAAGATGCACTAAAACTGATGTATGAGGGTTCAAATGAAGCCAAGGAGAACAAGAACGATCTCCTGAAGCAGTAGTTTGAAAATTTCACCTTCAAGACAGGTGAAACCATAACTCAACAATACTTTAGGTATGTTGAGATTGTGGATACTCTGGCTGATGTTGGGGTAACTATTGAGAACAGGGATATTGTTAGGAAGTTCATGTCCTCTCTTCTAAGACAATGGACACACTACTATATGGTCATTAAGAGGACTGAAAACCTCAAGACCCTTACTCTCACTGAGTTGTATGGGATACTCAGTGGATACCAGATGGAGATGAATATGCAAAATTCATCTGGTAACTCCAACACTCACCAGAGTTTAGCCCTTCATGTGGTTGAAAGGGATAGCAGAGAACCACAACATCATCTCATCTGCTACCCTAAAACCTCACAAATGGGTCCTTTCATCACCTTCCCAGAGACACCCAGAGAGAGCTACATCCAAGGAAGTCCCTTCCAAGAGACAAGTTCTTCTCAAGCTTTTGTCTCCACTGATGAAAGTTTAGGCAACTTTCTTTTCACTCTTAAAGACCTAGACTGTATCCATCCAGATGATCTGGAGTACATGGAGATAGTCCAGCAAATGGCTCATCTCACTCATAGAGCCAAGAAGTTCTACAAGAGGACTGGGAGAAGGTTTCCTAGCAATGCTGCCAGTGGAAAGTTTGGGCTGGACAAGAGCAAAGTCAAGTGTTACAACTGTAACCAGATGGGACACTTTGCTAGAGAATGCGAGGCACCTAAGTCAAATGGTGGCCAAGCTTCATCCAGGTCAAACTACACTGAAGGAGGGAACCAGAATGAGAAGCCAAGAAAGTAAGCTACAGTGGCTGTTGAAGAAGGAGGCTTTGACTGGAGCTTTCAAGCGGAAGATGCATCTCCAAACCAAGCACTCATGGCTGATCATGATGAAGCTAAGGTATTTGAACATCTTTGCTCTCCTGAATGTATTGCTAAAGTAAATAGATACAGGTCCTACAACTTGGAAATGAGATCTGATATTAAGTCTTTAAATATTTTAAAAGCTGATTTTAAAAGAGCTGAAAATGACTATAAACTTAAGATAGAAGATCTAGAGAAAACAGTTTCAACTCTTAAACATGAGCAGACAAACTACATGACTCAAATTAAGGATCTCATTACCAAGTTAATTGAATGCCAGGCTGAGCTTGTGATCAGCAAAGCCATAGCAGAAAAATGTGTACTTGAAGAAGAGACCTTCAAGAACAAGATATCCTCATCTCTGTATGAAAAAGTGTGTTATCAGAATAAGCAGGGACAGGGATCTAGTGAGATAGCTCTTCCATACACTCTACTATCAATCACATCTCCTAGGTGTGGAACTGGTCAAGATGAGCTGCCATCCATAGACCCAAGTGATGAAGAGGATGAAGAGGAGAAGGTGAGAAATGACTCTGTGATGAGTAAAGAGAGTCAATCCAAAAAGGGTGACCATGCTCCTAAGGAGGAAAAAGAAGCTGGTTTGAGCAAAACCAAGAGAAAGAACTTGATCAGAAGAGCAAAGAGAAGATCCAGAAAAGATCAAGAGATCAAGACCACCTTTGATCCCAAACAGAAACAAGTATTTATCTCTGCAGGGTTCAAGGTGATGAAAGCTGAAGATCCTGTCAAGAATTCTAGTACCAAGAGTTCTACTTCAGCTTCAACTCACTCCAGCAACAACAAGAAGACTGATCAGCTGTGTGTCACTGCTACACAGCCTGAACCATCCATTTCAAAGAACAAGCTTAACCCTAAGAAGCCTGCTGCATCATCTGAAAAGGTGGAGAAAGAAGAGGAAAGTGTTCAAGCTCAGTCTTCTTTGGGAAAGAAGACTCTCAGAAGGAAAGAATTGGATTGTGTTATGTGTGGTAGTACTTCACATCTAGCTAAGGATTGTTAATACAATCCCAAGTGTACTATCCACATGATCAGAAGAAACAAACAGCTTCAGAAGGAAAATCTATTTCCTTTGGAAGCTCCAAAATGAAGAAGAAGGCAAGTAGGAAATTGCCTTCGGAAGAAAAGTTGGTCTCGGAAGAAAGGAATGCTTCCGAAGCACTGAAGCTTGCTGCAATGAAAGCAAGAGCTTCCAAAGGATCCGTCTCCAAAGCTTTCGAAGCTACAAAAGCTTTCGAAGTAGTGAAGGTCAAGCCTTATCTTCCAAAGGTGGCGCGGAAGGTGAAGGAAGACCTTGAGACTGAAAGCTCCTCTTCAGCAACAGCAAATGATCCTTAAAGCCTGAACATAGGATCACTTACTGTTTCATTACATTCATCTAAACTTTATAAGCCCAAGACCAATCAGGCTTGGGTTTCCAAATGTAACTAAATCATTTCTTTTATGCTGGGACAGCCAAAGGCAAATAGAAATATGTGGATCATTGATAATGGCTGCTCTAGGCACATGACAGGCAATGTGTCCCTACTTCAAAACTTTGAAAGAATTGTTGGAGGACCAGTTGCTTTTGGAGGAGATGCAGGAGGTTACATTACTGGAAGGGGCATGGTCTCAAATGGTAAGCTCAGCATTGAGAAGGTAAACTTTGTCAAGGAGCTTGGATACAATCTTTTGAGTGTGTCCTAATTTTGTGACCAAAAACATCACATGCTCTTTACTGATCATGAGTGCATTGTTCTCAAGCCGGAGGTCGACATTCCTCAGATCATATTTTGCTCAGAGCCCCCAGGAAAAGGAACATGTACAAGATGGACTTGCAGGAAACATTTCCCTCTGGAGAGATTTCTTGCTTTCTATCTAAAGCAAATAGTGATGAGTCTTTTCTTTGGCATAAAAGAATATGCCATATAAACTTTAAGAACATGAATAAACTAATTAAGAATGATTTGGTAACTGGAATGCCAAAGAAAGAGTTTACAAGTGATGACCACTGTGTTGCATGCCTGAAGGGGAAGCAACACAAAATGTCTCACAAGCCAAAGGAAATGAACACTATCACTACTCCCTTACACTTGTTACATATGGATCTGTTTGGCCCCACTAGTGTAATGAGTTTAGGAAGGACCTCATACTGTTTGGTGATCACAGTTGACTTCACAAGATTTACTTGGGTGTTTTTCCTTAGAACTAAGGATGAAACTCCTGAAATCTTAAAGAATTTCATTCTGAAATTTGAGAATCAATCTGATCACAAGGTCAAAATCATAAGATGTGATCAAGGAACCGAATTCAAAAACCAAATCCTTGATAGATTTTGTGATGAAAAGGGTATTTCAAGACAATACAGTGCTCTCAGGACTCCTCAGCAAAATGGTGTTGCTGAGAGGAGAAACAGGACATTTATTGAAGCTGCAAGAACCATGTTGTCTGACTCTAAGTGGCCCATCACCTTCTGGGCAGAGGCTGTCAACACAGCCTGCTATGTGCAAAACAGAGTTTTGGTAGTTAAGACACATGGTAAGACTCCTTATGAACTATGGCACAAAAGAAGACCATTCATTGGTTTTATCAGAACATTTGGATGTCCCTGCACCATCTTGAATACCAAAGATCAAATAGCCAATTTTGCTGAGAAATCAGATGATGGACACTTTGTTAGGTACTCTTCTCAAGCTAGGGCTTATAGAGTATACAATCTCAGAACTAGAATAATTGAGGAGTCAGCCAATATGACTTTTAATGAACACACACCCTGTGTAAAAGGTTCTGGTCTGGATTGGCTGTTTGATCTTGACTTAGTTACCAACTGTTTTCACAAATCTTATGAGAATGTTTTAGGATCTACAGATAACAGGTCAATATAAGATCTTGATCCAAGATTTGAGCTGAGAAGACCAAACAAGAAGACTACTTCTGCTCCTGTGGTGACTAACCCTGCAACTAAAGCTCCCATCAGCACTAGCATGACAAATACTGCTGATTCAAATGAATTGCCTTCAAATTCCAGCTCAGAGGCTCAGAATTCAGGAGAAGGAACTTCAAATGCAGGAGGAGGAACTGGAGGTGGTGACAGTGATCAAGAATTTCTTGATGCTGAAAACCACTCCATTGAAGACAACAGGAATGATGTTACACACTCATTGGATCAAGTCTCTCTTGTTAAGTATGCTGATGTGGTGGGAGACACCTCACTGCTAGATCAAAATTTCTCAAATTTAGATCTGTCTAACCAACTTGCTATGATACCTCAACTTTGGATCCACAAGTCACATCCAACCAAAAACATTATTGGAAATGTTGACTCAGGGGTAAGAGCAAGAGGAGAAGCTAATGACAACCATGTTTGTCTGCATTCTTGTTTCTTATCCCAGATAGAGTCGAAGAAGGTTGATCAGGCTTTGAAGGATGGAAGCTGGATTGAAGCTATGCAAGATGAGCTGCTTCAAATTAGAAGACAAAAGGTTTGGAACTTATGTCCTCTTCCTCAAGGGAAGAGTGTCATAGGAACCAAATGGGTTTTCAGGAACAAGAAAGATGATAGAAGGATCATCATCAAGAACAAGGCTAGACTGGTTGTCCAAGGAGACACTCAAGAAGAAGGAATTGATTACACTGATGTCTTTGCTCCAGTTACAAGACTTGAAGCTGTAAGAATATTTCTGTCTTATGCTGCATCCAAGGATTTCAAGGTCTACCAGCTTGATATGAAGTGTGCTTTTCTCTATGGGGTGATTGATGAAGAAGTTTATATTAAACAACCACCAAGCTTTGCAGACCCAGATCATCCTGATTATGTCTGCAAGGTTTATAAAGCCCTTTATGGACTGCATCAAGCTCCAAGAAAGTGGTATGAGACACTATCAACATACCTCTGTCTACATTGATACAAAAGAGGTACTATTGATGGGACTCTCTTCATCAAAGAAACAGGAAATGACACATTGCTGGTTCAGATATATGTGGATGACATCATCTTTGGTTCAACTAATCCAAAGCTCTGCAAAGACTTTGAGATGCTGATGAAGAATATATTTGAAATAAGTGCTATAGGGGAACTCAATTTCTTTCTAGGAATTCAAGTGAAGCAGGTTGAAGATGGCATCTTCATCAGTCAATCAAAGTATGTACAGGACATACTTACAAGATTCAAGATGACTGACTGTAAGGTTGCAAAGACACCCATAGCCAGAAACCACTCCCTTGGTCCTGATCTTGAGGGGGAGTGTGTTGATGAACATCTCTACAGGGCTATGATTGGGTCACTTATTATCTTACTGCTAGCAGGCCTGATATCATGTTTGCCACATGCATATGTGCAAGATATCAAGCCAACCCCAAGATGTCACACCTAATCACTGTCAAAAGGATCCTTAGATATCTCAAAGGTGCTCCAAATCTAGGCCTTTGGTATCCAAAGAATTCAGACTTAATCTGTATGCTTTAGTGATTATGGTGGCTGCAACATGACTGCAAAGTCCATCCTGGGTGGAAGGATAGTCTTTTGGCAATGCAACTGCTAAAGCTGAATACATCGCTGCTGCCAGCTGCTTTGCTCAAGTGCTTTGGATTCTGAATCAGATGCTAGACTATGGGTTCAATTTCAAAGAGACTTCCATCCACATAGACAACAACAGTGCCATCTCTATTACAGAGAATCCTATGCAGCATTCAAGGACCAAACACATCAACATCAGGTATCATCTGATTAGGGATAATTTTGAAAAGGGATTGATAAAACTAATCAAAGTTAACACAAATGAACAATATGCCAATCTGTTCACAAAAGCGTTTGATGAACAGAGATTTAAATATCTTGTATCAGCTATTAGGATGATTAACTTTGAGTATATTTTTTCTTAATAACTTAATCAATATTATTTCTTAAAACTGTGTGTCCTAGGTTGTCTATTAGATCACTTCATAAGCCCAGTTCTCTTTGGAAGAAAACGAACTTTTAGAATGTATCTCTTAGAATGATGAAAATACCTTCGGAAGAACAAAAGTTGCCTTCGGAAGAAATTTATGTCTAAATCGTTTAAACAACTTATCTGAGATTTACCTTCGGAAGAAATTCTTGAAGTATCTTCCGAAGCTTAAATTTTGGTATAAGTACTTGAATGCTTTTTAGGAACAAATTTCTTCTGAAAGCAATTTAGTCTCGAAACACTCATTTATTTCTTCCGAAACCAAAATTTTCAAAACTCTTTGAAATATCTTCCGAAGCAAAATTGCTTTCTGAAGCTTTGATTGCACAGCTTTCGAAACCAAAATTGTCTTCGAAAGCTTTTTCTACTTCCAAGAAAACTAACTTTTTGGGCGCCATTTTCAGAAGTAGGACCCACTTGCGATTTCAAAGTTTATCTTTTTGTCATAACTTTGTCTCAAATCCAGAGTATATCTTTCTAAATGGTTCTATTTCATCTCACTTCTCTCATTGTTCCTTAACCTAAAATTACCCCCAAATTTCATCTTCTTCTTCTTTCTTTCACTACCAAGCTTCAAATGGCCAATCTTGATCGTCGTAACGACCCTGATTTCACCATGCACCTACACAGGCAACACAATCAAGTTGCTCTGTTAAACTCTAAGAAGGATCCAAGCTTCTCAAATGTGTGTAGGTATCTTTCTATGTCTCACTAATTCACCTCCCTTACAATCGGTCCTCCTCTATATGAGGATCAGTTGCTTGAGTTCTGGCCGACCTGTCAAGAGTTCACCATGGATGGGGAGAAGGCACTGTCTGCCACAGTGCAGGGGAGGACGGTGTTCATTACTCCAGCCATTATCTACACCTATCTTCAGCTGGATGATGAAGCAGGTGAACTGTCTTTCCCAAAAACTGCTGTCAACCAATCCTTTGAGCAGATGGGATATGAAGGTGACTTCTCAGTCAAGACCTTCAGGAAGGGGACGGTCTCATTCCAATGGAAATACCTCCTCCATGTTGTCATTCACAGCTTATCCAACAAACATGGAGGATGGGACCAGATTCCAGAAGACCTCTCCTTCATTGTCCATGGGATGGTTCAAGGGGTCAAATTCAGGTACTCTCAGTTTGTTTTTACAAATTTACTTGTGAATTTGGACTCCCTAGAATATTACATGTTCCCCCGGTATGTTCAACACATTCTCAACTGTAAAATGGGACCACAGTTGAAGGGAACAGGTACTGTTCTTAAACTTGCACGTATGAGACCCGTCATTTTCAAGATATTGAAAAAGCCAACTGTTGGGTTCTCTAGGGTAGAAACAGCCCTTGTCCCAAAAATGTTTGAGCTCATTGCTCAGGGTGACATCCTAGCTGCACCATCTAATGATGAACCAACACCCTCTACTTCTCAACCACCATCAAGGCCAACAATTACCCTCACCTACACTAGAAAATCCAAACGAACCCCTGCACTTGCTATTAAGCATGTGCAGGCCCCCATATCACAACCCACACAGGAGGAAGTAGACACTCAAGCTTTCACTTCCCCTAAAGAGCAAACCACTCCCATTTTTCAAACAATCAGTGCTGAGGTTCCTCATGCTCAGCCTGATGAGCTCACCACTCGACAAACAGCCTTAAGCCACCACTCTGAGTCTCAACACTCTAGTGATCAACCTTCAGGGGAAAGCTACCATCCCTAGCCTCTTGATCTCAACTAACCCATTCCCAGCCTTGACTTCTATTCTGATGAAGATTTGGGTTTCAGTGAGTATCATGACTCTCCCCTCTCTACCCATACTCAAGGGGAGATGAGTACTCCTGCTTCACCCATGTCTAGCCCACATCAGACACCCCAAACTGAGGTGGATCTTCCTGTGATTGTCCAGGAGATCGATGTGGAAGAGGCTCTCACTATTGCCAGTGATTACATCCTTAAGTCCTCAACCATGGCAACCCAGCCTCTTGACACTGTCATTAGGTAGGGGAAATCCAGCAGCCAAGAACCACATGCTGGTGGTGAAGGAGCAGACCTTGGTTCACCTCCTTCATCCCCTAATGATTCTTCAACTGAAGATGAGGGGAGTCTGAAACTCAGGGTGCACCAACTCGAAGACATCTGCACCCAGTTGGTTTCACAGATAGCTCACCTTGAATCACAGGTGACTATCATGCAAAGGAGGGTCCATGACTAGCAACTTGAGATCACCGATCTCAAGGGCCAGTTAGCTGAGAGACCTATAGGACAAACTCATCCAGGTCCACAAGAACCTATGGATGTTATGGATCACTTCCCCAGCTCACCTATGCATGAGGGTGATGCTACCAAAAAGGGGGAGGAAGTTCTAACAGCCACAGAACCTGGAGTTCTTCCTTAAGTATGGACATACAGGACTCACCATCCTATCTTGCAGTTGTCCATGCTCAGCAACCTCCTCTAAACAATGATCTGGAACTGTTCATTCAATAACTGTTTAAGGAGGGAGTACCAAGAGCAATGTCTACCCCATCTAAGAACCCAATCTGGGGTTGGGGGTATGACAATAATAGGAAAGGTCTTGTGGTCTCTAGAGCTCAGGGTCAACAAGAAATTCTCAACATCTCCACCCTAAGTTTCTATGAGAGTATAAACTTGGTAGATCTGGCACTTGTCAACCCAAGCAATAACAGATAAGCTGTCAGATTAGCCAATCAAATTCAAGACTAGGTGCTGGCAGAATTCAAAAGGAGAACTGCATTATATAGACAGAGGCTAGCAGTTGAAGCCTTTGGTCAATTGGATGTTGAGGTAGACCCCAAGATTAGCTTCGAAGGGAAAGCCTTGACTGAAGGCCCAGAGACTGAGACTGTGAACCTTGAGACAACATGTCCTCCAGCACCCCATACCCTTAGTGAGGCACCAGCTGGTGATGGTGCTTCACAACCTCTCTCTGGCCAGAGCTTGACTGCTGAATCAAGAAATGAAGGTCAAACCTCTCCTCAGGCTGAGTCATCAAGATCAGCAATTGACAAAGGCAAAAGAAAGCTAACTGCCGAGGAGATTAAAGAAGAAAAAAGAGAGAGGAAGAGGAAGCTGAGGGGAGAGAATTCAAGTGGTTCTCCAGGATTCATGCAAGCTGCAATTCTGACTGCCCATGTTCCAAACACTCAAGAAGATGAGTTAAGGGCAGCCAGACTCAACTATCTGGGGACCAGGAACTACAACGTAGATGAACTCATCTCTCTCCCCTTAGAGGAATTAAATGAACTGGCTGACACTGAGTTGTCAAAGGAAAGGAAGGAAGCTGAGGATGCAGCCTTGACCCTCAAGCATAAAGAGGAAATGAGAAGAAAAAGAATATACAAAAACATTCCTGTCCTCTCCCTAGTTCAAGAAAGCCCTGAGTCAGAGGCTGTGGCTGCTGAACAACCTCAGGTAGTTGATGAAGAAGTAAAAGTAAAAAGGATCAACTACCTGAGTGCCACAGGTCTTTATCAGGCACCTGCACTTATTCCCTTGCAATATGACTATATATTGTTTGAATACAACATGCAGCTAGAAAAGCAAGCCAAAAGAGAAAGGCAAGCTGCTAGGAAGAGGCAAAGGGAAAAAGCTGCAAAATCAAGAGCCATCATCCAGAAAAGTCAGAAAAAGTTAGCAGATAGGCATAGGATGATAAGCTTCTTGAAGCTGTATTGGTTCTCCGGAAGGAGGCTTGGTCCTATGTCTCTATCCACAATGGATGAGCACATAATGGTGATCAAGCAGAAGATAAAAAGGGAAGAGCTTGTAGACCTTCATTCATCATCAAGTCAAGCTCAACCTGAAGTTGAGGTAAAGGTGGAACCTACAAAGACAACGTCACCTGCACCTGAAGCTGCACAACAGCCAACTTCATCTTCTAATCCATAGCAGGGTTCTCCTCCCTCACCTTCTAAAACTAGGAGAGAGGAGATCCCAACTGAGAGGGAATCCACTGAAGAACCTGGTACTGAAGACCAACCCTCTCAGTTAAAATCATCAGGGAGGAAAAAGAGGATGGCCAAAAGAAGATCATCTTCAAAGAAGAAAAGAAGAAAGGCATCCTCCTCCCAACCTTAGGATGAGTCAGAACATCCTGAGGAAGTGCATGAAGAGGACTCTTAACCAACTCCTATCATAGTAGAGCCTCTCTCTATAGGAAGACAAATTCTATCCTGGACTTTTACTGAAGATCTAGACAGATGGTATGTCACTAGAGATCAGGGAGAACAACATGTCTACTTCACAAGTGACATGCTTGAACTCCCTCTGCATGATCTCTATGACATGAGAAGGTACTTCATGAGTCTGAAGGATCCAGATCTACTGATAAAGAAAGGAATTCTTAAGATCCTCATGTGGACTATCCCAGTCTGAAGAACCTCTCTATTTTGGTAGCACCAGCCTAGGGGGAATTTGTAGGAACCTCTGAAGTTAAGAGGCTGATGCAACCTAAAGATACCAAAACAACCAAGTCTTCCAACATGCACTTTGGAACAAAGGTGAACTAGCTTCAGAAGTTTTACACACTCAAGAAAAATGCTAAGTGTAAAATCATCCGAAGCTAAAGTTCAGAAAAAATTGCTGCGGAAGCTTTACACTGAACTTGGAAAATATTCCAAGTATAAAGTCTTCCGAAGCCAAAGACTCAACTCTTCCGAAGGTAAAAGATGTAGTCTTCCAAAGCTCTCAAGACAAAGTCTTCCAAAGCTATTTAAAGACAAGACTAATTTTCCTCTGAAGAGGGAGAAAAGATACCTTTTCCATCAACTTTATCATAAAGTAACCTACTCTCTGCTGCATGCTCTGGTAGTTCACCTGCTATCACTAGTTGGTGAAACTTCCATACTTTATGATAAAGTAGATAAGGTCTTCGCCTGCAAGTTTCTGTTTTTGTTCCTTCTTAGCCTTTTGTAATAGGAAAGTCAGTGAGCTATGGCTTGTCATAGTCACTAGTCAAAAAGCTATCTGCCTTTTGACTTTAGGCTGATCTTGTTGTCTAGACTAGTCACTTCCAACTGTCTTTTTGCATATTGACGGTTGTAGGATGTAGTATAAGTAGTCTCTGGTTCTTATATTTACAATAAACTAGTACAACACTTGTAATAGAACTAGAGAAGCAATATACAACTTCCTTGGAAAGTTTATCTTGTGCTCTTGTTCTTGTTTTACTTGTGTTTATCTTGTATCTTCAGTAAAGGTTCACAGTTCCTTATTTGAATTGTTAAGTGATCTTAAGATCCTCCTAAGTGTGTTAACTAAGTGCAAGCTTAAGTACCCTTTAGCGGTCCTGCAGTTGTTGATGCTTGTTATTGTGAAGAAGTTGATGTTGGTTTTGAGGTTGGTGTAGGTGCTGTTCAATTAGATATTAAGTGATAGATAGATCCATAATAGATTTGATCATTGTAGTAAATTCACTAGGCTCTTTCATCCTACTACTATCAACCACATGAATCTTCATCTATTTCATTCTCTGAACAACTTCTATTGGGATACATCATAAATACAGTGGTTCATACATGGTTATAATTAACAAGCCATCTTTATGTATAACCAGATCACCATCTGCATTTATCTCTAGCTTGACCATACTCCCAAACTATAATGAGACTCTCTTTCTCTTTTTCGATTTTCTCTTCCTCTTTATCCTATCGTAAGAAATCTTTAGTATTCAAACAAACTTCAAGAAGAAAGTCAAATCATCTTCACCTAATTTGTTTTGTAGGCTTCTCAAGTGCCTAGTGAACATATAGTGATTATATGATTTCATCTAGTAGCCGCACTTCATAGCCATTAAAAAGTCTGATATTTGGGCCCTCTTTCACTTCCCATCTCCTCCCTATGATCAACTCATAAGTTTCTTCATCATATCTCACATTTGAGATTGGCATAGTGGAATAAGTCCTAAATACTCTCTTTCTCTTTAGCTCATCTATTGGATTTACTTTTTCTTTTAGAATGACCAACTCTTTTATACTCTTCTTCTTCTTGTTAGCAAAGGGATTAATGAATGATGTATCACTTCTTAAGCATATATCTTTCATTGTTATGAAGTTGTTAGTCCTTTTAAACACCTATTTTGGCTTTGGAAGTAGATACACCTTGTAACATCTCTGATGTAGTCAAGCCCTCTTGCAGTTGTAATTGAGAATGGTATTTGAACCAATTAGGATTCTTGCCGACTAAGGGTGCCAATGTATCATGGTCATCTTGAGTGAATTGAACTTGTTATGTAGATGTTTCGGATCTTGGTTGTCTGAGGGTAACCTCTTCTTTAACAGTTTCCATCTTATCTTTCATTTCTTGAATGTACTTGAGAATGGCAACTTGAAGAGAATTGGTCTTTATTGGACCTAATTTTCTCTTGGTGAATCCAATTTTGCTCAAGTAGTCCTTTAGTTCCCTATCAATCATAATATAGGAATCTAAAAATGGATAATGGGATGATGGTGGACTGGGAAGGCTCTGCACAGTAGATGAAGAACCAAACTTATCTTTCTTTTTCTCTTATGTTATCTTTTGCTCATACTCAGTCTCAACTATAGAGCTTCTCAACCTTCAACACCTCCTCAGTCATAGTCTTATAATTCATATTAAACACCAGGTCAGCGTCATACCCCTGATTGATAAGGAACATGGCTTTAATCATGAGGTCATCAGTCCGTGCTTTCTAAATCATCCCCTCTATAGTAGATTCGTTACTTGGAGGGATATCAGTGAACTCTGGCTCATCAAACATGCTCTCATCCAGAGTATAGCCTGCCTCTATTTTTCCCTCCTCCTAATCAATAATTGCTTTCTGTATGGCTAGTTGCTCTATTGATTTATGATGATTTTCAACAAATTGAGCAACTTCAGCAAGGCTTAAATTTTCTTCTTTTTTTCATCTTCTTTGGTTTTTTAGTAACTTCTTCAAGCACTGGCCTTTTTTCCTTGTTTTTTTTGTTAGGTACTTCCTCTTTCTGGTGTATGTCTGAAATTCAATGAACTAGTTGTCATACTTCAAAGGACCAACTGTCAACTTTTTCTTCTTGATCCTTAGCCTTGAACTCTTGAGATAGTCTCAAAATGATTTCCTTTTGCTCCTCAGTAAGAGTGACAACAAGAACCATCTGAAGATGAACATCTTTCTCAAATACAACTATCTTGGGAGGAATATATACACATTGTTCAGTAGTTATACTTGATTGTCCGATTATCTCTAGAATATCTTTATAAATGAAAAAAATCTCGAGATGAATTAGCATCAAGCTCCTCAATCAGTTTACTTATAACCACATCTTCTCTAACTATTTAATATTTTTCAATTTGAGCATTAATCAGTCCGTCTTCATCTTCCATGACAATAGTATGAACTTCAGCATTCTCAACATGTTAACTCATCTCATCCTTCAATCTTTTAACAGTAGACAATAAATCCTTGATATGTTTTTCTTTTAAGATTAATTCTTCAGTTTTGTTTGCTATCAACTTATGTTTCCTCTCCATTATCTTCTCCATCCTTCTTACTTTCAGTTAATGTTTAGATATCACCTCATCTTTGTCAGGCTCACTGGAAGGTTCATTTAAGCCCGCATAACCATTTATAGTGATCCTTTAAAAGGGATGTACTAAGAAATCTGCTTTCTATCTAGTATCTCTTGTTCTATAAGTATTTCTTCCTCATTAGAAGTTGATTCAAATCTATCAAAACAACTTGTAAGGTCTATACTTAAAGGCTAATGCAACCAAAGCATCCAAAGAGCTCTCAGCATGCATGCATGAAGTACAAAGTAAAGTTACTTTGGAAGTTTTAAACCACTCAAAAAAAATAAGCTAAGTGTAAAATCTTACAAAGCCAAATGACAAAATCTTCCAAAGCCAAAGATGAAGTCTTCTGAAGCTTTAGAGACAAAGTCTTTTGAAGCCAAAGATTGATTTTTTCTGAAGATAGAGAACACATGCTTTCTCTGATCCACCTTTTGACTAAAGCTGAACAACTTTTTGCTGCAACTTTGAAGACTCACCAACTTATATGAGTTGGTGAAAAGGTCCATACTTTTGTCAACTGTAGATTATGGTCATTGGTCTGTAACTTTCTACTTTTGTACCCTTTATCTTTTTTGTAATAGATTAGGATGTGAGCTATGACATGTCATAGTCATAAGTCAAAAGGCATTCTGCCTTTTGACTATACATTGATCTTGTTATCTAGATTAGTTTTTTCAGCTGGCCTTCAAAGTATGGCATTGATCGGTTTAAAAAGATCGAATCTGTGATGATATCAAAACACAATGATCAATTCAAACACAAAGTAATCAAACACATGCAATTACATCAAAAAATTCATAGATTTTATTGATAGCAAATGCACAGGATACAATGTGTAGGGTTACAGTTTCGTTCAACTGATTCTAACTGTTTCTTAGATCTTAGATGTCTAAGATCTAGTCTCTCTCTTATCTAGATGTCTAGATTCTCAAGTCTAGATTCTTCCCTACACATACATAAAATATCCTATTTATACTATCAACAAAACAAAGGAACATATATTTACAAATAAATCCCTATACTATGACAAAAAACATACAAAGACAAAATACTAATCTTCTAGAGTCTAACAATACTCCCCCTAAGATTACATTTGTCTTCAGTCTTCAGTTAATCTTCAGGCTTCAAAATAATCTTCTAGTTCTTCCTTTATCTTTAACATCAGCTTCTCTTTGTAAATTTCTTGTTCCTTTAATGCTTTAGCAATTGTTGATTTGAATTTACCTGCAAGAATTCCTTGTTCAAGCTTTGACGCGTTCGTCTTTATCTCCATCTTGTTCATAATTTCTAGAGTCTCTTTAGATAATCCTGCAATGTGAGAAAACCTTGGGTGATGAAGTACAATCCGTAACATGTCTAGAAGTGTCATTTCAGTATCAGATCAATAAAAGTAGGATTGGTTTGAATTTGTTTATATAGATTTAAAAGTAAAAAAAGAAGAGAAAAGCTAAATATAAGGTTAAACTGACCAAAGTATGAAGCAACAAAAATAGTGTGAAAATTGCCGGATGATTGCACGTAGATGAGTGTTGTTTATAATAATAATAACTAGCATGTTTAAATTGGATTTTATTTTCCGTTAGCCACTCTAAAATCCCTTTCTATCCTACCTTACACCTTAGCCTAACACTACAACCCGTGAAAGACCTCTTGATTTATGTATTATATTATATTAATTAATAGCGATATGATTAATATATGAGCTTATGATAAAGATGTACATTCTTGTTTTGAGAGTTCCAGATATACTAGTATATAATCACTAGTTCACAAAGCAAACCTAGAGGAGTGTTCATTGTGAGGAATGTAAATGCATGAAGTTTGAAGCAAAAGGTGAGGTTATGCCAACTAAGGTGATTCTAAGTTTAAAACACACAATTGATATTGCATGTTTGGTTGTGAATCTTACATGATAAAAGTTTAAAACTAAGTATGCCTTGGGATCTTAACTTATACAAAGTTGTGATAATTTAGCATGTTGATTAAGTAAGTTGAATTGTGCAAGTAAGTTTGTTTGAGGACAAACAAATGGTTAAGTGTGAGGATGTTATCACAAGTCAATATTTTAGTGTTTAATTGATCTACATATATGATTTTACACCATGATTATGATTGAATAGTTTCAAGTTGTTTGTGTTTTGATTTATAGGTGTTTGGAGCTAAAGGAGGCTTATTTTGGAGAATAAAGAGCCAAAATGAAACTACAAAGACTGAAGATGTAATTATCAAAAGTTATAAAAAGGCACAAATTTAGGTGTTCCGGCGTATTATACGCCGGATATGGGTGTATAATACGCCGGGCGGCGTATGATACACCGGATATGGGCGTATAATACGTCGGGTGGCGTATGAGCGACGTATCAGTGGGTGTATTTGGAAATAATTACAGAAAGTTGGGTGTAGGAAACCCGAGGGGGTCATATGATATGCCAACCCGGGGGTATCATACGCTTGTCACCAACCAACTTCCAGATTTTAGGGAACTTCAAGTTTTTTAAACACAATCCAATCCTAATTCGGGGGACAACTACCCTTGCTATATAATTGAAGATTCTAAGCTGATTTGTGGTGATCTCAAGCCTTCCCATTCATCCCCAAATCATCTACAAACATTATCAAAGTACGATTTAAGATCTGGGCCATGAGTGGCTAAGTTCTTTCTTGATTACTTTCTAGAGTACAATTCTTGTCAAGTGAAACAATTTGTATGCTTTGATTAGTTTTTTTTGTATTGACATTGAATTATTGAATGAAACATTATGTTTTGGTTGATTTAAAAGGTTTGCTTGTAAATAAAGTTGTTTGCTTGATTATGAGTTTTTGGTTTTCTTGCATCGTGAACTCATTAAGACTAGTAGACAATTTGATACATGTTAATTGGTAATATTGCGAATGAAAGAATCTTAAAAACTTGTTCCTTTGTTGTCACTTTAACCAAAAGCTAAAATCTTGAAATCATGTTCTTACAAACCCTAATTTAAATGTACCAATTGTTGATCTGGAAAAATTGGAAACCCGAAAGTGATTGTTTTCTCATTAATTATTAAATTCATTCCAAAGTTTATTGCCTTTTGAACTTGTGTTATTCAATTCATTTAAAGAATTAATTTTTAATTATAAAGTTTATGCCTTTAAGTTAATTGAGTTATATTGTTAAACACTTTCCACATATTCCTGTGGAGACGACCTTACTTACCCTTACACAATAAAGGTAGGTAAGACCTATATAATAACTTGTTTTTGATTGAGTCTTGACAAACAGATCAAAATGGCTCCGTTGCCGGGGAATTAGAGTGCTTAGTCATTTTGATCTGTTTGTCGAGACTCGATCAAAAACAAATTATTATATCAGTCTTAGCTACCTTTATTGTGTAAGGTTAAGTAAGGTTGTCTCCATAGGGAATATGTGGAAAGTGTTTAACAATATAACTCAATTAACTTAAAGACACAAACTTTATAATTAAAAATTGAAACTTTAAATGAATTGAATAACACAAGTGCAAAACGCAATAGAATTTGAAATGAATTTAATAAATAATAAGAATACAATCACTTTCGGGTTTCCAATTCTGCCAGATCAACAATTCGTACTTTTAAATTAGGGCTTGTAAGAACATGAATTCAAGATTTTAGCTTTTGGTTAAAGTGATAAAAAAGGAACAAGCTTTTGAGATTTGTTCGTTCCATAATGTTACTCAAGTGAAACCAATTTACCTATATCAAATTGCTTACTAGTCTTAATGAGTTCACGAGGCAAGAAAACCAAAAACTGATAATCAAGCAAACAACTTTGTTCACAAGCAAACCTTTTAAATCAACTAAAACATAATGTTTCATTCAATAATTCAATGTTCAATACAAAAAACCTAATCAAAGCATATCAATTGTTTCACTTAACAAGAATCTTACTCCCGAAAGTAATCAAGAAAGAACTTAGCCACTCATGGTCTTCATTGGATCTTCAATCGTATTTTGGTAATGTTTGTAGATGATTTGGGGATGAATGGGAAGGCTTGAGATCACCACAAATTAGCTTAAAATCTTCAATTATTGTCCCCCAAATTAGGGTTGGATTGTGTTTAAATAACTTGAAGTTCCTTAAAATCCGGAAGTTGGTTGGTGACCGGCATATGATACGCCCAGGGTCGGTGTATCATACACCCCCTCAGGTTTCCTACGCCCAATTTTCTGTATTTTTTTCCAAATACGCCCACTGATACGCCACTCATATGTCACCTAACGTAGACGCCCATATCCGGCGTATCATACGCCGGTACACCTAAATTTGTGCTTTCTTGTAACTTTTAGTATTTACCTCTTCAGTCCTTGTAGTTTCGTGTTTGGCTCCTTATTCTCCAAACTATGCCTCCTTTAGCTCCATGATGGAATTCGGGTTTTAAAACTTAGAACACTAAGAACAAACCAATTGAATTCCCCAAAGGATTGGTTTCAATCTCTCAAATATAACAACAGTTTGTTATATAATCAATACTCATTAAGCATAGTACGGAAACCCATGATTAATGATATGATATCTATCTATGTGTGTGTATAATTATGTCTTTGCTAGTGATTGAATGCTTGAATGATCATAAGAACTGCTTGTTTGTATTGATTGTTCAAAAGCTTACAAAGGTTTAGGGTATTCTGCTATTTATAGCCTATACAAATAGCTATATACAATTACAAAAATACCCTTTTGTAAAACAAAATTACATAAAATCCTAAGTCTAAGTCGTCCGCTATGGATGATAGACTATCCGCTGTGGATGCTAAGTTGTTAGTTGTGGATGTTTGAATAAACTGTCCGCTGTGTCTTGGATATTGTCCAGTGTGAACACTTGTGTTTGTATGATAGTGTCCGCTGTAGAGTGTTCATCCGCTGTTGATGAACATCCGTTGTGGACTGTTCATCAGGTGTGGACATTTTTGTATCCATTGTATGTGTGTTGGTCATCCACTGTAGATTCTTGGACCTTTTTCTTCATTCGCTTTTGATAGTTCTTCATCTGTTGCCGACACTTGTCAAAAATTTCTTTTATCTATAAACCTAAAAAAGAAATTTAAACAATAATTAGTGTCTATTTTGAATGTTAATGATGTTAATGTGTTAGTTAATGATTGTTTGAATGTTAGAACACATTATGTTTGATTATGGCAAGCATTATCCTTTAATGCACTTGTTGAGTCCAACAATACTCCCCCTAAGGATGATGTTGCCATGCTTTAATGTTTGCTTGTTACTGTTATGTTTGTTAGTAAAAATGTGTGTGCTTGTGTTTGATTTGAATGATTGTATGTTTGTGTGATTGACTGATTTGCATGATTGGATGATTTGCATGAATAACTGATTACACATGTGTAATCATTTTGCTTTGTATGTTTTGATTTATGTTTGTTTGCTAGTATGACTTTTTGTTATATGATTGATGTTATGTTTGATAATATGAATGTTATTTATGAATGATTAATGCTCTGATGTGTTTATTATCTATTATGTATGACTTGTTTGATACTTATGTTTGTTTGTTATGTCTGTTTGATTGTTAGAAACCTTTAAGTGTGTGATGGTCTAGCTTCATCAACACTCTTTTGGACTTCAGATCTGGCCTTTAGTGATTCTTTAGAATCCTTCTCTGTAATATGATCTTTCTCAGCTTTCTTGACTTGGTCAGTCAAAGGAGTTATCTTTATTGCATTCTGGCAGTTTACAATATGCTCAGCAAAATATTGTATCGCACTATTTTGATCATCATACTTCCAATGGATGGAGAGGTGAACCATCTGTTCTAGGGTTGATTCCAAGCTTTACACATCAATGTTGTTAACCAATATGGTTACAACATGATTTCCCTTCAGAACTCCCAGGTTGTTGTTGTCTGATATTCTTAGGCAATTGATTCCTTCCATGTGTGTTAATGATTGCTGATTTGACTTAATCCTTTGCTTAGGGCAACATTCACATATACTATTCCTAGAATTCTCAGCATATGGATGAAATAGCAGCAGTCACCCTGGCATAAGACATCTTCTATAGCAGGGAATGACTTGGTCTTCATAAAAGAGACATATTAGGGATGTAGTAGCTTTATCTCCACTAGATCAAAAAGTCTTATGTCAGCTTCTTCTTTACCTTCAAGCTTCCTCTCCAATACCACTTCAAAATGGTTTTTATCATTATACCACTTGGTTATTGGATGATTGTATTGGTTACCATCAATCTTCTTCATAATCAACTTCAAATTAGATGGTCTCATTGGGCATCCAACCCTTTCCAAAATTTCACTATCAATGTTAGTTGATGTTTCTTCACTTTGCTTCTTCTGCTTGCTTGCCAACTATTGTTCTCTTCTCAGTTTGGCCAATTAGAGCTTGTCTTCTCTATTTGCTTTGGCTTTCATCTCATTATGGTACCTGTTGTTCTCATGATATGATAAAAATCTGTCCCCTGGGATTATTGGTGTGATTGACCATCCTTAATTGCATCAGGTCTAATCTATCTTCATAGCTCAAAGATCCCAATTTGGATATGTATGATATGTATTGGACTAAGCCAGATACTCTCTTGATAAGTACTACATCTAGATTTCATCATATTTCCAAGCAATAATCTTTCTTTCATCAGCAGATGCTATCAGTGTAATCTTGTCAAAAACTTAACAGAGTTGGTGTTTTCATTTATCATCTATGTAACCTCATTACCTTCTGGCCAAAGCCAATGAGTTATGAATTGTATTAGTTCTTCAATGGGATGTAGCTCAGGTGGAGCTTGATGATAAGTAGATAAATATGAAGCTGGATGAGGTCTAGAGATCTGTGGCTTTAATGCACTAGTTAACATGTTCTTGTAAATTTGTCTAGCCATCTCTTTCATCTGAGACAATGATTTCCAGCATAAGATTGATAAGCATCCTTGTATGACTCAACCAGCTTTTAACTTGGGAGTATGTCATTTTATCAATCTGAGGATCCTTGGGCAGGTTCTTTTAGAATTCTTACTGATCCTTGATCTCTTTATACCTTTTGTATGTTTGCCCTTTTCTATTATTCATGACTTCTTAGATGTCTTTAAGAAAATCTTTAACCTTTAAAAGGTTAAGGTGCATGAAGAATCATAAGGAAATCCTCTTGCTGCAAGCTCTATACCCATAAGGGTATCAGGATCATCAGGCAGATGGTTTTGAATTTTGGCCATCTCATCTTCATCTTGTTCTTCCTCTTCTTCATCAGAATCACTTAAAATGATGATGGGCTCTATTTATTTTTCATGTGTTTGATTAATCTCACCTTCTTCTAACATAGCAAGTTCTGTTTGTTTCTGCCTTTGTTTATCTTCATCAATTGGTTCAGCTTTAACCTTGAGAAATTTGAGTGGTGGAGACTGAGGTTCATCCAACTCTTGAACCTTCTGTTTTTCTTTCTTTAAAGATGCCAAATATAGTCTCTTTCTTTTCCTCGCATAATTTTTCATTTGAGGTTATGAGGATGATGCTTGATCTTTTGATGTTCCCGTTTGCACCTTCATTGATTCAGCAAACTGTCTTATTAACTCCTTTTGTTTCTCTAATAGTGGATTGACAGGAATAATGCTTGATTGTGATGTTTTAGTGTTAGGAGTGTGAAAATATTTTCTAATTATATGTGAATAGTGAATGTTTTCAAATGGATTAGCTTCTTCGAACAATTCGTCCATTAAAAAAGTCTCTTCAGTTTCCCCTGTGCTGGTTTCTTTTGCTTGAGACATGATTTGATCAATAAACTCCTCACTCAGGTCTTTTTCTTGACCTTATGAATGTTCTTCCTTATTCAGATGAGTGTCTACATACTCTAATTCTCTGTTAAATTCTTAATCTCTTATTTTGAGCTGAGATTATCTTTTTAAGTTCATCATTTTTAGCATCTTTAGAGTCTGTTTGCTTAGTCAAGTAGGCAATGTCAAGTCTTGCGCTGTTAAGCTCTTGGTCTTTCACCTTTAATTCTTCTTTTCATTGTTCAAGCTGTTGTAAAAGAAACTGAACAATCAACTTCTGAGCTTTCTGATCAGCTGTTATCTTCTCAATCTCTTCATCTTTGTTTTTTAGCTTTTCTTTCAACTTTCTTGCTCTGTTGTTTGATTTCTCTATCAACTTGTTTACTCAATGAATAGGAATCCTTTGAGTAATTAATTTCTTCCTCAGATGGTATTTCACTTGTCTATTCATCACCTTCAGTTTGTTTAATAGGAGTACTTTGTTCTTTTTGATCAATCTCATGCATTGATGAGGTAGCAACTTCTTCTTGATGAGTTGGTTGTTCTGCTAGTGATGCATCAATGTCTCTCAAAAGAGATGATAGTGTTTGCTGATTTGAAAAATATGGGCTCTAAGGTGGAGAAGGGAAATGATGTTTAACATGAAGTTGTTCTTGTTCTTGCACATCTTCTGGTGCTAGTTCTTGTTCAATGATTGGTTCTGGTATGGGTGCAGCTTGTTCTTCTTCTTGAATGATTGGTGTAGGTTGGATGATTGGTGCTTAATGAATAACATTCTAAAACATCATGTTTTGTTTTCCCTGACCTGGAATCCTCAAGAACACTTTAGGGACAGGTATGTCATGATCTATCATGTATGGTGGAACTGGTACTTCATCACCTTGATACAAGCTGGACTTGATCCTATTGAATACATGTTCATTAAAATGAATAGGTTGGAAGATAGCACCTTCTCTTGGGATGTTTGGGAGTAGATCATCAATGATCATTTGGAGGAATCTTTGATACATCTGGAATTTATTCCTTACTTCTATCAAATTGTAAATCATCCCATTTAGTACTTGTGTTGCAAACTTGAAGTGCGTTCTAGCAATTATACTTGCTAAAGCTGAAGAGCTCCTTAAAGAAGTGGCATCCCAGCCAGTCTTCCTATTAGTCATTGTCTTCTGATATGCATGCATTAGGAATCTAAACTGTGCCACATGTAAGACTTCTTGATCTATTTTCTCTCTATGGTACCAGTATATCCAATCTGCCCGAATACATGTAGAACATAATTCTCATCAAATTCAACCGGTCCTTCTGTATCTTCATCTTTAAGTTGTAGAACCCTTCTGATGACTTCTTCTGATATGATGATTTGATGATCATACATAGTAGATACTACCACTTGTTGAGCATTCATTTGCTCCAGATGAGCATGGGTCCAAAATTAGACAATATGATCTTCATATATCTCTGACCTTGCTATCATAGCATGAACAAGCCAAGTTTGTATGATTTCTTATATGATGTCTCTGTAATTTTTAGCTTTTGGAACATCAGGATTAGGAAAAGCACAAAGATTATGATCTTTGACAAACATTAAGTTTGCCATATCTGCAATGAAGAAGAGTGTGTTAGTAACTTGTATGATAATGATGTATGATGTTTGATGTTATGAAATGTTGATTATGTGTTCATTGGGCAGTTGTATGATATGAGATGATGACATATGTATGTTGAGCACAATGAGTTTGACAAGGTATATGTTTGTTTAAAAACACTCATTGGATCAATTTGACTTTTAACAGGTCAATTTTGTTCAATTTTAATCTAATCTTGTTGATTTCAAGTTATTTTGATCCAAATTGTTTGTCATCATGTTTGTTTTATTACAAAGAGTTGTATGTTTCATATCATGTACTGATTTTATTTCATAACAACATCAAGTATGAATTTCAGTTTGATTTTTAAAGTCAAAACCTTCCATTCAATGCACATTGAATGCATATGCATTTAATGTTGTGTGGTTAATGTTATGCCAAATTAACTGATTTTATATGTTTGTAACTAATTTTTAAACATATTTACAAAGTTATAATATATTTCAAGTCATTTTAAACATATTCAAAGATCAAAATTCAATTTTTGAATGATTTTGGAGTGAACATCATGACTGTTCATAAACCCGATTAACACTTAATCAAATTTCTTCAATAACAGTCCTAATATATGCGACTAGGGTCATTTAACATATATTTAATGATAGATTTCATTTAAAACATCAAAAGATTCATGTTTGTTTATAGTTCATTGTTCGTCTTAGGTTTTGACAATGTCAGAATCAAAATCGAAGAACCGGATGTTTTAATGATTGATTGATGTTAATAAACATGTTGATTTACCTATTTGATTAACAATCAGTAGTTAAATCAAACATATATTTGGTTTTGAATTGTATGGGGTTTAAGGGTTTATCGCATTGTGTAACGTTTCAGAATTTTGATTTTGCCTCTCACACTCTTAATGAGTGAGAAATTGACAAGTGTTGTTCTATATATACAACGTACAAAATGACCGCCCGCTGTGTATACAGTGTGTGTGTGCACTGTATAAATAGTTTAAAACTTAAAATTTAATTTAAAGTCATGCGCTCTGAAATACACATGTGCTGTGTAAATAGTGCATCCACTGTACACTTTTAAGGTTGTACGCTGTGGACCCTTAAATGTTGTATTGTGTTCACAGGATGAACATTTGTTCATGGCTGTCCATACTTGTGTGATGAAAATTCAAAAATGATTACTAAAAGTCATACATTGTGTGTTGCTCACTTTTCACAAAGCGGATGAACATTTGTTCATCCGCTGCGAATACTTTGATGAATGTTTGATTGTTCACAGCGGATGACTCATTGGTCATACGCTGTGTACACTTTGTTTGTTTTAGAGATATTCACATCGGATGACTTATTATCATGCGCTATGAATGCTTGTATGATAGTTTTATAAGGCCCAATTCCTGGGAACCCCACAGCCGGTCATTCATAGCACTTTACTCATTTAAAATACATGGAAGTAAGAAATCATGGCAGCGGAATAGTTAAACAAAAACCATTTCATGCATTAATAATAAATTTTGCCAAGAAATACATCATTGTTAGAAGTCTCAAAAGAACATTTAGTTGTATTAGAAGATAAAAATATCATTTCTGCATAACATGGATGCCAGTCTTTATTTGCCAAGTAGCTTCAACCTCATGCCATCCCCAGCAACATCATTACCTGCCAACTGATATGCATATAAAAGTCAGCGTTGCTGAGTGAGTTCTAGTTTTGATAATATAGAAAATATACATTTTGTAAGCTTCACTTGGTGTTCATCCATCATTATACATAATCATTCATTAAGATATTCATTATCTTTCTTTCTTTTATTATCTTTCTCTTTCAATTAACTTGAATTTCATAAAGCAAGAGCCAACATTGTTGGTTAGCAACAAATGCTGAACCCCTGTCAGTACACATATATAAGTGGTAGCTAACCCCTGACAGTTGACCCACACTGCTAGTCATGAAGCCTACTCATGAATACGGGTCCATTCATTTATTGGTCAATCATAAGGATTAGACCCTAGATGTGCATCCTAAAACAGCAACACATCAGTTGAGCTAACGACAACAAGGTCGTGCACCTCGATTCATTGTGCTTGCAAGGCCTCTCATTTATTATAAGGGCCCGGGGGTAAGATTCATTAGGTTACACTGTCTTTCTTTTACTCCATTATGACCACTTGATTATGCATAATACTTTTAAGTTTTCCGGTCATTAGAATCACATAACATTAAATATTAATATTCATAATAGCAGTACCTAAGAAAAGAATCAAACATTAGAAACATTAAACAAGCATAATCTTTCCTTATAAGTACTTATCACTTCAATTCTATTCCCAAAATTTCAGAATAAACCTAAGTGTTCACAGCGTATGAATAAGGTATACAACGGATGACTTAAGTACTAAGTGCCCACAGCGGACAGCCAAAGTCAACAGCGGACGACCAAAATCCACAGCGGACGGCTAAATGTCCACAGCGCATGAATAGGACACTAAGTGTGTCCACAGCGGACATGCATGCATACTTAAGTGTTTATAGCGGACAAACAATGTCCACATATGACGATCTAGAACACAAGTGTCCACAACGGATACTTAGTGTCCATAGCGGACGGCATGAATTATCCTCCTAAGTGTCCACAACGGACATTCAAAGCCCACAGCGGACAGTCGTCTAAATACTTATGTTCTACTTGTATAAATTCTAGTTCCATACAACACTTCTAAACGTATACTTAGCATAGATCTATCATATTCATACACTAGAACATAGCAAACAACCAATTAATATCATAAAATCTTTTAAAACATACATCTTAAGAAAACAACAATATTTTTCATGGAAAAACATAGTTTGGTTTATGAAACATCAGTTTAATATACATATCAGCCTCAAACAAGTAGAAAACATGTAAAAGAGGGGATCTAGAACTCACCTTAAACAGCTTTCAAGTAGAACACTACAACCCGAGAGCAACCTGGAGTTCTAACACCTAAACACACGTAAACAAGCAACTAAACACATAGAAACACATAAAAATCGGTCAAGAAGCTTGAACCCGACTGAAACGGAGAGGAAACACCTTAAAATCTTACCTTTTGAAGATTTCTTCCATTTTCTCTCTCTAGAACCAGTTGGGAGCTTCTTTCTCTCTCTCTAGCCGAAAGTTGAGTGCATGGGGAGAAAGTATTGGCGGCCTTACTTTCTTTTTTTAAACCCCATTATGGGCCAATTTGGCCCTTGCACACTTTTAACCCTCGCTTTTTGAATTAATAACTTGTTTGCTCCCTTTACTTTACATTTCTTTTCTTTTCTGAATTTTTCTAGCGTTACAAGTCCACCCCCTTTATATAGGTTTCGTCCCCAAAACCTGTCACTCCTTAAAGAGATCTGGGTAGTGCCGTCTTATTTCTTCCTCTGACTCCCAAGTGGTCTTCGATCCCTTGCGATGCTTCCATTGCACTTTTACTTGGCTAATCACTTTATTCCTTAACCGATTGTCCTTCCGATCCAAAATAGCCACTGATTGCTCCACGTAATTCAACCTTTCATCAACCTTGATGTCCGTGAGGGGGATAACAACATAACCTTTCGCCAAACACTTCCGTAAGTGAGATACATGGAATGTAGGATGAATCTCATGCAGCTCATCGGGATGTTCCAGCCTATATGCCACTTAACCAACTCCGGCAATGATTTTGAATGGCCCGATATACCTTGGGCTCAACTTCCCTCGCTTTCAAAACCTGATAATCCCTTTCCAAGGAGATACTTTCAACATCACCTTATCTCCCACTTGGTACTCAATTGGTCTCCTTCTCTTATCAGCGTAGGACTTATGCTTGTCCTTAACTGCCTTCATAGAAGACTTGATCTTTCCCAACTCCTTCTGCCCGATATCACCCCAACACATCGGGGTTCTGCATCGTCCCCCATACAACATTTTGAATGATGGCATGCCTATACTGGCATGATAACTATTGTTGTAGGAGAACTCTACCAATGGTAGGTGTTCATCCTAACTTCCACCAAAATCAATGATGCATGCCCGGAGCATGTCCTCCAAGGTTTGAATGGTCCGTTCTGATTGACCGTTTGTCTAAGATTGGTAAGCTATGCTAATGTGTAACCTCGTTCCCATCGCATCATGGAATTTCTTCAAAAACTTGGATGTGAACCGAGTGTCCCTATCAGAAGCAATGGACACCGACACACCATGACGAGTTATAATCTCCTTGATGAACAGCTCCACCAACCTTTCTGACAAGTAAGTCTCTCGGATTAGCAAGAAGCTAGCACTCTTCATCAAGCGGTCTATAATTACCCAAATGGTATCACATCCTCTTGCCGTGCGAGGTAATTTCATGATGATGTCCATGGTGACGTGTTCCTACTTCCATTCGGGTATATCCTAGGGTTAGATCTTCCCATATGCCCCGTTCCTGGGAATCCCACAGTTGGTCATAAATAGCACTTTACACATTTAAAATACATGGAAGTAAGAAATCATGACAGTGGAATAGTTAAACAAAAACCATTTCATGCATTAATAATAACTTTTGCCAAGAAATACATCGTTCTTACAAGTTTCAAAAAACCATTTAGTTGTATTACAAGACAAAAATATCATTTCTGCATAACATGGATGCCAGTCTTTATTTTTCAAGTAGCTTCAACCTCGTGCCATCCCCAGCAACATCATTACCTGCCAACTAATATGCATATAAAAAGTCAGCGTTACTGAGTGAGTTCTAGTTTTGATAATATATAAAATATATATTTTGTAAGCTTCACTTGGTGTTCATCCATCATTATACATAATCATTCGTTAACATATTCATTATCTTTCTTTCTTTCATTATCTTTCTCTTTCATTAACTAGGATTGCACACAGCAAGAGCCTATATTGTTGGTGGCAACAAATGCCAAATCCCTGTCAATACACATTTATAAATTGTAGCTAACCCCTGACAGTTGACCCACACTGCTAGGCACGAAGCTGCTCATGAATACACGTCCCATTCATTTATTGGTCAATCACAAGGATTAGACCCCAGATGTGCATCCTAAAACTGCCACACATCAGTTGAGCTAATGACAACAAGGTCGTGCACCTCTATTCATTGTGCTTGCAAGGCTTTTCATTTATTATAAGGGCCCAGGGGTAAGATTCATTAGGTTACACTGTCTTTCTTTTACTCCATTATGAACACTTGATTAAGCATAATATTTTTAAGTTATCCGATCATTAGAATCACATAACATGAAATATTAGTATTCATAATAGCAGCACATAAGAAAAGAATCAAACATAAGAAACATTAAACAAGCATAATCTTTCCTTATACATAAGTACTTATCACTTAAATTATATTCCCAAAATTTCAGATAAACCTAAGTGTTCACAGCATATGAATAAGGTATACAGCGGATGACTTAAGTACTAAGTGCCCACAGCGAACAACCAAAGTCCAAAGCAGATGACCAAAATCAACAGCGGATGGCTAAATGTCTATAGTGCATGAATAGGACACTAATTGTGTCCACAACGGACATGCATGCATACTTAAGTGTCTACAGCGGACAAACAATGACCACAATAGACGGTCTAGAACACAAGTGTCCACAGCGGATACTTAGTGTCGATAGCGGACGGTGTGAATTATCCTCCTAAGTGTCCACAGCGGACATTCAAAGCCCACAGCGAATAGTCGTCCAAATACTTATGTTCTGCTTATGTAAATTCTAGTTCCATATAACACTTATAAACATATACTTAGCATAGATCTATCAGATTCATACACTAGAACATAACAAACAACCATTTAACATCACAAAATCTTTTAAAACATAAATCTTTCGAAAACAGCCATATTTTTCATGGAAAAACATAGTTTGGTTTATGAAACATCAGTTTAATATACATATCAGCCCCAAACAAGTAGAAAAAATGTAAAAGAGGGGATCTAGAACTCACCTTAAATAGCTTACAAGCAAAACACAACAACCCGGGAGCAACCTAGAGTTCTAACACCTAAACACACGTAAACAAGCAACTAAACACATTGAAACACATAGAAATCGATCCAGAAGCTTGAACCTGACTGAAACCAAGTAGGAAACACCTTAAAATCTTACCTTTTGAAGATTTCTTCCACTTTCTCTCTCTAGAACCGAATGAGAGCTTCTTTCTCTCTCTCTAGCCTAAAGTTGAGTGAATGGGGAGAGAGTATTGAGAGCTTCTAAAATTTTCGTGTGTTACAAGTGTACAGCGTATGCTTATGTGTGTACATACGCTGTGTACACTTGCACTGTTTCAACAACGGATAACTAAATTTAGTCATGCGCTATGGAATATCAATATATTCATAGCGGATGCCTTACTTACATCATGCGCTGTGAACACTTGTATGTTCAATGATGCATAACGGATGCATGTTTGTTTGTCCGCTATATATACTTAATGTATTTTGTATGATTTGATTGTTAACTGTAGCTACAGTTGCTCATCTGCTATCTAAATTAATACATACGCTGTAGAGACTTAGAAAATTTTAATGTTTGATTAGAAATTTGAATGTTTCTCTAAATTAATACATACGCTGAAGATCTCATTGTACGAGTTCAGAGACCAACTTGATCACAACAAAAACAACAATACAAGACAAGTCAACAAGACAAAGTCAACATAAAGACATAAACAAAAATCAAAATTAGGTCTTGATGTAATAATAGTATAAATAGACCCACTAGTGCATTTTTTGCAAGTGTGGTTCTTGTGTGTGTGTTTCTGATGGTGTGAACCGCCCCCACCTAAGGAGAATTCCTCCTTTGGGTGGGTTTGATTCCATCATCCATCTATGATTCTCATTGTAATTTATTCATCAACATCAATGAAATCATAACATTACACACAATCCTTCTCTTTGTTCTTTGATTCACACACCTCCACCCATCTTAATTTTGAATTTTTAGATCTAAACATGATGAATCCTAAGATCCAGGCTCATTGAATCTGAAATATTGATTCAACATTAACTTCTGGTTACACATACTTATGTACTCTTGTGTTCTAGGTAACCTTTAACGGGTTGTCTTACCATCCATCGTAGCTTTGCATTATTCTGTTCGTTTGCACACCGGGTGAGTTTATGCCCCACTTTTTAACACTTTCTTTTTAAGGGAGATAGCATACTCTTTTACAGACGCTTTATTATTATAAGTTATGTATAGTGTGACATAGTGTGATATACCTTGAAAGTCCTCACACTTTCGGATTGTTAATAATGGTAACTAGTGGGAAATTTTGGGTAGTACTGTGAGATCTGAAAAAGCCCCACTCGTGCGAATCGAGGTCAAACGGGTGCAGTATTGTCCTAAACACAAACATCCTCACGACCTGGTATGTCGTGACGGGAGGCATACAAGAGAACACAGTCAGCTTCGATCATGAAATTACTATGGTTATTACTTTTGAATATAGACTAGTTGTCTATTTCAATGTACTTCTTATGTTTTACAACTGTTACTGCTTATGTTAAACGTCATCTCTTGAACTTACCAACCTTTTTTTTGACTCTTTTAGTATGCTATTCCAAGGTCGAGGTTAGCAACAGCGCATAGGAGCACTCATGGGCTAGCATGCATCAAATTAAACATCGTTTTGCATTTGGGATTTAATATACATGAAGATCATTATATAGTTGACTTATCGGAGCTAAAACTGAAACAAGGTGTTGATAATGATAGACTTAGGGGGAGTATTGTTGGGTCTTTAAATGATAGTCTATATTATCAACACAGTCAAAGTCAACAAATGTCAACGTCACTGTCAACGTCAACACAAAAGTCAAGCAGACGCGTTCGAGTCGAAGAACCGAGATGAGACGTTGAAGACATAAATGACTAGGAGTTTATTGCTAATAAATATATTTTGTGTCAACAAAATATATTTACATATGTTTTAGTCATTTTTATGTTTTATATGTCATTTATTTAGTTTGTCTAAGTGTAGGGGCTTAAGATGTCATTAGTGAATGTTTTCACTATAAATAGATTAGTGACATGTATTGCAAAAGTGCTTCAATGAGCCATTGATTGAGGGGTTTTCACTTTGTAATATCTTTTGCAATCAAATTCAGATCAAACAAGGGTTTTATTGAATGTTCATCTTGTTCATCTATATTTTATAGTGTTTGATCTATATTGTTCATAAATATCATTGATATTTGTGTTATCAGTGAGATTTGTTTGTGTTTATCAATCAATTGCATTGTATTATCAAGTGGACCAACAATTTGGTATTAGAGCCTTTGTGCTCTTGATTGATTGAGTTATTTGGGTATTTTTGAGTTCAAGTCATTGTTTCATTCAATTTCTATCTGATCTGCGTGTTTTGGATATGGAAATTGGTTGAGGATTGCTCGATTTTGGTGTGGGAAGCTTCAGAAATCATCAGATATCAAATTCATTGAGATTTGGATGAATTGCAGTTGATTTCGTGTTGAAAAAGCTTTTCAGACTCGTCGGGCGAATTTACAGCTCATCCAGCGAAACTACAGCCTCGTTCAGCGAAGCTACATAGTTTCACCTAGCGAAACTAGGGTTCCTTCAGCCTGAAAACGAAGTAAACAGTGATTCTGTAGCCTAACTAAAGCTTTAGTACTCGATGATAAGGATTATTCTCCTGACATTTCAGCCTGCACAAAGTTATGAGTCTCGTCAAAAATGGGTTGAGAGTATCTGACTTCTGCCTTGATTACTTCGATTCCCAAATTCCCTCACCCTTGCTTCTAAATCGATGCTTCTTGTAAGCTCTTCAGAATCCTTTTCGTGCTTATCTCCTCTGCTATGCGGAAGCATTGACCTGGAGTGATGATCTTCTCTGTTATATGTGAGTATAGACCTGAAGCTCTCATCGGCATGCTCAAATGATCATCTCTTCTGTTATACGTAAGTATAGACCTGGAGCTCTCATCATCTGTTCCCCAAATAAAGGCACAGTGATTCTTAAATTAAGATCATTGTTGAAAACTTAAAAGAAAATCAAGCAGAGTTAATCATATTACTCAATAAGCCCTGATAATGGGATAAGTTCTTTGCCGGATGTCTATGGGAACCAAATCACCTGAGCTTCTCTAATCGAACCTAAAACATGATAAAATCAGTTGCAGATTTCTTGTTGAAAAGGATAAGGCATGGGTTTAAATTGGACAAATATACCAACAATCATTTTTGAACTGTTTTGGCTTTCAAAAATTTAAAATCGTGACCAGACTCTGTATCAGTGTGATTTCACTAACTTGTCGATGTTTAAATACATCTTTGTGCTTTCGTATATCTTGAGGATGTGATCTCATGATCAAATTAGTTCTTGGTGTAATATGATCAAACAAAATAAAATAAAATATTCATTTCAAATCATTTTTCAAATCTTGCATATTATGTTGTTAAAATGTTATCATTTTCACATGCATTTCATGGGAAATTGCACTTTCAGATAAACACGGGTTTATTTGTATTGTTGAAATGATCCAACGAGAAATGTGTAGAATGTGTTTGTAATTGTGTTGCAGATTCTTGCTGCAATTGATGGCCGATCATCAATTGGGCAAAGTACTAGACCAGAGAACATGTTCCTCAAGTTTGCAGAAGATATCGAGTTAGGATTCCTCCTCCTACATCTTTTGAAGCACTCAAGAATAGAGAGTTGGAGATGTTGTTCCTGATCATTCTCATGATGCACACGAAAAGGGGGAGCATACACTAAGGGGGAGCCTGTTAGATGAAAGATCTTCAGTACCAGATCATCAATCTAGGGGGAGATTGAAGATCATTATATAGTTGACTTATTGGAGCTAAAATTGAAACAAGGTGTTGATAATGATAGACTAAGGGGGAGTATTTTTGGGTCTGAGAAGGATAGTCTATATTATCAACACAGTCAAAGTCAACAAATGTCAACGTCACTGTCAACGTCAACGCAAAAGCCAAGCAGATGCGTTCGAGTCAAAGAACCGAGATGAGACGTTGAAGATATAAATGACTAGGAGTTTATTGTTAGTAAATATATTTTGTGTCAACAAAATATATTTATTTATATTTAAGTCATTTTTATGTTTTATATGTCATTTATTTAGTTTGTCTATGTATAGGGGCTTAAGATGTCATTAGTGAATGTTTTCACTATAAATAGATTAGTGACATGTATTGCAAAAGAGCTTGAATGAGCCATTGATTGAGGGGTTTTCACTTTGTAATATCTTTTCCAATCAAATTCAGATCAAACAAGGGTTTTATTGAATGTTCATCTTGTTCATCTATATTTTATAGTGTTTGATCTATATTGTTCATAAATATCATTGGCATTTGTGTTATCAGTGAGATTTGTTTGTGTTTATCAATTAATTGCACTGTATTATTGATCGAGTGGACCAACAATACATTTTGTTTTAAATAATGGTTTGGCGCGTGTTTACGCATTTTACATTTCATTACCTTGGGTTTGACTTATTTACAAAACGCTTTCACATAGTTTTAAAGTTTTTAAATGTTTCATTCTGAGTAACTAATGACTTAGATCCTGGTTTGTTCACACGCTTCGTGGTAAAACCCCGCACATGGAATTTAAGGGTTTGACATTAGTGTACTCCAGGTCTATGAAAATCATAACAAAGGAGAAACTTGTATGATTGAGCAATTTATAAACTGTTTCACTTGGTGTATAGTAGTTACTTTACAAGCAATCTATATTGGATAGACCAATACTCACCATAAACCAAGATGTGTGTTACCGACCACACAATCATGAGAATTTAGTTCTTTAGTGTTGTATGTGATGTTAGGTGTCCCATGCTGAGCCTATCCATATATCAAACAAAGTATTGTTAGTCTTTATTAGTGGAAAATGACTTAAGTGAAGAAGTAAGCTAGTGTCCTATCATTTCTCATGAATGGTTATTTGGGATTCAAATTGTTTGTTAATTGAAAAACATGAATGTTTGTTTGATGTCTTGATTTTGAAAGAAGTTTGTTTGATGTTAAACATGTACTTTGACAAAATCAAGCTTGTTTGAAATTAATGTTTTGAAAACTATACTTGTTTGGTTCATAGTTGATCATACCAAGTGACTGAACTAGAAATTCAAATCTTTTTGAATCAAATGGTTTTGTAAACAGGTCAGCCGATTGATTGTCTCTGTGGACTTTGATCAACTTTATCAGACCCTTTTCTAAGCAATCTTTCAAAAAGTGATATCTGATATCTATGGTTTGTTTTTGAATGTTGAACAGAATTGTCGATGATAAACATGGCTGTAGAATTATCAATGTGTATGGATGTTTTAAGAAAACTAAGCCATAATCAAGCATTTGATTTTGAATACAAAGCACTTAAGAACAACATGTAGAAGTAGCTATGTATTCTGCTTCAGTTGCTGACACAGAGACATCTGTTTGTTTCTTGCACTGCCAGGAGATTAATCTTGATCCAAGAAACTGACAACCTCCTGTAGTGGACTTTCTGTTGCTGTTGCATCCATAATAATCACTGTCTATGATTTCATATAAAAAGAAATCTCCATATTTAGGATACCATAGGCTAAGTCCTAGTTTTCCTTTTAAGTATCTAAAAATTCTGTTTACAACATTTATGTGTGATTCTTTTAGATCTGCTTGGTATCTTGCACACATGTAAACTGCATACATGATGTCTAGGCTGCCTGTAGTTAGGTACTTCAGGGAGCCTATAATGGATCTGTAGAGCTTTTGATCAACTGATGTGCCTTCTGGATTGGGGCCACACTTCAATCCCATTGGAAATGATGTTTTACTGGATGTGCAATCAAACATGTTGTATTTCTTCAATATTTGATTCACATACTTGCTTTGGTTAATGATGAAGCTCTTAGAAGATTAACATTTTGTCTTTATGTTGTTTTTTGTCATACTATAGGGACTTATTTGTAAATATATGTTCCTTTGTTTCTTGATAGTATAAATAGGATATTTTATGTATGTGCAGGGAAGAATAGAGAATCTAGACATCTAGACAAGAGAGATCTAAGAAATAGTTAGAGTTAGTTGGACAAACTATACCCCTTACACATTGTATCCTGTGCATTTGCTATCAATGAAATCTATGAATTTTTCGATGTATTTACATGTTCTGATTACTTTGTGTTTGAATTGATCATTTCATTACAATATCATCATAGATTTGATCCTTTTGAACCGATCAATTGGTATCAGAGCCTTCGGTTCAGTGATCAGAGCTTATCGACATTTTGAGCTCTTTGAATCACTTGAAATCTATGAATTTTTTAATGTGATTGCATGTGTTTGATTACTTTGTGTTTGAGTTGATCATTGCATTATGATATCATCACTGATTCGATCCTTTTGAACCGATCAATTGGTATTAGAGCTTCGGTTCAGTGATCAGAGCTTATCAACATTTTGAGCTCTTTGAATCACTTGAAATCTATAAATTTTTTGATGTATTTGCATGTGTTGATTACTTTGTGTTTGAATTGATCATTGCATTACGATATCATCATAGATTCGATCCTTTTGAACTGATCAATTGGTATCAGAGCCTTTGGTTCAGTGATCAGAGCTTATCGACATTTTGAGCTCTTTGAATCACTTGAAATCTATGAAGTTTTTTATGTGATTGCACGTGTTTGATTACTTTGTGTTTGAATTGATCATTGCATTATGATATCATCACAGATCAATCCTTTTGAACCGAGATCCTTGATAAAACCTTCAACTGATCGTTGAACTGAAGGACAAAGGAAAAGGTAAGTCTCCCATAGAGCTCCTTTGAATTTGATTGCATAAGAGTCTCAAACTCTCTGCAAAGTGTATGGTTGGTGGAGCCAAAATTATGTCATCCACGTGGACTGTACAACTAAAAAGTCTTGTTATTTTCTCTTTAAGAACAATATCTGATCAATTTTCCCTCGGGTATACCCATTCTATAGTAGAAACTTAGATAAAATTTCATACCACTTCCTAGCTGCTTGATGAAGACCGTATAGAGCTTTATCTAGCTTGTAGACTTAGTGATGGAATTCTGGGTTATCAAACACTGGTGGTTGAGCAACACATACCTCTTCATCTATCTTTCCATAGAGGAATGCACATTTCACATCCATTTGGAAGACAGTGAAGTTCTTCGATGAAGCATATGCAAAGAAAACTCGGATGGCTTCTAGTCTAGCTACAGGAGCAAAGACATCGTCATAATCAATGCCTTCCTCTTGAGTATATCCTTAGGCAATAAGCCATGCTTTGATTCTGATGACAATCCCTCTGTCATCTGCTTTGTTCCTGAACAACCATCTTGTGCCAATGGCATAATGACCTTTTAGGAGGTCAACTAACTGCCATACCTCTTACTTTCTAAATTGTTGTAATTCCTTTTGCATTGCTTTTATCCAACTATTGTCTTTGAGTGCTTTGGTGATGTTTTTAGGACAGTTATAAATAGAAAGCAAGAATACAAACAAATGTTTGTTGTATCAGATTGACTACATGTCAATCTGGTATTGAAGTCACCTATGATATTCTCTAAAGGATGATGCTTATGAACTCTTGTTGTTTCAATCTGATCAACAGGGCTGTTGAATCAAGATTGGTGATTGTTTGGTTTGGTGATGATGGATGAGCAAGGGTATGATGTTGTTTGATTATTTGGTTGTGTGGGTCATTGAATGTTTGTGGTGAATCATGGAAGAAATCTAAAAATTTCATCTTCATGATAGGTATCAGGTAATCATTGATAGTCATCATCTTCTTCAACTGTGTCTTATTGATGTGACCTTGTTTGTTTGTTTGGTTATGGTTGAGTGGTCACTGGAGTTAATAAAGATGGTGTGTCTTGTGATGTTCCTTCTGATATGTTTGTTTGTTTTGGAGGAGTTGAAACTACGCTACCGGAAGGAGTGATGTTTGTTCTCCTTGGAGGAACCGCAGTTAATGAAACATCAATGGTTGTTGGAGGATCCATTCGGTACTCATTATCATACTTGGTACCTGAAACATCAAAGTAAGATGTGTCAAATGATTTTGTTAGGGAGTCAATATCAAACAACCAGTCTGAACCAATGACTTTCTTAGTGAAAGAATGTTCATTAAAAAACTACATCTTTTGTTTCTTCCACTATGTTCAGTTGTGAGTTGTATACTCGGTAAGCTTTTGAGCTTCTGGAGTATCTAACAAAAAACTCATCGTCTGCTTTTGGAGCTGATGATCTAGTATAGGTTGGACTCACCATTGTTATTATGTTTAATTTGTTTATCAATGTAATAGGATGAATGTTAGCTTACTTAGTTTGTATTTTGTAGTTTTATGCCCAGCGAAACTATGAGCGAAACTGAGTTTCGCTCGTAGTCAACTGATCTGGTTCACCCGGCGAAATGTGTTTCGTCGCCGGGTGAAACTAGGTTATGGTTAAGACAGTTTCGCTGTCAGCAAAACTACAGTCTGCTTATACATTGATAATTTCATTCATTGTAAGAAAGTTTTTGCAAAGCCTAATAGTGGAATATTGTTATTGCATTTTGGTATTCAGTTGGAACCTTATTTTGATCATATTTAAGCCTTTGTTTTATCTTCTTTGTATGAGTTTGGAGATTATTGAAAATATTTGAAACTTGTTCATTGTGTTATTGATAGAGTTGTGTTGGTTTAGTGGGATTTCTATGTTTTATGAATCATTTACACTGATTATCGATCATATGGACCAACAACAAGGTATCAGAGCCATAGTGCTCTTGATTTGTTGAGTTTTTGATGGGTTTTTAGTACAAACACTATTCCATTCATTTTGAATCTTATCCCTGTGTTTTTGGTATGGAAATCGACTGAGAATCATCTGGTATTTGTATAGGAAGCTATCCAAATCATTCACTCATAAATGCGTTGTGATTTGGGTGAATTGATCGATTTAGTGTTCGAAAAGGGCTGCAGTTTCATCCAGCAAAATGTAGGAACCCGGGGAAAAAGAAGTTTGAAGGAGGTCAACAGCCTTGTGTTGGGATATGCATGGTAGGCTCAGCACGAAAACGAAGGAAACAGTGATAGTGCAGCTAAATAAAGCTTAGAACTGATGATAAGGGATTATCCTATGACATTTGGCCTGCACAAAGTTACAAGTCCTTGTCAAAAACGGGTTGAGAGTTTCAAATCTCTACATTGATATTCCAAAATTTCCCAAAATCTCATTTTTCCCATGTCCTGAATGATGCTTCTAGTTAGCACATTAAGTGCTTCTAGTCTAGCTCTTTAGAAAAGTTTCTGAATTGAAGCTTCTCGTTAGCTCTTTAGAAGTGTATCTCGTGCTTATCTCCTCTGCTATGTGTGAACATTGACCTGGAGTGATGATCTCCTTTGTTATACGTGAGTATAGACCTTGAGCTCTCATAAGCACGTTCTGATGATCTTCTCTGTTATACGTGAGTATAGACCTAAAGCTCTCATCAGCAAATTCAGATGATTATCTCCTCTGTTATACGTAAGTATAGACATGGAGCTCTTATCATCGGTTTCAAAAAATAAAGGCACAGTGATTCTTAAATTAAGATCATTGTTAAAATCCCAAAAGAAAATCAAGAAGAGTTAATCATATTGCTCAATAAACCATGAGGACAGGATAAGTCCTTTGCCAAATGTCTGTGGGGACCAAGTCATTAGAGTTTCTAAAATTAAACCAAAACATAATAAAGACACCTGCAGATTACGTGTTGAAAAGAATAAAGACATGGGTTTAAAAGGATAAACATATCAGAAATCCTACCAATCTTTGACTCTCTAAAAAAACTTCTTGAAAAAGAAGTTTTTATATCCTTTTATTCATAAGTTTGTCTTATTTCTTATTCTATTTTATTCTATTTTATTTTATTATCTTATTTTTTTTTTCTCTTGGTTTTGTTTTTGTGTTAGTTTAGTGGGGCAATGAAGTTTTTCGAGAAAGCTTATGTGTATATAAATCTTTAAAAAAATTTCAAAATAAAAATTAAAATCATTCAAAATTTTTAAAATTTATTAAGTGTTAGGTTCCAGCGAAACTAAGTTTCGCTGACAGTTTCGCTGGGAGAATCTATTGATTCGCCGACATATTCGCTTGATTCTGAGTAACATGATTTTAAATATGATGCCGAGCGTGTCACACCCTCAAAATCCACGAGCGGAGTTTTACCGCGATGCGTGTGAACAAACCAGGATCACAGTCAATAGCTACTCAGAACGAAACTATATGCCACCATTAACATAAAACCAACCAAAGTCCAAACTTTAAAACCATGCGGAAGCGTTAAATAAACTAGTAAACCCAAAACAATGAAACATGATTTGAAAATGCGCAAACATACGCGCCCAAGTATTATGCAAAACTAAAACACGATGTTTAAACAATCTTAACCCAAAACAATGTTTCATAACATGCTGCCAAACACCATGATGCTGACCCGTGTGACGTGCTCCTAGGCAATAGCAACCTTAACCTGAGAATAGCATACTAACCAAGTCAACACATGGTTAGTGAGTTTAAGAGTTTGCGTTAAAATATAAACCAATCAACAGTTTCCAGAGCATAAGTAGTGTATTGCAATAGATAGCTAGTCTATTAACATGAAAATATTAAACATAGTGATTTCGCGATTGAAGCTGACTATGATAGTTTGTGCCTCCCGTCACGACTTACCAGGTCGTGACGAATATATGTTAGGACAAAATTGCACCCGTTTGACCTCGAGTCGCACAGGTGGGGCTCGTCAAACCCAGTAGTACTACCCAAAATTTCCCGCTAGTCAATATTAACAATCCGAAAGTGTGAGGACTTTCCATGGTAAACAACACTATATTAATATTATACACACTCATATTGAAAAGCGTTTTTTATCAACAGTATGCTATCTTCCCCAAAAGAGATAATGTAAAAAGAGTGGGGCAAGAACTCACCTGATGCGCGCAAGAATTAACTTAGAGCTTAACTTGAAAGAAAGAGGGGAAAGACAACCTTCAAAGGTCACCTAGAACACATGAGTACATAAGTACGTGTACACAGAATCTATATGAAACTCTAAGTGCTCTACAACCCAAAGAACTCAAGGTTTTAGAAAGACAAGACACATTTGACCCAATTGACCCGTTTGACCCGTTGGTGACATTATAGGTGAATTTCCATTCAAACAAGCATAACAGCCTATCACACATGATTATCATACAAACTGATTACATATAACACTTCATTAACCACATGTACTAATTAGATCATCATACCGCCAGATATCATACAAGTCATGCGAATCTCAAACTATTATCATGCTCATAACATCTATAACACAAATAATACACCATACAAGGATCAAATCACGCATCACATACCATGTGAAGCCACTCACGACTTCACACCCTAAACCCTGCCAATCCTACTAAGTAGGGGCCTCAGATTCGCACGTGTGTATGATGATCATTAACATACCAACATGTCACCCAAAATGTTCATTCTTAATCAACCATCAATAAACAAAAGTCCTAACTTACCTATATGACTCATACCATGATTTTTCCACAAACATGCCAAAACAGGTACAAACCAAATCAACATTCATCTAACCTAAACAACACATTTAATCACCTTAGAAATCATCCATGAACACACTAGCATGGTCCAAATGTCCCAAACATACCCAAATCATCATATTTAAGAGATTTCACAATTAAAGTTTCCCTTTTGGGAAAGTTCATCCCAAATCCATCAAACACCTAAAACATTCATGAATCCATCAATCACTTACTAATTCAAGTTCATAACAACATCTAGCATGATCAAAACACCAAATCATCATGATTCATCACATTCAACATCAAAAAGTTACTATTTTAAGCAATGTATGAACTACCACGCATCTTCTTGATTTCCTAACGTTCATATCAACCATCTAGCATCTAATCATCATCATAAGCATATCCATAACACCAATTCATCATCAATTTAACATTTCATGCAAAATAAAGTTACTATTCTTAGTAACCTATGAACAACACATCAAAATCCTAACTTTCTTGCACAATCAACGTTAACTAACATGTATTCAATCTAACTAACATAGTAACATCCACAAACAACCAACAATCAACATCCAATTTTAGATTTTCGAATTAGGGTTTCGGCCCTAACATAGATCCCATAAGAACTTGTAAAAATTCAACCTTTATTGCATACTTGACGTTAATTAACATGTAATCTACCTAACAAACACATTAAAAACAACAAACAAGCATCAATCGGCCACCAAATCATCAAAATCGACTAAAACTTTTGGCTATGCACCAAACCCATCAAAGAACTCGAATTCTAACCTTTAAATCACAAAAGGAACAAGATTTGATGTTGTTAACTTGTTGAATTGCTTGGAACTCGATCAAATCCGTAGCTTTGTGGGTGTTCTTGACCGAATTCGAATTGTGTGTGTGTGAAGAAGGTGTCGCGGCCGTGAATGGGGTATTAGGGTTTTCATTTGATTTTTTTTAATTAAATTAATTAGTGCTAATTACCCTTTAAGCCCTTGTAACTTGTATTTTATAAAAACTAGGCTTTTAATTAGTTTTTAAAAAGGTTTTTAACTAAAACAACAAGCATATAACTTAATAATAATAATCATATGCATTATCTTCACTAGATACAAAACATACGGATTAAACACACACGTTTCCACGTTACGCGATAAAATTCACAATTAATGTTTACATCGCATAATCACAACCAATAACCAACATAGTAATTATTTGTTTCACATTATTAGTTATTATTAAGTCACCAACGTTCAACGACAACTAGTGTGTGCTCCCGACACGTTTATGCAAGACTTAACGGAACTAACGGAGTTTGGTAACGGAAAATTACCGGATGTCACATGATCCCCATGTTGAAAGAATTTTCGTCCCGAAAATTGCGTTACACGGTGAGTGTTCCATCACTGGTCTACTGCATTGGCACAAGAAAATCGAAATCGAGTGAGTTTTGGATGAGTTGTCACATCATCCCTATGTTGAAAGAAATTTCGTCCCGAAATTTAATCAGTACCTTCGCCGGCTGGCATCGTCCTTTCGAATAGTTGAGGGTACTTAAGCTTCATTTGGTCTTCACGTTCCCACGTGAATTCAGGTCCACGTCTCGAGTTCCATCGAACTTTGACAATGGGTATCTTGCTTTGTTTAAGTGTCTTCACCTCACGATCCATCACTTCAACAGGTTCCTCAATAAAGTGTAACTGTTCGTCTACCTGAACTTCTTCCAGCGGTACAACTATAGTTTCATCCGTTAGGCACTTCTTCAGATTTGAAACATGGAATACATCATGGATTCCACTCAATGAATCAGGTAAGGCTAGTCGATAAGCCACTGGACCTATTCTTTCCAAGATCTCAAATGGTCCAACATATCTCGGATTTAGCTTTCCTCGCTTACCAACCGAATCACGCCTTTCCATGGTGAGGCTTTCAATAAGACTTTGTCACCAACTTCAAATTCTAGAGGTTTCCATCACTTGTCAGCATAGCTTTTCTGCCTGTCTCGCGCTGCGGCCATGCGGTTTCTTATCTGGACAATCTTCTCAGTTGTCTCGTGTACTAACTCAGGACCCGTTAATTGACTATCACCAATTTCAGCCCAGCAAACTGGTGATCTACACTTTCTCCCATACAAAGCCTGAAAAGGTGCCGCCTTTATGCTAGTGTGATAGCTGTTGTTGTAAGAAAATTCCACCAATGGTAGGTGAGCTTCCCGGTTATTCCCGAAGTCAATCACAGAAGCACGTAACATGTCCTCCAAAGTCTGTATAGTACGCTCGCTTTGACCATCAGTCTGTGGATGATAAGCAGTACTCATATCCAATTGCGTACCTAAAGCTTTCTGCAACGACTGCCAGAAGTGTGATGTGAAACGAGAATCGCGGTCAGAAATAATTGAGATCGGTACTCCATGCCTCGAAACGATCTCCTTCAAATAGAGTCGAGTTAATTTCTCCATCTTGTCTGTTTCCTTTATCGCTAGGAAATGAGCAGACTTTGTTAACCTATCCATGATAACCCATATTGTGTCGCAACCAGTAGAAGTACGAGGTAACTTAGTAATAAAATCCATTGATATCTGATCCCACTTCCACGTAGGGATCTCGGGTTGTTGTAGTAGTCCAGATGGCTTTTGGTACTCCACTTTTACCATTGAGCAGGTTAGGCACTTGCTCACATAAGTAGCTACATCCGCTTTCATATTAGGCCACCAATAGTGCACCTTTAGATCATGATACATCTTGTCAGATCCAGGATGTATAGAGTACTTAGACTTGTGTGCCTCACTCATGACCAAGTCTCTCTGATTTCTGTGTAGAGGTACCCAAATTCTATCCATGAAGTAACGAATTCCATCCGCTTTTACTTCCAACTGTTTTTCCATTCCCCTTAACGATTCAGACCCAATGTTTTCTACTTTCAGAGCTTCTGTCTGAGCCTCTCGGATTTGTTCAGGTAACTGTGTGCTGATAGTAAGTTGCAAAGCTCACACATGTTGAGGCTTAGTAGTCTCTTTCCTACTCAGCGCGTCAGCAACTACGTTTGCTTTCCCGGGATGATACTTGATAGCACAATCATAGTCGTTTAACAATTCCACCCAGCGTCTTTGCCTCATGTTCAACTCCTTTTTCTCAAAGATATGCTGGAGACTCTTGTGATCAGTGTAAATAATGCATTTAGTACTGTACAAGTAGTGTCTCCAGATCTTTAAGGCAAAAACTACTGCACCCAGTTCCAAGTCATAAATGGTATAGTTCTTATCATGAATCTTCAACTGTCTAGAGGCGTAAGCTATCACCTTATCCCGCTGCATCAAGACGTATCCAAGTCCTTGAATAAACGCATCGCAGTAGACTACGAAGTCATCACTACCATCTGGTAACGCTAATATTGGTGCGCTACACAGTTTCTGTTTAGCAACTTGAAAGCAGATTCATGATTCTCACCCCATTTGTATGTTGTTCCCTTATGAGTCAAGGCTGTGAGAGGTTGTGCAATCTTAGAGAATCCTTCGATGAACCGTCGATAATATCCCGCTAATCCAAGGAATTGTCGTATCTCGCTTGGTGTCTTAGGAACAGACCAATTCTTTATCACTTCAATCTTAGCAGGATCAACATGTATTCCCTTCTCATTGACAATATGACCCAAGAATTGTACCTCACGTATCCAGAAATCACACTTAGAAAACTTTGCATACAGTTGTTCTTTTCTAAGTAATTCCAAGATTAAACGTAAGTGCTCTCCATGTTCTTCCTCAGTCCTTGAGTATATCAGTATGTCATCAATAAAGACGATAACAAACTGATCAAGATAGGGTTTGCACACGTGATTCATGAGGTCCATGAATACTGCTGCTGCATTCGTCAACCCAAATGGCATGACCAAAAATTCATAGTGACCATATCGTGTACGGAAAGCAGTCTTCGAGATGTCCTCTTCTCGAACTCTCAGCTGATGATACCCAGACCTCAGATCAATCTTAAAGTAATAGCTTGATCCTTGCAGTTGATCAAACAAATCATCGATACGAGGTAAGGGATATCTATTCTTGATAGTAACCTTGTTCAGTTCCCTATAGTCAATGCACATTCGAAATGTACCATCCTTCTTCTTCACAAATAGAACTGGCGCTCCCCAGGGAGACAAACTCGGTCGAATAAACCCTTTATCCAACAACTCTTGTAGTTGGGCGGATAATTCTTGCAGTTCGTTCGGAGCTAACCGATACGGTACTCTCGCAATTGGAGCGGCTCCTGGAGTCAATTCAATCTGGAATTCAACTTGACGATGAGGCGGTAATCCAGGCAGGTCTTCCGGAAACACCTCGGGAAACTCGCGAACTACGGGGATATCCTCTATCTTCTTTTCATCGGTCTGTTTATCTGTGACGAGCGCCAATATGGCCAGTCGACCCTTTCGTAACAATTTCTGTGCCTTCATGAACGAAATGATGCCCATCACTGCACCACTCCTATCACCTCTGACCGTACGGACTTTTTCACCAATGGGAATCCGTATGATCTTCTCGTGGCATATGACTTCCGCTTGTTTATCGGAAAGCCAATCCATGCCTACTACCACATCGAAACTTCCTAGTGTAACAGGCATGAGATCTAGGGTGAATGTATGACCAGCAAGCTCTATCTTGCAGTCTGTAAGAATATGCGTTACGTGAATCTGTGTGCCGTTAGCTAACTCCACGGTGTATTTAGATTCTAAGGATGAGGGCATATCACTTAAAAGACTACAGAACCTAGTGGACACGAAACTTCTATCGGCTCCGGTATCGAATAATACGGTAGCAAAACGACCATTAACCGAAAATTTACCAGTTACTATTGTAGGATCGTTTAGAGCCTCACCTGAGCCAATGACGAAGGCTCTTCCTTTGGCTCCATTGTTGTTTCTACCATTGTTGTTGCCATTACCATTGTTGTTGCCATTGTTATTGTTGCTGTTGTTTCCATTATTGTTGTTACCATTACCATTCTTCTTAAGTTGGGGACAGTTGCGTTTGTAATGGCCTTCTTTTCCGCACTCAAAACAACCTTTCGGAGTTTCTTATGATTGGTGTGGCTTTTTCATCAGTTCACCTCGACAGTCTTTGGCTGCGTGACCAATCTTCCCACAATGTTGGCACTTGAAGTTATCACATTGACCCACATGGTGGTAGTTACACCGGTTGCACTTCGGCTGTCTTCCACAATACCCACCGGGTCCTTGATTTGAGGGAGTCGCCTGGTTGAAGCTTCGATTGTTATCGAACTTCCGTTGTTGTTGCTGACTTTGCTGCTGCTGCTGAGGTTGAGATTGGCTGCTGGATGATGATCCCTTGTTGCTTGAACCATCCCACTTGCATTTATGGTCGGGCACGCTTGCCACCACGCCTCGCTTAGGTAATCGACCTTGCTCGACTGCTTGATCAGTCAGCCTGTGGGCTGTTCGGATAGCCTGTTGTATGGTAGTGGGGTTAGAGGCAGTTACCATACTTTGAATTTCGGGCACCAATCCCCGTATATAATGCTCAACCCTCTTGTGCATTTCATTCACCATCCCTGGGCATAAAGTGGCTAACTCATGAGTACGGGTCGTGTAGGCTTCAATTTCTGAGCCTTGCATTTTGAGTTGCCAGAACTCAATCTCCAGTTTATGCACTTCATTTCGGGGGCAGTATACTTCGGTCATAATCCCCTTAAACTCATCCCAAGGTAGTTCATTGGCCATGGCTTGACCCAGCATTTGCACCTGGGCATTCCACCAGGAAAGTGCTGCGCCTTCCAATGTCCCGGTGGCATACTTCACCTGATCAGCAGGCGGGCAGTTGCATTTTGCGAAGACAGACTCTGTCTTCTCAAACCACTTTACAAGCCCTACAGCTCCCTCCATCCCGCTGTAGGTATGGGGTTTAAGTCCATGAAGGACTTGTAGGTACATGGTGGTGGTCCTGTTTTGACAACCCAAACATTAGTCAGATATCCTAGACAATTAACTAGAATAATTAGTTTAACCTCTCATTATCATTTACCTGCTGGTTGTCCCGGTTGGGCAGCAGCCACTGCCGCCTGAACATGTTCGTTAATTAATGCCGCCAATTCCGCAGGCGTCATGTTTATGGCTCCGGCACCACGGCCTCCGGCGCCACGTCCACGACCACGCCCACGTCCTCTTCCTCGTGCGTCCATATTTCACTTTACAATTCACAATTACAATAATGAGTAACATCCAACACATTAATCCCATCAAGGTACAGTAAACAATAAGAAATAATGCATTCACCACAACCACAACATTTATAACAGAAATAATAACCAAAGATAAATAAATTGCAATTGAGTCACAAAATATTCTATCAATGTCAAAATTTAAGTTTGTCAGTTGGGTGGGAAACAACCCTTCCCACATAGGTTTCAAAGAAAAGAAACACTACATAGTCTAAGTCATTTAAAAGTGGAATCAGTCCAGTACGTCAGATCCGTCACTGTCCTCATCCATCTCTGCTGGTTCTTCTTCGGGGGTTTCCTTGGGTTCCTCTTCTGGGTCTTCCTCATCAGGATCCACCAAAGGTGCAGGGGCTTCAACAACCTGAAGTGTTGCTAGCTGTGCCTCTAAATCAGCAAACCTATCATCGATCACTATGTTATGGTGATCTTGTGCGTCCATGTGCCCACTAAGTGCTACAACGTTGCCTGCCAGAGTATGATGTCCACCGATGGCCATCAAGAGTCGCTCCTGAAGCGTCTCTACCTGGAAACGCAACTGACGCATCTCAGATCGTAATGCAGAGTTCTCATCAGTGAGTCCTCTAATCCGCTGTCGCTCCATGTCTAGAGTGGCTACCAAAGCTGCAAACGCCTGCTCGAGAGGGATGCTCAAGGTAGGAAGAGTAGGAAATGCAGAGGCGGTCGATGACTTAGTCCTAAGTCGTGTAGGAGCTACTGGTGGTACGCGCTCTCTATAAGCCATACGGTTTATGTAGGTGGGGTAGAAATCCCAGTTCCGTGGAGGATCGAGCTCAGGAGGTATGAAAGGCTGATCCCAGTCTATCTCGCCAGGAGGATAAGGATGTCGGGTCCAGTTAAATTCCCTATCGGGTACGGGAGACGTAGGAGGTGACTCAGATCGTGCAGGTCTCTTGCCCAAATTTCTGGACGACGATGCCATGCTGCGAAGTACGTGTTACGTGTGCCAATGAGTATACAGTAAGGAGAGTAAGCGATAAGTAACTAACAACTGTGCAGTTATAGTCTAGTGTGTGTATGCAACCTAGTTCCCTATAACCAATGGCTCTGATACCAATCTGTCACACCCTCAAAATCCACGAGAGGAGTTTTACCGTGAGGCGTGTGAACAAACCAGGATCACAGTCAATAGCTACTCAGAACGACACTATATGCCACATTTAAAATAAAACCAACCAAAGTTCAAACTTTAAAACCATGCGGAAGTGTTAAATAAACTAGTAAACCCAAAACAATGAAACATGATTTGAAAATGCGCAAACATACGCGCCCAAGTATTATGCAAAACTAAAACACGATGTTTAAACAATCTTAACCCAAAACAATGTTTCATAACATGCTGCCAAACACCATGATGCTGACCCGTGTGACGTGCTCCTAGGCAATAGCAACCTTAACCTGAGAATAGCATACTAACCAAGTCAAAACATGGTTGGTGAGTTCAAGAGTTTGCGTTAAAATATAAACCAATCAATAGTTTCCAGAGCATAAGTAGCGTATTGCAATAGATAGCTAGTCTATTAACATGAAAATATTAAACATAGTGATTTCGCGATTGAAGCTGACTGTGATAGTTTGTGCCTCCCGTCACGACTTACCAGGTCGTGACGAATATATGTTAGGACAAAATTGCACCCGTTTGACCTCGAGTCGCACAGGTGGGGCTCGTAAAACCCAGTAGTACTACCCAAAATTTCCCGCTAGTCAATATTAACAATCCGAAAGTGTGAGGGCTTTCGATGGTAAACAACACTATATTAATATTATACACACTCATATTGAAAAGCGTTTGTGATCAACAGTATGCTATCTCCCCCAAAAGAGATTATGTAAAAAGAGTGGGGCAAGAACTCACCTGATGCGCGCAAGAATTAACTTAGAGCTTAACTTGAAAGAAAGAGGGGAAAGACAACCTTCAAAGGTCACCTAGAACACATGAGTACATAAGTACGTGTACACAGAATCAATATGAAACCCTAAGTGCTCTACAACCCAAAGAACTCAAGGTTTTAGAAAGACAAGACACATTTGACCCAGTTGACCCGTTTGAGCCGTTGGTGACATTATAGGTGAATTTTCATTCAAACAAGCATAACAGCCTATCACACATGATTATCATACCAACTGATTACATATAACACTTCATTAACCACATGTACTAATTAGATCATCATACCGCCAGATATCATACAAGTCATGCGAATCTTAAACTATTATCATGCTCATAACATCTATAACACAAATAATACACCATACAAGGATCAAATCACGCATCACATGCCATGTGAAGCCACTCATGACTTCACACCCTAAACCCTGCCAATCCTAATAAGTAGGGGCCTCAGATTCGCACATGTGTATGATGATCATTAACATACCAATTTCCATAGCTCATATCACCTAAAATATTCATTCTTAATCAACCATCAATCAACAAAAGTCCTAGCTTACCTATATGACTCATACCATGATTTTTCCACAAACAAGCCAAAACAGGTACAAACCAAATCAACATTCATATAACCTAACAACACATTTAATCACCTTAGAAACCATCCATGAACACACTAGCATGGTCCTAATGTCCCAAACATACCCAAATCATAATATTTAAGAGATTTCACAATTAAAGTTTTCCTTTTGGGAAAGTTCATCCCAAATCCATCAAACACCTAAAACATTCATGAATCCATCAATCACTTACTAATTCAAGTTCATAACAACATCTAGCATGATCAAAACACCAAATCATCATGATTCATCACATTCAACATCAAAAAGTTACTATTTTAAGCAATGTATGAACTACCACGCATCTTCTTGATTTCCTAACGTTCATATCAACCATCTAGCATCTAATCATCATCATAAGCATATCCATAACACCAATTCATCATCAATTCAACATTTCATGCAAAATAAAGTTACTATTCTTAGTAACCTATGAACAACATATCAAAATCCTAACTTTCTTGCACAATCAACGTTAACTAACATGTATTCAATCTAACTAACATAGTAACATCCACAAACAACCAACAATCAACATCCAATTTTAGATTTTCAAATTAGGGTTTCAGCCCTAACATAGATCCCATAAGAACTTGTAAAAATCCAACCTTTATTGCATACTTGACGTTAATTAACATGTAATCTACCTAACAAACACATTAACAACAACAAACAAGCATCAATCGGCCACCAAATCATCAAAATCGACTAAAACTTTTGGCTATGCACCAAACCCATCAAAGAACTCGAATTCTAACCTTTAAATCGCAAAAGGAACAAGATTTGATGTTGTTAACTAGTTGAATTGCTTGGAACTCGATCAAATCCGTAGCTTTGTGGGTGATCTTGACCGAATTCGAATTGTGTGTGTGTGAAGAAGGTGTCGCGGCCGTGAATGGGGTATTAGGGTTTTCTTTTGATTTTTTTTTAATTAAATTAATTAGTGCTAATTACCCTTTAAGCCCTTGTAACTTGTATTTTATAAAAACTAGGCTTTTAATTTGTTTTTAAAAAGGTTTTTAACTAAAACAACAAGCATATAACTTAATAATAATAATCATATGCATTATCTTCACTAGATACAAAACATACGGATTAAACACACACGTTTCCACGTTACGCGATAAAATTCACAATTAATGTTTACATCGCATAATCACAACCAATAACCAACATAGTAATTATTTGTTTCACATTATTAATTATTATTAAGTCACCAACGTTCAACGACAACTAGTGTGTGCTCCCGACACGTGTATGCAAGACTTAACGGAACTAACGGAGTTTGGTAACGGAAAATTACCGGATGTCACAAAACGTAACCATAGTTTCCCTGCTAGCGAAACTAGGTAATATATATTGGACTAAGTGGGATCAGTTTCTCACTTTCGCGTGATGAAACTGAGCCCTAGTTTCTGATCGATCTTTATTGAATCCAATCTTTGTCGTTTTCCGTCGCGATTGCGTACTTATAAGCTCATAGGTGGGTGTTTCGAACCCATTCCACAACATTAATCCTGATAATAACCAATACTTTTTAGCTTTAGATTGTTTCGTTGGTTCGGAGTGTTCCCTGATTCGTTCAGCGCAACTATGAGGGTAACCAGCGAAACTGAATGAAAGTTCAAACTTCCGAGCGAAATTATCTAGTCATGCTGTCCGTGCATACTTGACAGTTTCGCCAGGATAGTTTCAGCGAAACTATAGATACGCTCGGCATATGATTTTGTGTCTGAGTCTCAGCGAATCTATAATTTCTCTGCTGTGAAACTATAATTTCATCATCAGCGAAACTATAGGATCGCTTGAACACATGATCATGTGTATAAGTAACAACAAATCTATACTTTTGCTTTTGCGATACTACAGTTTCGACTGGAACGAAACTGTTAAATCTTACTTGTGCGAAACTACAGTTTCGACCACAGCGAAACTGTCAATCTTTGCCTGTGCGAAACAACAGTTTCGTCAGTAGCAAAACTGTTGACCTTTCAACTTTTTTATTTATTTATTTACTTGTTATTTTATTTTTTATTTATTTATTTGTTTTGTTTCACTTCATTGTTAATTCTTTTATCTATGTATTAACGTACCCTCTTCTGTTCATTCTTCAGTTTAGATAGAAAATTTAAAATTTGACGAGTGGAATAATATTGTAGCATTACTGGATGATGGCGACCCAAAGCCCACTGGTTTTAGTGATTGCATCAAATGGCTGAAGGAGTCTCCTATATTCTATGCCATATCTCATATGCCCATTATTTACGATCTTCACATTAGAGACTTTTGGAAAACTGCTGAGAATGATGTCGGGACAGATCCACATTGAATTGTAGCTAGAGTTCATGGCAATGAGATAGCCATCACTGTTGAGACAATAGCCAGGGTGTTGAGGCTAGATAATAACTGTGGAGATGAAGTCGTGCTATCTGAGGTACAGGTGTTAGATGCATTGAGGAGCATCGCTTATAAAGGACCTCCTTTTGGCACCGGAAAAGAGATTAAGAAGTCTTTTCTTTCTAAGGAATGGAGGTATATAGCACACGTTTTCATCATGTGTCTAGACTATAGAAAAGGAGGGTTTGATGGGATAAACTTGGATTGGGCCAGGGCCATGATTGTGTTTTGTAGAGGACAGAAGGCCAACATTGCCAAACTAATATTTGATTGCATGTCTGAAAACATAATGGAATTAAAAAAGGATAAATGGCTATTATATCCAAGATTCGTGCAGATGTTTATAAATGATTTAATTCCAAATGTACCTAGACATGGAGAGATCAAGAGACTGTTTCAGATGAACACAAGGATATTTACGGACTGCTCAGTTGAAAGACATGATTTTAGTGGGAAGATCACATATCTATGGGAAACATGTACCCAGTTGAGAGGTGGAATTACATCAGGAGATTGATTGAGAATGAAAACAAGAATCCTGAAGAAAATCAAGAAAAATAGGCTGAAGCAATTAAGAAATGGAAAAGGGCCAAAGAAAAAGAATACAATTTTGAAGATAAGATTGATGAAGTGGAAGAAGAACTGAGGATACAAAAGGAGAAAAGAACAAAGAAGAAGGTAGATCAGGGAGAGCCAACTAATGTTACTAAAAGGAGAACAAAGCATAAACAACACGGCTTTTCTGAAACACCTGAAAGAAGAGATTGAGGAGCAATTGGTGGATTATGACTCTAAGCCCGAATACTATGAGGTAGACGAGCGACCATTGACATACATGAAAACGAGCACTAAACACCAAAATCTCGGTCCAGAAGCTCGAACCCAGCAGAAACCGAGAAGAACACCTTGAAATCTTACCTTTTGAAGATTTTCTTCCACTTTCTCTCACTAAAACCGGTTGAGAGCTTCTCTCTCTCTTCTTGCAGCCGAAATCAGATGCATGGAAATGGGGGTGTGGGCAGCCATCCCCTACTTTTTGAGCCCACTAGTGGCAAGTTTGCCACTTGTACACTTTAACTCACTTTACTTTTGAAAAACGTTATCTTTCCCCTTTTTATAAATTTTCGGGTGTTACAAGTCCACCCCCTTAAATGGGTTTCGTCCCCGAAACCTGTCACTCCTTAAAGAGTTCTGGGTAGTGCCATCTCATTTCCTCCTCTGATTCCCCAAGTGGCCTCCATCCCTTTGATGCAAAGACGACCACCGCCACCTTAGAAAAGCTTTGGATAATTAATCTGTAGTACCAAGAAACTACGAATCTCAGATGGTGTCCTTGGAGGCTTCCATTGCATCACCACCTCAACCTTTGTCAGTTCTACCATAATCCCTTCAGGATTAACCACATGACTCAAAAGCTGAACCTCGCATAGCTAGAATGCACACTTGGAGAACTTAGCACACAGCTTCTCCCTTGAAGCGTATCCAACACTTCCCGGGCATGACCGACATGTTCCTCTTCGCTCTACAAAATAATCAAAACATCATCAATGAACATAGTCACTGATTTATCTAACTTAGGTCGGCACACCTGATTTATCAGATCCATAAAGAAGCTGGTGCGTTGGTTAAACCAAAGGAAATCACGAGGAACTCGTAGTGTCCATAGCACATATGAAATGTTGTTTTAGGGATATCCTACTCCTCCACCTCAATTGATGGTAACCAGATTGGAGATATATCCTCAAGAACCAACTGGCACCTTGGAGCTTATCAAACAAGTCATCAATCCTCGATAACGATACCGATTCTTCACAGCCAGCTTGTACAACTCATGGTAGTTGATGCACATCCTCATGCTACCATCCTTCTTCTTCACAAACAAGACCAGAGCACCCCAGGGAGAGATACCTGGTCGGATGAACCCCCTTATCCAGCAACTCTTGCAGCCGAGTTATTAATTCCTTTATCTCGAAGGGAGCTAATCGATACGGTGCCTTGGCAACAAGTTGGGCACTAGGTGTCAATTCGATCTGGAACTCGATCTCGCGGTCCGGTAGCACACCTGATAGATCCTCCGGGAAAACGTCTGGAAAGTCACACACGACCGGTACGTCGGACCATCGTGGTACTGACGCATCCGCATCTTTCATGTAGGCTAGATAGGCACCAATTCCACGTCTCTGCCACAACCATCTAAATTACTTTCGAGATCTACTAACTTTATCGCCGTAAATCGTCACCGAACTCCATCGGGCGCGGTCAATCGAATCATCTTCTTGCGATACCCAATGTTTGCCTTATTGGCTGCTGAAACAAGTTCACAGCGGACATACGAGATCCACAGAGAACATCCAAAGTCCACAGTGGATAGCCATAGTCCACAGCGGATGAAACAAGTTCACAGTGGATGAACAAGTTCACAGTGGACATGCAAGGTCCACAGCGGACAGTTCAATATCCACAGCGGATGACATAAAATCTCCTCAAGGGTCCACAGTGGGCATGAAAAGTTTACAGCAGACAACCAAATGCCAAAGTGTCCACAGCGGACACATTAATAATGTCCAAGTGTCCACAGCGGGCAGTGGGTGTCCACAGCGGACATACGAGATCCACAGAGAACAGCTAAAATGGCCAAGTGTCAATAGCGGACACTCTAATGTCTATTGCGAACATCAAGTTCAGCTCCTGCAATGCAAATCATGCAATTCTCGCCCCATACATCACTTCTAAACATACCCTTAGCATGGATCTACCAGCTAACACCCTTAAAACCTCACTAACAATCATACAACAACATGGAAATCAGTTAAAAACATACATCCTCATAACTAGTCGTACATTTCATAGAACATCGTAGCTTGGTTTAAAAATCTTCTTTTTAGTATGCATAATAGCCCCAAGCAAGTGGAAAACCAGTAAAATAAGGGATCTAGAACTCACCTCACCAGCTTTCGAGTAGAACACTTCAAACCCGAGAGCCCACTTGAAGTTCCAGCACCTAAAACCCACGAAAACGAGCACTAAACACCAGAATCTCTGTCCAGAAGCTTGAACCCAGCAGAAACCGAGAAGAACATCTTGAAATCTTACCTTTTGAAGATTTTCTTCCACTTTCTCTCACTAAAACCGGTTGAGAGCTTCTCTCTCCTTGCAGCGGAAATCAGATGCATGGAAATGGGGGTGTGGGCAGCCATCCCCTGGTTTTTGAGCCCACTAGTGGCAAGTTTACCACTTGCACACTTTAACCCCCTTTACTTTTGAAAAATGTTATCTTTCCCCTTTTTATAAATTTTTGGGTGTTACATAGCAACTCCCATCTGCTGAGGAGTCCTGCTACACTAAATTAATGACTGATTTGCACAAAAAGAAGAAATGAAGACATTCTTAAATTCAGTAGCATTATCACTTCTTAAAGATTTATCTTTAAGATCCATTTGATTCTCAATTTTAGTGATAAAGGATTTTCTGATTTCTGATGTTTCTGACTTGTGTAGTAG
>CM046427.1:42176865-42191865 GCA_025506505.1 Flaveria sonorensis | reverse complement strand
AGCAGCCGTCATCGGATATATGTACCTATGCTTGCCAAACATGTACTTCTTGTGAGTTTTTCCAGTTTTGATGTTCGACCCATCCTTTGATTTTTTTTTATTTTTTTTTTAATTTTTTCTTGGGCTGGAGCATGAACTTGTACTTTTTTTTAACTTGATTGTCTTTTGATTCTCTTATTTGTGGCTTGAGTTTCCATGACATACTCTTCATCATCTTCATCACCATAAAGGCAAGATCAGTTGTTCTTCTCGGATACTTTGGTCCTTATAACGTGTGTTATTGTAGCATGGCACAAACCGGTCAAAGATGAGTTGATCTTGTAAATAATAGGTGTGTTGGCCATGTTCAATTTGAGTCGGCATTACCAGGAAACATGGTTGAGTTTGCATGACGGGTCATGGCCTTGGTTAGTATTGGAGAGGATGATTTTTGTCCACAAAAAAAACATTGAGATCTCATTTATTTAAATAAGAGTAGTTACAACAATTTAGGATACAAATTAGGAAAATATGACTAATTACAATCAATCAAATTAAAGGCGTAATAATGGAGAATAATTCTCCCGATTACCCCCCCTCAAGCGGAATAGGTGAGCATACTCGTAAATATTTTCGAAATGATTCAAACAACGGTCTTGGTAGCGGTTTAGTGAAGATGTCTGCCACCTGAAGCTTGGTTGGAACGAACTTCGTGTATAGCTTACCGGATGATACGAGCTCTCGAACAAAATGATAATCAATGTCAATGTGTTTTGCTCGTTTATGAGCAACCGGGTTTTGACTTAGAAAAATGGCACTAAGGTTGTCACAAAGTAGAGTAGGTCGCTTGTTTGGTAACGCATTAAGATCCTTGAGAAGATGAGTGATCCAGATGAGCTCAGCTGCAGTATTTGCCATAGCCCTGTACTCAGACTCACAGCTTGAACGAGAGACGGTGGGCTGCTTTTTAGCACTCCAAGATACTAAATTTCCGCCAAGAAATATGGAATACCCGTATGTAGATTTCGTCGGGTTTCAATGCACCGAGCCCAGTCGGCATCTGAATATCCCACAAGTTTCGAAATAGTGGGAGTAGTGAATCGTAACCCATAAGTAATAGTGCCTTTGACATACCTCATGATTCTTTTAACCATTTGAAAGTGATCATCCGTAGGTGCTTGAAGAAATTGACTTGCTTGATTTACCGCATAAGAAAGATCAGGTCGTGTGATAGTTAGATATTGCAAGGCACCTACAAAGGACAGGTACATTGTGGGATCGTGAAACGGTTTGCCATTACTTGCGAAGACATCATTGGTAGCAAGTGGACTGGCCACGGGTTTGGAATCAAGGAGTCCTTCTCGAGTGAGAATATCACGTGCATACTTCGTTTGACTAAGGAACAATCCATCCATATTGTGTGAGACTTCAAGGCCTAAAAATTAGTTTAGTTTGCCTAAGTTTTTTATTGCAAATTCAGATTGCAATTGATTAATGAAGTGTTGAATCGATGGAGCATGGTTCCCGATGATTATGATATCATCAACATATACCAAGAGATAAACGAGAGAAGCACCACGATGGAAAATAAATAATGATGTGTCGGCTTGGCTACACTTGAAACCTTGTTGAATAAGAAACGTGCTTAGACGTTGGAACCATGCTCGTGGGGCTTGCTTGAGACCATAGAGGGCTTTGTCAAGATGACACACATGGTCGGGCTTTTGAGGATCAACGTAGCCCAGTGGTTGTTCCATTTAGACGACCTCACTAAGACGACCATTTAAGAACGCGTTATTCACGTCAAGTTGGTGCAATTTCCAACGGTTCGACACAGCAAGAGATAGAACAAGACGGTCGGTGGTGGCTTTAACTACGGGACTGAAAATATGCGAGAAATCAAATCCCGGGATTTGAGAAAAGCCTTGTGTGACAAGACGTGCTTTGTCCGATCTATAGAACCGTCAGCATGGTATTTGGTGCGATAAATCCATTTGGACCCGACTACATTGGCATGAGTCGGACGAGGAACAAGTGTCCACATTTTGTTTTTGTAAAGAGCGGACATCTCCATGTGCATGGCCTCGCGCCAATGCCTTTCTTTAAAACCGGTTTTGAAACCTTTGGGATCGGTTTTAGATAATAATGCTTGAAGAAGCGGAATAGAAGATATAGCATGAAGATTCATGATGTGTTTGGGTTTTGAAATGCCGGCCTTTTTACGAGTGATCATGGGATGAGAAGATGGCACGGTTTGGGTAGACATGGTCGAAGGTGGGACAAAAATGGGTGGCATTTGAAGGACGGGTGGTGGGGTGACATCAGTAGAGGTTGGGGGGTTGGTATTAGTTGAACTTTATGGGGTTATGCTTACTGATGTGGGAGTGGGATCCATGATTGGAATGTGTGGTTGAGTGGCTTGGGCTGAAGGGTGAGATGAGTCTGATGAGCAAGAAGGGCATGAGTTCAGTGATAAGTTTTTAGTATGGGTTTCTGATGGAGATTGTGTTTGTGAAGTATTTGTGGATGGGGCCAAGTCTTCGTGATATGAGCTTAAAAATAAAATGCCAATGTTACTATGTGAGGTGGATGTATGAGAAGAAAATGGTAGACATGTTTCATCAAATTTTGCATGTCGAGTGATGTACGTCCGACCGGTAGTTGGATCTAAGCATTTATACCCTTTGTATTGAGTGCAATAGCCAATGAAGATACATGCAATGCTTCGAGGAGCAAGCTTGTGAGGAGCATAAGGACGTAAATATGGAAAGACACGACACCCAAACACTTTGAAGTTGTTGTAGATCGGAACCGATTTATAAAGTAGCTCATACGAAGATTTGTCATCTAATACTTTTGTGGGAAGACGATTGATGACATGAGCGGCCGAGGAGAAGTCGTCTACCCAAAATTCAACGGGAGCATTTGCACCGAACAACATGGCAAGACCGGTTTCGGTTAGATGTCGATGTTTTCTTTCGGCCCGTCCATTTTGTTGGGGAGTGTATTTGATGATGTGTTCCGTTAGCCTGAAAGAATCTTTGTACTTTATGATTTAAGAATTTGGTTCCACCACACTTTGAAACACTTTCAATTTGCGTGAGAACTGATTTTGAGCAAAAGTAACAAAAATATTGAGTACCCCATAAAATTCAGACTTTGTTTTTAGTGGATAAAACCAAGAAAACCGTGAATAATCATCAATAAATAACGCATAGTAACGATAACCATCTCTAGAAGGGACGGGTGCGGGTCCTCACAAATCACAATGTACCAAATCAAGCGCGTGAGATGCACGTTTATCATTTAAAGTAAATGGCAATTTGTGTTGCTTAGAAAGTTCACAAGATTCACAAACATGTGGTTTAGGTAAAAGGGAAGTTATACGTAAAAAACCAAACTTATTCAAAACTGAGATAACATCAAAAGCAACATGCCCGAGACATTTATGCCATAATTCAAAGGATGCCATAGATGGAGAAATGGTAGATGCTGTGAGTGCTTGAAAACTGGGACTTAGGACATAAAGCCCGTCTTTAAGGGTTCCTTTTGCGAGTGTTTTCTTGGTGGCCATGTCCTGAATTTGAAAATGAGAACGAGAAAACACAAAATCAACCGGATAATCATTAGTCATCTTGCTAACTGCAACAACTTTTTGGTTAGTTCAGGAACTATTAAAACGTCCTTTAGTTTCAAGTGAGGACTAATATTAAGATTTCCAATACGAGAAATGGAAAGAGCATTACCATTTCCAACATATACTTTTGCATTACCATGGTAGGGTACGGAGGAATCAACATCATTGGGTGAAGGAGCCATATGTAGTGTGGCTCCAGAATCTGAGTTCCAATCTGGATTGTAGTCGTTTAGGTTGCAATCGGCATGAAATGCTTGTGCCAAATTTGCAGCGGAGTAGGAAGATTTGTTTGCATATGAGGCCAAATCCGGACATGAGCTTGCGTAATGGCCATCATGTCGACAGAGTTAACAATGAGGATTGTGACGCCCCTTTCCACGAGATGAATAACCACCACGAGACGATGAACCACGACCCGACTGACCTCGCCCCCCACGAAATGGTGACCGTGGTTATTGTTGTTGGGCCATGAAAGCTACAAGGGAAGGTGCGGGATTAGAGCCATGCAGGGATGTGACAAACAGTTCATGACCTTCGGCTTTGGCAAGTAAGTCACGAAATAGAGGCCTTGGCTGAATCGCTCGTTGGGCCGTGGAAAACGTTTCAAAAGCCGAACCCAAACCGCAAAGAAACCAGTGACATTTGTCATTTTCGGGAACGGGGCTGCCGATGGTTGATAATTGGTCGCAAAGAGATTTAAATTTCTTACCATAGTCGGAGACTGAAAGCACACCCTTTTTTAGATGCCGTAGCGCATCCTTGAGATTCTGAGATCGTTCCATCGAATCATGACTGCATGCCGACTCAAGGGCGAGCCAAACTTCTCGAGAAGATGATAGGCCAAGAGCTTCGGCCATGGCCTCCTCGGTAAGAGACGATTGCAGGAGCAAAAGAATACGTTGGTCGGACTCGAACCAAGAAGCATATTCAGGATTAGGGCTCTCCTTTGCATCGACAGTTAAGGTTTTGGAAGGAGCGGGATATGAACCGTCAACAAAACGGTACCAATTTTGGTGATGAAGAAGGGGTATGACTTGATTTCTCCAAAGTAAGTAGTTTGAAGAGGTGAGTTTTATAGTGAACATGTGAAGGAGGGTGTTCATGGGGAGAGTAGAGTTAGAAGATGAGGTTGCCATTGTATGGAGGAGGCTGTCGAAGAAAACTAAGGGGTTAGATGGTGGGTATGGATCAATTGGCTGATACCATATTGGAGATGATGATTTTTGTCCACAAAAAAAACATTAAGATCTCATTTACTTAAATAAGAGTAGTTACAACAATTTAGGATACAAATTAAAAAAATATGACTAATTACAATCAATCAAATTAAAGGCGTAATAATGGAGAATAATTCTCCCGATTAGCTAGAATTTAGACCAACGTCTCTAGAACGTGAACCGCCTCTCCTCGATCTACTATCGGTTCCTCGTGGTTTAACAATTTTTTAGGCTACACCTACTCTTGATTTTTCGGGGGAATCCATAAAAATATATTGTATTATTTGTGAGTTCAAATATAATATTTGTTGATATAGAAAACAGGAAAATAGGTAGTGTATTTATAGGTTCAAAAATAACTTAAAAAACCCAAAATAGTTGTTGGAGGGGGGAGGGGGATACATGCGAAAAAACCGAAAATAGTGGTTATCGGAAGCCACTATGGTACTAGCATGTATTCGTGCCTAGCCGAGAAGCCATGGGGAGTAGCCGCTAAGCGCCGCACCACTCTTATAACTTTCAAAATATAATATTTTTTCTTAAATTGAGAATATACCGTTATGCTATATTTGTTTTTATCTATATTTTAACATAAATTTTATTTAAAACCAAAGCCGGTCAAATATAATATATTTTTGATTTTTTTATTTTTAAAGTCCAACACACATTTTCCAAAACATTTAGCAATTTAACATATATTGTTGCGACAAGTTTATCTGTATCTACTTTTTGATATATATTTTGTTTAACATAGAGCCGTTGTAACGAGCGAGTCTAAAGCTTATTTTGGATTCTCTTTTATAACTTATATAATATGATGGTTTCTAATATTCTAAACATGTCATTGCAATATGGTTATTTTTATTTACGTTTTGATATAATATTTTTCAAAATCAAGTAGTTCAAATATAATATACTTTTACTTATTTTGCTTTTAAAACACATTCGTTTTTCTTAACATTCACTTTCACAACAAAATATTATTTTATTAAATTACAAATATATCATTAGATAATTCTTATTTTATTATTTTATCTAGGTTTTGATAATAAAATATTTAACCCTGAGGTGTTACAACTTAATGGTCATAGTTGAAGAAGCACTACACTTAGATTAAGAGTATTAGACCCTTATCACTTCTCGCTTCTGCTAGCTACACATCTTAGCACACTATTTGATCTAAAATTCTTTTTTGATTAACTCATATTAACCAATGACACTTACGTCTTCAATGTAACCAATTTTATGCTTACGAAGGAATCACTCGAATGTACAATTGACCCGTGGTATATTAACTCCGATTACAAGGAAATTTTACCATACAAGTACATGTATATACATATACACATACATACATGTATGTACATGCTCTCTTTTATTATATTTCTTCAATCTTTTCATTTTTATCTTATAAATACCAAATTATAACATTACCGTCGTCATAATATAATTTCATATCTGGATGAGTTTTCCATGCAAATAAAATTTTGTATTTCTTATTTATATTAAATAAAATTATTAATTAAAGAGTAAATTGTCATTTTCATCCTCGAGGTTTGGATTGTTTTGCCATTTGCATCCAAAAATAGTTTATCTCTTATCTGGCTTCCTAACTTTTTAAAAACTTATCATTATCATCCAATCCTGTTATTTAAATTAATTTGGGTGTTAAGTGAACGGATAATTATGGCTTTTCAACAATATCCATGTAAAAACCATTATATTGAAATCATTAAACGTTAAGGTATAAAATCATTATTTTGGAATAAAATAATATATTATTGATGTATAAAGACATTATTTCCCTTTACTTAAGTGAAACTTAACACTTAAATTAATTTGACTAACGAGATTGCATGATAATGACAAGTTTTTAAAAAGTTAGTGAGCCAGATGAGGAAAATATTTTTTTTTGATATAAATGACAAAATAGGCCAAAACTTGAGGATAAAAATAATAATTTACTCTTAATTAAAATATAAAATTGTTGTTCAACCAAGAGCTAAACAATTATTAGTAATATTGATGAAAGAAGAACACAGTTTACATTAATGTGTAACTATTCCTAATAAACCTATACTATATAAGAAATAGAAGTTTTGGTGGGACACATACTCTCTGGTGCTTCCTCACCGTTATTATCCAGCATCGCTCTCTTGTTAAATGATTAGACACATGGAACTTTTTGGTAACTCATCACCTTATTTTATGTTTCTCTACTATTAAATAACGATATTAAAAAATAAATCTTAGATACTTATGAATTTTTGAATTCAAATTTTTTTTATCATTAGTTAAATTTCTCAACAGTTTCATAATTTCTAAAATATCATTACTAAATACTATTTGTTTTATTCAATCCCATGTTAATACATGGATTTTCTAAACTAGGGAGTTACATAAAGTAAGAAAAACGAAAATATGCAACAACTATTTATAAATCTTCAAATATTTCCTTATAAACAACATTTGATGTTCTATTTGAAACCTTAAAATTTTTATCTAAAAACAATAAAGTGTAGTTGATGAATTAAAAAAAAAATACCTGTAAATAAAAAAACAAGAATAAATCTAGCTAACCGATAAAGATGATGAAACTAAATGACTTTTAAACATCAACACGTAAGTCTAGTACAGTCTTTAATGTTATGTAAAGGAATGAATAGATGAATAGAATTATTTTTTAGGTGTTTGAAAATTTGTTATTGGAAGGTTGACATTTATAATTTTTACCAATAGATGTAGTACACGTATCATTGGATAATTTAACAAATAAAAGAGAGTTTAGGAAGTAACTAATATGGAAATAATATCCAACAATATTAAGCGATTAAATTGACCTCATTTTATGACATTCTTGTTTTAGAAAATTATCATATTCAAGGGTTGAAGGTCAAATAATATAACAGTTAAAAGTATAACTAAGATATAATTTAAATTTTTTTTTTAAGTTAAGTAAAGAGATAAATAGAATGAATTTCTTTATTTATTTAACTAAGAACATTACTGAATTTATAACTATAATTCATTTAACAGTATTGATCTCATTATTATACTGTTTTTTATTATATTTCTTAAATAATTGGGAAATGCAAGAAAATTTTTTTGGTAAGATAACAAATGAGTTGTAGAGAAAAACGTAATACATCAGTTAATTTAGTGTATACGTATTAATATTTAAAACAAATTTTTAGGTAAATTAGGAATGTGTAATATATAATTGGTTTTATAAGTGTAAAATGGGAGGATTTATGTGCGTGCACATGTGGAAAAATTCAATTTGGATCTTAGGCGTACATCTTAGTTAATTGCAATATGAAAAAGTAGTTACTCTTTAGTTAGAGATTACTTAAGTTATGTGTATGTTTATGTTTTAATCAGAAAAGAAAAGACACCAATGGTTCAACGAAAGTGGATATGAAAGCATGCCTAGGTTTGAATAGCTTTTTTTCTATATTACAATTACAATTATTTATATAGGCTTGATGGGTATGAATATGACCAATAAAAAGGTAGGCATAAAAAGATAAAATCTATATTTACACTTAAATATAACAAATATTATGTAAGCAGAAGAAACTACTCCATTCAAGTTGCTCTAGGTCATCTCATTGAATGCAACCCAATATAAAAAATGTCTTACTTTTAAAAAACATACATAATTTTGTTTACTAGTCACACACAACGACTTGGTTTTAAAAAAAAATAATCAAACGCGTGTGTAATATAACCATTGTCGTATAATATGTTGGGAACTTAAATAACATTATGTTTTTTATGAACGAATTAAAAAATATTATATTTAACACAGTTTGTTATAAATAAAATTTATATTGAAACTTAACTAAATTAAGCACATCATAGCTTTATATTCGAAATTTTATAAACATTATTTAAGGTACGAAAAAAAAAAGTATGTTTTAAAGTACCCTTATGAGCTTGTACCTAGGTCAATTTTTTTTCAAAATTTAATATCAAAATGTGCTACTGGTTATACATTGTACTTGCTTTATATATATATATATATATATATATATATATATAATATATATATATATATATATATATATATATATATATATATATATATATATATGTACGTACGTGTGTATATATATATATATATATATATATATATATATATCTATATAATATATATATATATATATACATGTATATATAATATACGTATCTATATATATACCGTATATATATATATATAATATATATATATATAATATACACGTATATATATATAGTACGTACGTGTACGTATATATACGTACGTACGTACGTATATATATATATATATATATATATATATATATATATATATATATTATATATATATATATACGTATCGATATATTATCGAACATATATATATATATTCTATATATATATATACACGTAATATATATATGTATGTCGCGTACGTACGTACTCTATATATATCGTACGTACGTACGTATATATATATATATAGATATATATATATCTATATATATATATATATATATATATATTTGTGTTATATATATATATATATGTTTGTATATATATGTATGTATATATATATGTATATATGTATATATGTTTGTATATAGGTCTGTATATATATGTATTATATATGTATATCTATATATATATGTATGTATGTCTATGTGTATATATGTATATGTATATGTATGTATATATATATGTATATATTTTTCCATTATATGTATATGTATATATATACATACATATATATACATACACACATATATATACCTTATATATATATATATATATATATATATATATATGTATACATATATATTTATCTTAACAGATTATCATAATAAAAAGAGATCTAAAACCTAAACAATGGTAAAAATTTAAGAGGATTGTTGGGATATGGTTACAGCCCATCTAAGATGTTAATGTGGTAGTCGAACTGTGGGGACCCGTTTAAGCCATAAAGCCAAGAAGGCGTGGGGCGTTTTGGGTCTGACCTTCACTGATCACATATTAGCATCCTGGACAACGGCTGTGTAAAATCACCAAAAGTCCCAGGCGTTTCTCTTAACCTCTTTTGTTTTGTCTGAGTTATTTGGTTTTTCCTCTTTTTCCATACAAGGTCCCGTCTTTTATGTATCAGATCCATGTTAATTCTGTTGAAGTATGTGTGTATGTTTCAACACTTAAATCTGATATTTAAATATGAATATTTTAAGATCTGAAGATACTGTTAAAAATAGTATGGAGGAAGAATATGACATTCCTTATATTTTGATTTATTAAATAAATGGATTATTCCAAATTGATTATAAACTAATATATAAATTAGGAACTTTGAAAAATTGGGATTAAAACAGTCGTTAAAACAACCGAGGAAACATTTCTTAAACAAAGATGAAATGATAATAAATTATTATCAAAAAGAGATTTACAAAAATATAACACAGAATATAAATTTATTCATATAGGTCTTGTGCAAATTGCATTTAAGCCTTTAACTTTATAAGGCTTACCAGAAAGGTTTTGTAACAGCTCTTAGAGATGCTAGAAACTTAAATTGGAAACAATCCTTTATGAGAATTGTTCAATCTAGTCTGGCTCATGGCCAAGGTTATTTTAATATTTATCATAATTTGCAATAATCATTGTCTGATGTTGATATTTTAGATGCTTTAACTTTAAATGTGAAAACGCATGGCTACAATTATGTACAAGGATCAGAGGTAATATGTATCTGTTATAGGATTTATTATAAGTCTTTGTTTACGCTTAATCCTCATTGCAAAATGGTATATAAACCTTTGAATGAAACTATTCTAATAGAAACTAATTTTAGTAAAGCTAATATTACTACTAGAAGAAGAATTAAATGAGAAGAAATTAATTTTCTAGAAATTGAATATTAGATAAAGTGAATCCAAATGGTATATAAACCTTTGAATGAAACTATTCTAATAGAAACTAATTTTAGTAAAGCTAATATTACTACTAGAAGAAGAATTAAATGAGAAGAAATTAATTTTCTAGAAAATTGAATATTAGATAAAGTGAATCCATCTCAACAAAAATGTGGATAATAATCCAATAAATATTTCACAAACTAATGAATGGTCAGTACAAATATAATTTGAAAATAATAAAATAAAATGCGAACCCTCTTTGTCAAAATCGGTGTCATCACACTATTATAGTTCTTCTGTAGATTACACCGTTAGAAGTCCTTCTATGGCATCAACATCCAGGATTAGGGAAGAATTTCCTGAAAGAAAAATACAGAGATCATACCTTTTGTTCCATGGTTTATTAAAAAATATACTAATAGTATTATTTCGGTTATAGAAAGAAATTTTAATATTAATGGTAATATAGTTTCAAATATTTTCCCTCCTAGTAATGGTTTAAAATAGAAAAACAAAGAGAAGAAATGTATTATCAAGCTTTTCAAAAATTATTGGAAGGTGAAACCTTACAGATAACGATTTTCTCATATAATGGGTAATAAACAACAAAATTATTCAACTTTATTTAATAATAATCGAAGAACAACTCCAGGATATTTCAAAAAAGATAGATAAAATATTATGCCATTTCAAAGAAAAACAAAGTATCATAATAAATGACCAGATAAAAGAAAAAGAATCTATTGCTACTCCAAGCATTCAGTTACCTCCTAAGGTAACAGATTTCAAAATGAAATTTGAAGAAAATTTAATGCAAACATTAAATGATTCAATTATATTTTAAAAAATCTAAAATAAATACATTAATAAATTTTGAAGATAGTCTAAAAGAAGAAGATTATAAGCAAAGATTAATGATGAGATTATGAATTATATAAGTTTGCTAATAAGCCACTCAGAGAATGTATAATTATCCTAGGCCACTCCACAGGATTTCTAATAGAAGAACAAAAATACATAGTGAATAAATCTTATAGTGGAAAAAATGATCTATGAATGAAACATAGATGGTCAACAGAAGGACAGATTTAATATACTGTCCATAGGATGCTTATGTAAGCATTTTGTTAAAATAATAAAATACACTAAGACAAGGCTCAGTGATTATATCAGGTTTTACAGGCCAACTTAAAGGTTGGTGGGATATTATCTATTAGATTCAGATAGAGAAAAAATCCTCAATAGTACAAAAGAGGATAATGGTGTTATAGATAACAAATCAGTTTATACTTTGATAGTTAATATAATAGAATATTTTACAGGCAGATGGTCTGATAATTCGAGAATATTAGGACTCTTCTATAAAATCTTAAGTGTAGAACCCTAAAATGTTTTTAGGTGGTATAAGGATCCTTTCCTAAGCAGTAATGGAACTCCCAGAGTCTAATAGCTCACATTGGAAGTCAAAATTCATAGATGGCCTCCCTTATCTATTCGCAGAAAGAGTTAGGAATAACTTAGAAAAGGAGGAATTTAGTATAAATTATGATGTTATACTTACGGCAAGTTAATAGGAACTTGTATTCAAGAAGGTTTTAAATTTATGTAAGAAATTAAATTACCAACATTAAGGAAGCATTCTTTAAATGAGAAAAACAATTAGGGGAATTCTGTAGTCAATTTGGCATAGGGGAAACCTTAAGTAATCCTAAGAAAATTAAGAAATCATATCCCTACCACATCAGAAAAAGAAAAGGAAAGGAAAGATAAAAAAATACAAGAATTCCAAATCGAAGAACATAAACTTCGTATAAACATAAGTCAAAATTAATTTGTAAAAAATGTGAGAAAATTGGTCACAAATCAAAAACCTGCTGGGTTAGAAAAAAGCTTAATAAGCTAGAAGATGAAGAATTAAAAAATCAAATATCAAAAATATTATTAGAATCAGATTCTGAATCTGATCAATCTTTTAATGAAGATTTAAATATTTTAGAAAATGCAAATTTATACTCTTCTGAAGAAGAAAACTGTTGCAAAAACAATTGCTGTAATTATACTTCAGAAGAAGAAAAAAATATTTATCAAATAATTTTACAATTTCAAAATATAGAAATAAATGTATTAACAGTGAAATAATTGAATTATTAAAGTGGTAGATGATTCACAGATTAAAGAGAAAATAATCTTTTCATATATAGAAAAACACAAAGAAGGTCCTTCTTGTTCAAATTCTAAAGATCAAAAACCATTTTCTTTGGCTGAATTAAAAATTCAACTAAATCAGAGAAATAAAGATAAAAAACCTGTTGATATACAACATTAAAAAATGAAATTGATAATTTAAAACTCAGAAATAAAGATTTTACAACAAAATATAAAGAAGTAGACCATAGAATAATATGTCTATAAAATGATAAATTAAACTACACACAATGTAGAAGAATCAGAATTATATCTGAAAATATAAGAGAAAGAAATAAAGATTTTACAACAAAATATAAAGAAGTAGACCATAGAATAATATGTCTAGAAAATGATAAATTAAACATACAACAAATAGAAGAATCAGAATTATATCTGAAAATATAAGAGAAATTATTACTTCTCAAAAATGGCATGGAAAAATTAAACTATTAATAGGAAATGACTTCTTAATAGAAGTAATTACACTCTTCGACAGTGGTGCAGATTTAAATTGTATACACGAAGGATTAATTCCTACAAAGTATTATTATAAAACTACTACTCATACTCTCAGTCATGCTGAGAAAGGTAAATTAGAGGTAAATTATAAAATTCCTCAAGCTTTTATTTGTCAGAATAATACCTGTATTAGTACAAGCTTTGTACTAGTAAAAAATCTTAGAAACAAGTTATACTTGGAAGCCCTTTCTTTGATAAAATCTTTCCATTAAAAACCGTAGACCGTACTGGAATAATTGGTACGTATGAAGGAAAAGAAATTGTTTTTAAATTCATTTCTAATCCAATAACAAGAACATTAAACAATTTAAAAGATGAATTGCTGAAAGCAAAGATAAATCAAATTGAATTTCTGCAAAAAGAAATATTTTCTTTAAACATTCAAGAAAGATTAAATAATCCAAAATTACAAAAAAAGATTAAAGTAATAGAATATCAATTTAGTTTACAAATATGTAATGATCATCCTAATGTTTTCTGGGATAGAAAGAAACATATTGTTTCACTTCCATATGAAGAAAACTTTAATGAAAGTCAAATTCCGACCAAGGCGCGACCTTGTCAAATGAATTCTGAATACATGGAATTATGTAAGCAAGAGATAAAATCTCTTTTAAACAAGAATTTAATAAGAAATTCAAAGTTTTCATGGTCAGGTACAGCCTTTTATGTTAATAAACATTCTGAACAGGAAAGGGATGTACCAAGGTTAGTCATTAATTACAAACCACTTAATAAAGTATTAAAATGGATTAGGTATCCTATACCTAATAAGAAAGACTTGTTAGATAAGTTATATGAGTCAAATATATTTTCTAAATTTGATTTAAAATCAGGATATTGGCAAATACAAATTGAAGAAAAAGACAGATATAAAAGTGATTTTACAGTACCTGTTGGGCATTACGAATGGAATGTTATGCCATTTGGATTAAAAAATGCCCTTTCAGAATTTCAAAATATTATGAATGATATTTTTATCCCTTATAGTGAATTTATCATTGTTTATATTGATGATATACTTGTATTTTCAAAAGATATTGAAACTCATTTTAAACATTTAGAAATATTCAAAAATATAATTTTAAAAAATGGTTTAGTTATATCTAGACCAAAGATGTTACTTTTTCAGACTAAAATTCGATTTTTAGGACATAATATTAACCAAGGAAATATAATTCCAATTAGTAGAAGTATCGAATTTGCATCTAAATTTCCAGATGAGATTCTAGATAAAACTCAATTACAAAGATTTCTTGAAAGTTTAAATTACATTCTTTCTTATTATAAAAATTTAGCAGAAGATACTGCTTTACTATACGATAGGCTAAGGAAAAATCCTAAGTCATGGTCTATCGATCATACTAAAGCAGTTCAAAAGATTAAGCAAAATGTTCAAAACTATTCCTGCTTAATGATAGCAAACCCAGAATGGGAAAAGATTATGGAAACTGATGCCTCAGACATAGGGTACGGAGGTATATTAAAACAGATATCACCAATTAATAAACAAGAATATCTTGTTAGATTTCATTCTAGAAAATGGAATGAAAGCCAA
>CM046427.1:42014365-42171865 GCA_025506505.1 Flaveria sonorensis | reverse complement strand
GCAATCCATGTCATAGGTTATTGAATAAAGTAACTAGGGATGATGAACAAATGTACAATCAAACCTTGACAGATTACAAGATTACAAGATTACAAGATTAAACGATTAGCTAAGTGTACTTGGTTTAACACCAATTGGCTTGTCAGGCCCATTGATCTATGACGTCGCCAGACTAGCAATAGTTAATGATTGTACATATGATAGTCATCACATGGTAATTACAAGTGTTCAACTAACCACGACAAATAAGAGGAATTGCCCAAGTGTTTACAAGATTCGAACGAGTTTACAAGTGCATTTATCATAAGGTTAACATGTTTCACCCCAAAGTATGAAAATATATAAAAAGGGTATGGAAAAACTCACATGATAGTAAAGGATGAATAATAAATCTTGTATATAATGCCAACGATTCGTTAACGTTCACTTAAACGAAACGTCGTATTAAGTTAATCATGGTGATTTTGGTGTTATATTTATAAATCATCTGTCTATGATTTTCAAGTTATTAAATAGATGTAAGTTATTATTATTTGGTAATTAAATAATTTAAATAATGATTTTATGATTAGCAATATAAATAAAAGTTAAACTTTTATTATCAAATGATCATTATTTACTATTTAATAAAATAGCAATTTTATAGATTTAAAAGATTAACTAATTATTACAATAAGTGTACTTTCAAAATATGTACATATATTTATCTTCTTAAAAAAAATATATATAAACAAATTTGTAACTAAATTTTATAACAATAAGGAATTCATTAAATTAAAATTATTTAAAATTAAGTGAGGTTTATTATAATTTCAAGTTAATACTTGATGATGTTTTATAATTTCCTTTTTATAATCTTTAAAATAATTAAGTAAAAGAAATAATAATTTAAAGTGGATTTTCTAATGAAATTAAAAGAAAATTAATTTTTATATCATTTTTGATAAAAAATGATTTTTATATGGTTACTAATAATATTTAAAACATTTTATGAAATTCAAAAGTTAATAAAACCCTTTTAAAAAAATATTGGCAGGGGGCCGGGGTCGAATCCGGGACCTCCTGCCTAGGAGCTCATGTTCTTAACCGGTTGGGCTGAGCCCAACTGATGTTATAGAATCGAAATTAAACCTTAAACCCCTTTTTCAGAAGATTCCCCAATTTGGGTTCAAGAACCCTAATTTGAAATCGTCCAAATTGACCATCGATTTGAAGTTTAAACCCAAATTAGTCATGGGGCTTTTATTCCCCATGTAAAATCGAATTGATTAACATCTACAATTACCTGATTTGATGTTGTTTCTTGATGATTTATGTTCGGACAAGTCGCGACTATTCTTGATTGAGTAATTCGAGGTGCGAGTGTGTTTTGTATCAAATTGAGAGTTCATAGAGTTTAGGAAACCCATTTCGAGCAAAAGCCCTTTAATTTATAGGTTCAATTTGATCTCGAATACTTCCAACGGCTACAACATTACTGTGGGCCGTTTCAGGTCGGTTTGAGTGAGTTTGATGCTGTTTCAGGTGAAATTAATCACCCTAATAACTTCGAAATGATTACTAGAACGTTGATGTTCGTTTAATTTGATTGTTTTTATGATTTGGGTGTAAAAACGGTTTTGGGTTTCGATAGTTAATTGGTTTCAGTTGAGACCGATGTTAAAGGGTCGACTTTAATGTGTTCAAGGTTCGAAACTGTTGCACAAGCTTTAAAGGATGAGTTAATCGAGTTTAAACGGTTTGTTTCGAGGTTTTGGGGTTGGCCGGACTCTCGGCCGGAGGTGGCCGGAGTTCATGGCCGGGAAAACGGGGATAGGGGGGTTGGTTTAAATTATTTACACTTTGGTCCCTACGGTTTTTAAGATTCCCCTTTTAATACAAAGTTCAACTTTAAACATTTCCAAGAATTACAGTTTAGTCCCTGAGGTTTTAATTTTTGTTATTTTATGCCCAAAAATAAATTACAAGTTTTCTAAAATTCTAAAAATTATAAACTTGTATATATATATATTTATTTATTTACAAGATTAGCACTTAATATGCTTATTATTGTTATTAGTATTATTTTTATTATTATTTTCATTATTATTAGCATTATTATTATTATTATTATTTAATTACTTAATTATAACCAATTAAAATAATTCCAAGAAATTACAAATAAGTCCTCGTACTTGCATTAATAACAAAACAAGCCCTTATAAGAGATAAAGACGTTTAACGAACGTTAAATAAAAATACGAGAGGTCACAGTCTCCCCAACTTTAAGAAATTTCGTCTCGAAATTGAAGACAAGACTAAACAAAAAGATGAGGGTATTTCTTTCTCATATGCTCCCCGCGTTCCCAAGTGAACTCAGCTCCACGTTTGTTTTCCCAACGGACTTTAACGATCGGTGTAGTAGATGTACGGGTCTTCTTCAACGTTCGATCCATGATCTCGATAGGTTTTTCAACGAAGTGCAACGACTCGTCAATTTGGATTTCCTCCAAAGGAACATGCAAATTTTCATCAGCCAGGCATTTCCTCAGGTTTGAGACATGGAAGACAGGATGAACCCTGCTAAGTTCGGAAGGTAGTTCCAGTTTGTAAGCCACTTTCCTAATTCTTTTTAGAATATTGAAAGGTCCTACAAAACATGGGGCTAACTTACCCTTCTTCCTAAAGTGAACAACACCCTTCCATGGAGAGACCTTAAGAAGAACCATGTCGCCGACTTGAAATTCCAACGGTTTGCGTCCTTTATTGGCATAACTCTTTTGATGACTTCTAGCCACCTCCAGGTTATTTCGAATTTTGGAGACTTTGTCAGTCGTTTCTTGAATAAGTTCAGGACTAGTAACGAAATTCTCACCAATGTCAGTCCAACAGATAGGAGAACGACATTTACGACCATATAAAGCCTAGAATGGTGCCATCTTGATACTCGAGTGATAACTATAGTTATACGAAAATTCCGCCAACGGTAGATGCGTATCCCAGTCACCACCAAAGTCAAGGACATAAAGACGTAGCAAATTTTCAAGGGTTTGAATTGTTGGCTCGGTTGACCGTCCGTTTGAGGATGGTAAGCCGTGCTTAAATCCAGTTGAGTACCCAAGAGTTCTTGCATAGAAGACCAGAAGTGTGAAGTGAAACGAGCATCATGATCGAAGATAATGTGCAATGGCACGCCATGACGACTCATAATTTCATCGATGTAGATACGAGCCAATCTTGAAACCTTGTAAGTGTCTCGTATTGGTATAAAATGTGCCGTTTTGGTCAAACGGTCAACAATCACCCATATACTATCATGGCCACGAGAGGTTCGTGGTAACTTGGTTATGAAATCCATGGATATATGTTCCCATTTCCACATTGGGATTTCGGGTTGTTCAAGTAAACCACTTGGCCGTTAATGTTCGGCTTTGACCCTTGCACACGTAAGGCACTTAGAAACATAAGAAGCGATATCATTCTTCATTCCTGGCCACCAATATTGGCCACGTAGATCCATATACATCTTATTAGACCCAGGGTGAATAGAATATCGTGTTTGATGAGCTTCGTTCATGATGAAGTGACGGAGATTGTCGCGATTAGGAATCCAAAGTCGATTCAAAAAGAACCACATGCCATTTGGTTTTGTCTCCAGTTGTGACCAAACGTTAAATGCCAAATCTTCATCTTTCCCTTCCTCGGTTAACGCCGCTTGTTGAGCCTCGCGGATGCAAACCTCGAGATCACTATCAATCCTTATGTTTTGAAGCATGATAGTGGCCTCGTTAACATCCACATGAATCTCGGTGTCAAATTATCCTAATGTGTCAAACCATTGTCTTCGATCTCAGATTTCTTGAAGCGAGGCAGTCTTGTTGTGGATCTTACGACTCAGCGCGTCAGCTACAACATTCGCCTTTCCAGGATGATAGCGAATGTCGCAGTCGTAGTCGCTAATCAGGTCAACCCAACGCCTTTGTCTCATGTTGAGATCCTATTGATTAAACATGTGTTGGAGACTCTTGTGGTCGGTTTAGACTATACATTGCGTCCCGTAGAGATAATGCCGCCAGATCTTCAAAGCAAATACCACAGCACCAAGTTCGAGATCATGAGTTGTGTAGTTCACTTCATGAACCTTCAATTGCCTTGACGCATAAGCTATGACTTTTCCTCGTTGCATGAGAACACAACTAAGGCCTTGACTAAAAGCGTCACAATATACGGTGAAGTCATCATTTCCATCGGGGAGAGTTAAGATTGGAGCATTACACAGTTTGTGTTTCAAAGTCTCGAACGCATCTTCTTGTTCGGGTCCCCACTCAAAAAGTTTATTCTTTTGAGTTAGTTCCGTAAGCGGTTTCGCAATCTTTGAAAAGTTTGCAATGAACCTACGGTAATAACCCGCTAAGCCCAGAAAAGAACGAACCTCGGTTGGGGTCGTGGGAACACACCAATTCTTTACGGCTTCTATCTTTGCAGGGTCAACGTGAATTCCTTGGCTATTCACCACGTGCCCTAAGAATTGGACTTCTTCGAGCCAGAATTCGCACTTGGAGAACTTGGCATATAATTGTTCCTTCTTCAAAAGATCGAGGACTTGATGTAGATGCAACTCATGATCGAACCTTGTTTTGGAATAAATAAGAATGTCATCAATAATCACGATCATGAATTTATCCAAATACGGTTTACATACTCGATTCATGAGATCCATGAAGACAACAGGTGCATTAGTCAAGCCAAAAGGCATAACCATAAACTCATAATGTCCATATCGAGTACGAAACGCGGTTTTTGGAATGTCGTTGTCGTGAACACGTAGTTTATGATACCCAAAACGTAGATAGATCTTTGAGAATTGTGTAGCTCCTTGAAGTTGATTGAAGAGATCATCGATTCTAGGAAGAGGATATGGGTTATTGACAGTGAGTTTGTTGAGTTCCCGGTAGTCGATGCACGTACGGAAAGAACCATCTTTCTTTTTCACAAACAGCACGGGTGCACCCAATGGTGAAGAGCTGGTCGAATGAAACCCTTATCGGTCAACTCTTGCAGTTGACTAGCTAGTTCATGCATTTCAGACGGCGCAAGATGATAAGACGACTTAGCCATGGGATTCGCACCAGGAATCAGGTCGATTTTGAACTCAACTTCTCGCACGGGAGGTAACCCACTAAGATCCTCGGGAAACACCTCGGGAAAATCCCGCATGATAGGTATATCCTTCAGTTCTTTACCCTTGGCTTTCGTGTTGACTACGTAAGCCATAAAAGCTACGTAGTTTTTACTTAAGAAATTTCAGGCCTTAATACAAGACACGAGTTTAAGTCTTTACGATGATCTTCCCCCAAAGACCTTTAAGGTATCGCCCCATGGTAAAGGAATTCGGATGCACTTCTCGAAGCATATAATTTCCGCGTGTTGCTTGGCTAACCAATCTATGCCGATAATGATGTCGAAACTCCCCAGTTGCATTGGAATAAGGTGATGAGAAAATCTTGCTCGTTAAGACTTAAGGTGCAATCGCGTATCACGACGCCGACTTCGATAGACTTGCCATCGGCTACTTCGACCGTAAAAGATCTCTCTAAATTAGAACGCGGCTTGGAAAGAATAGGCTCGAACTCTAAAGACACCTCTTATCCGTCAAACAGTACAAAGCATAACGACTATTTACAGATACACACCCTCAAAAAATCCGCGAGCGGGCTTTTACCGCGAGGCGTTGGACATACCAGGATCTCAGTCATTAGTTACCAAGAACGACTCTATATGATTAATAAACAAAACCAGAGTTAACGTTTAAAATACTGCGGAAGCGTTTTTAAAACAGAAAACCCAAAACAAGTAGTATGTAAAGAGAATGCGAAAACATACGCGCCCCAAACACAAATGTTTAATATGAAAACAATCCCAAATTTGTAAACAAACAAATGTAGACAACTCAACGATGCTGGTGTGCGTGCTCCTAGGCAACTGGCAACCTTAACCTGAGAATAACATACTAAACAAGTCAACACATGGTTGGTGAGTTCAAGAGTTTGCGTTAAAATATAAACCAATCAACAGTTTCCAGAGCATAAGTAGTGTATTGCAATAGATAGCTAGTCTATTAACATAAAAATATTAATCATAGTGATTTCGAGATCGAAGCTGACTGTGTTACGTTTGTTGCCTCCCGTCAAGACTTACCAGGTCGTGACGAATATATGTTAGGACAAAATTGCACCCGTTTGACCTCGAGTCGCACAGGTGGGGCTCGTCAGACCCAGTAGTACTACCCAAAATTTCCCCGCTAGTCAATATTAACAATCCGAAAGTGTGAGGACTTTCCATGGTAAACAACACTATATCAATATTATACACACTCATATATAAAAGCGTTTGTGATCAACAGTATGCTATCTCCCCCAAAAGAGATTATGTAAAATGAGTGGGGCAAGAACTCACCTGATACGCGCAAGAATTAACTTAGAGCTTAACTTGAAAGAAATAGGGAAAGACAACCTTCAAAGGTCACCTAGAATACAAGAGTACATAAGCACGTGTACACAAAATCAACATGAAACCCTAAGTGCTCTACAAACCAAGGAACTCAAGGTTTTAGAAAGACAAGACACATTTGACCCAGTTGACCCGTTTGACCCGTTGGTGACATTATAGGTGATAACTGTTAATACTAACACAACAGCATGTCATACATGTTCACATACAACTTGATTACATATAGCACTTCATTAACCACATATACTACCTAGATCATCATGCAACTAGATATCACACAAGTCATGCGAATCACAACAGGCCAAAACAGATAACAAACCAAATCAACATCCCTATAACCTAAACAACACATTTCATCACCTTAGAAATCATCCATGAACACACTAGCATGATCCTAATATCCCAAACATGCTCAAATCATCCAATTCAAGGATTTGCACAATTAAAGTTTCCCTTTTGGGAAAGTTCATCCCAAATTCATCAAACTCACACTACATTCATGAATTCATCAATTATATACCAACTCAAGTCCATGACAACATCTAAACATGATCAACAACACCTAATCATCATGATTCATCAACATTCAACACCAAAAGTTACTATTTTTAGCAATGTATGAACTATAAGACATCTTCTTGATTTTAAATTGTTCATAACATCAACTTAGCATCTAATCATCATCACAAACACATCCATAACATACATACATCATCCAATCATCAATTCATGCAAAATAAAGTTACTATTATTAGTAACCTACGAACAACGTATCAAAATCATAGCTTTCTTGCAAAATCGACGTTAACTAGAATATATACAATCCAACTAACATAATAACAACATCAAACAACCAACATTCAACATCCATTTGATCCAATCGCCTCAAACTCTCGGCCAAGATGATCATATGAACAAACAACCAAAATCCAAACTTTCTTGCATAATCAACGTTAACTAGCATCAATACAACCTAACTAACATCATAACATCACCAAACAACCAAGAATTAACATTCAATTCCAGATTTTCAAACTAGGGTTCGGCCACCATGAAAAACCATCAAAAACATGTAAAAATCTAACCTTTAAACGTGTAATGGCTTGCAATTGATGATTCTAACTTGTTGTGATGCTTGAAATCGGTCCAAAATCGAATGGAATTGCTTGTTCTTGATGAAAACCGAAGTGTGTGTTTGTGTTTGAAGGTGTCGCGGCCGAAAGGGTGATTAGGGTTAGAGTTTTGATTTTTATTTTATTTAATAATCCATAATTACCCTTTTAACCCTTATAATTTGTATTTTATAAAAATTAAGCTTTTACACACTCCTTTAAATGTTTTTAACTAGAATAAAACATATAAACTAGTAGTAGCAATTATATGTATTATCTTTACAAGCTACAAAATTTACAAAGTAAATACACACGTTTCCACGTTACGCGATAAAATTACAGTTACATTTAAATCACATAAGCATAAGTTAATAATCACATTGTTAACTTAATTATCATCAATTTAACATTACTGATTATTGTTAAGTCACTAACGTTCAACGACAACTAGTGTGTGTGCACGACACGTGTATGCAAGACTTAACGGAACAAACGGATTTTGGTAACGGAAAATTACCGAATGTCACATTATCCCCATGTTGAAAGAATTTTCGTCCCGAAAATTGCGTTACATGGTGAGTGTTCCATCACTGGTCTACTGCATTGGCACAAGGAAATCGAAATCGTGTGAGTTTTGGATGAGTTGTCACATCATCCCCATGTTGAAAGAAATTTCGTCCCGAAATTTAATCAGTACCTTCGCCGGCTGGCATCGTCCTTTCGAATAGCTGAGGGTACTTAAGCTTCATTTGGTCTTCACGTTCCCACGTGAATTCTGGTCCACGTCTCGAGTTCCAACGAACTTTGACAATGGGTATCTTGCTTTGCTTAAGCGTTTTCACCTCACGATCCATCACTTCGACAGGTTCCTTAATGAAACGTAATTGTTCATCTACTTGAACTTCTTCCAGTGGTACGACCATCGTTTCATCCGTTAAACATTTCTTTAGATTTGAAACATGGAATACATCATGGATTCCACTCAATGAATCAGGTAAGGCTAGTCGATAAGCCACTGGACCAATTCTTTCCACTATCTCAAATGGTCCAACGTATCTCGGATTTAGCTTTCCTCGCTTACCAAACCGAACTACGCCTTTCCACGGTGAAACTTTTAATAAAACCTTGTCACCTATCTGAAATTCCAAAGGTTTTCGTCGTTTGTCAGCATAGCTTTTCTGTCTGTCTCGCGCTGCGGCCATGCGGTTTCTTATCTGAACAATCTTCTCAGTTGTCTCGTGTACTAACTTGGGACCCGTTAATTGACTATCACCAATTTCAGCCCAGCAAACTGGTGATCTACACTTTCTCCCATATAAAGCTTCAAAAGGTGCTGCCTTTATGCTAGTGTGATAACTGTTGTTGTAAGAAAATTCCACCAATGGTAGGTGAACTTCCCAGTTATTCCCGAAGTCAATCACACAAGCACGTAACATGTCCTCCAAAGTCTGTATAGTTCGCTCGCTTTGACCATCAGTCTGTGGATGATAAGCAGTACTCATATCCAATCACGTACCTAAAGCTTTCTGCAACGACTGCCAGAAGTGTGATGTGAAACGAGAATCGCGGTCAGAAATAATTGAGATCGGTACTCCATGCCTCGAAACGATCTCCTTCAAATAAAGTCGAGTTAATTTCTCCATCTTGTCTGTTTCCTTTATCGCTAAGAAATGAGCAGATTTTGTCAATCGGTCCACGATAACCCATATTGTATCACAACCCGTAGAAGTACGAGGTAACTTAGTAATAAAATCCATTGATATCTGATCCCACTTCCACATAGGGATCTCGGGTTGTTGTAGTAGACCAGATGGTTTCTGATACTCCACTTTAACCTTCGAGCAGGTCAGACACTTGCTCACATAAGTAGCTACATCTGCTTTCATGTTAGGCCACCAATAGTGCGCCTACAAATCGTGGTACATCTTGTCAGATCCAGGATGTATAGAATACTTGGACTTGTGAGCCTCAATCATGACCAAGTCTCTCAGATTTCCGTGTAGAGGTACCCATAGTCTATCCATGAAGTAACGAATTCCATCCGCTTTTACTTCCAATTGTTTTTCCATACCCCTTAACGATTCAAACCCAATGTTTTCTGTTTTCAGAGCTTCCGTCTGAGCCTCTCGGATTTGTTCAGGTAATTGCATACTAATCGTTAGTTGCAGAGCTCGCACACGTCGAGGTTTAGCAGTCTCTTTTCTACTCAACGCATCAGCAACTACATTTGCTTTCCCCGGGTGGTACTTAATATCACAATCATAGTCGTTTAACAATTCCACCCAGCGTCTTTGCCTCATGTTCAACTCCTTTTGCTCAAAGATGTGCTGAAGACTCTTGTGATCGGTGTAGATGGTGCATTTGGTACCGTACAAGTAATGTCTCCAGATCTTTAAGGCAAACACTACCGCACCCAGTTCCAAGTCATGGGTGGTATAGTTCTTCTCATGAATCTTCAACTGTCTAGAGGCGTAAGCTATCACTTTATCCCGCTGCATCAAGACGCATCCAAGTCCTTGAATAGAAGCGTCGCAGTAGACTACGAAATCATCACTACCATCCGGTAACGCTAATATTGGTGCGCTACACAATTTATGTTTCAGCAACTGAAAAGCAGATTCCTGACTCTCACCCCATTTGTACATCGTTCCCTTGTGAGTCAAAGCTGTGAGAGGTTGTGCAATCTTAGAGAATCCTTCAATGAATCGTCGATAATATCCCGCTAATCCAAGGAATTGTCGTATCTCACTTGGTGTCTTAGGAACAGACCAATTCTTTATCGCTTCAATCTTAGCAGGATCAACATGTATTCCCTTCTCGTTAACAATATGACCCAAGAATTGTACCTCACGTATCCAGAAATCACATTTAGAAAACTTTGCATATAGTTGTTCCTCTCTAAGTAATTCCAAGATTAAACGTAAGTGCTTCTCATGTTCTTCCTCGGTCCTTGAGTATATCAGTATATCATCAATAAAGACGATAACAAACTGATCAAGATAGGGTTTGCACACGCGATTCATGAGGTCCATGAATACTGCTGGTGCATTCGTCAACCCAAATGGCATTACCAAAAATTCATAGTGACCATATCGTGTATGGAAGGCAGTCTTCGAGATGTCCTCTTCTCGAACTCTCAGCTGATGATACCCAGACCTCAGATCAATCTTAGAGTAATAGCTTGATCCTTGCAGTTGATCAAACAAATCATCGATACGAGGTAACGGATATCTATTCTTGATAGTAAGCTTGTTCAGTTCCCTATAGTCAATGCACATTCGAAAGGTACCATCCTTTTTCTTTACAAATAGAACTGGCGCTCCCCAGGGCGACGAACTCGGTCGGATGAACCCTTTATCCAACAACTCTTGTAGTTGAGCAGATAATTCCTGCAGTTCGTTCGGAGCTAACCGGTACGGTGCTCTCGTAATTGGAGCGGCTCCTGGAGTCAACTCAATCTGGAATTCAACTTGACGATGAGGCGGTAATCCAGGAAGGTCTTCCGGAAACACCTCAGGAAACTCACGAACTACGGGGATATCCTCTATCTTCTTTTCCTCGACCTGTTTATCTGTGACGAGTGCTAATATGGCCAGTCGACCCTTTCGTAACAACTTCTGTGCTTTCATAAATGAGATGATGCCTATCACCGCACCACTCCTATCACCTCTGACCATAAGGACTTCTTCACCAAGGGGAATCCGTATGATCTTCTCGTGGCATATGACTTCTGCTTGTTTATCAGAAAGCCAATCCATGCCTACTACCACATCGAAACTTCCTAGTGTAACAGGCATGAGATCTATGGTGAATGTATGACCAGCAAGCTCTATCTTGCAGTCTCTAAGAATATGCGTTACGTGAATCTGTGTGCCATTAGCTAACTCCACGGTGTATTTAGATTCTAAGGCTGAGGGCATATCACTTAAAAGACTACAGAACCTAGTGGACACGAAACTTCTATCGGCTCCGGTATCGAATAATACGGTAGAAAACAACCATTAACCGAAAATTTACCAGTTACTGTTGTAGGTTCGTTTAGAGCCTCACCTGAGCCAATGACGAAGGCTCTTCCTTTGGCTCCATTGTTGTTTCCACCATTGTTGTTGCCATTACCATTGTTGTTGTTATTGTTGTTGCCATTGTTATTATTGCTGTTGTTCCCATTGTTGTTGTTGCCATTACCATTCCTCTTAAGCTGGGGACAGTTGCGTTTGTAATGGCCTTCTTTTCCGCACTCAAAACAACCTTTCGGAGTTTCTTGTGATTGTTGAGGCTTCTTCATCAGTTCACCCCGACAGTCTTTGGCTGCATGACCAATCTTCCCACAACGTTGGCACTTGAAGTTATCACATCGACCCACATGGTGGTAGTTACACCGGTTGCACTTTGGCAGTCTTCCACCATACCCACCGGGTCCTTGATTTGAGGGAGTCGCCTGGTTGAAGCTTCGGTTGTTATCGAACTTCCGTTGCTGTTGCTGACTTTGCTGCTGTTGTTGAGGTTGAGATTGGCTGCTGGATGACGATCCCTTGTTGCTTGAACCATCCCACTTGCGTTTCTGCTCGGGCACGCTTGCCACCGCACCTCGTTTGGGTAACCGTCCTTGCTCAACTGCCTGGTTAGTCAGCCTGTGGGCTGTTCGGATAGCTTGTTGTATGGTAGTGGGGTTAGAGGCAGTTACCATACTTTGAATTTCGGGCACCAATCCCTGTATATAATGCTCCACCCTCTTGTGCATTTCATTCACCATCCCTGGGCATAAAGTGGCTAACTCATGAGTACGAGTCGTGTAGGCTTCAATTTCCGAGCCTTGCATTTTGAGTTGCCAGAACTCAATCTCCAGTTTCGGCACTTCATTTCGGGGGCAGTATTCTTCGGTCATAATCCCCTTAAACTCATCCCAAGGTAGTTCATTGGCCATGGCTTGACCCAGCATTTACACCTGGGCATTCCACCAGGAAAGTGCTGCGCCTTCCAATGTCCTGGTGGCATACTTCACCTGATCAGCAGACGGGCAGTTGCATTTTGCGAAGACAGACTCTGTCTTCTCAAACCACCTTACAAGCCCTACAGCTCCTTCCGTCCCACTGTAGGTATGGGGTTTACAGTCCATGAAGGACTTGTAGGTACATGATGGTGGTCCTGTTTTGACAACCCAAACATTAGTCAGATATCCTAGACAAATAACTAGGATAATCAGTTTAACCTCTTGTCATCATTTACCTGCTGGTTGTCCCGGTTGGGCAGTAGCCACTGCCGCCTGAACATGTTCGTTAATTAATGCCGCCAATTCCGCAGGCGTCATGTTTATGGCTCCGGCTCCACGGCCTCCGGCGCCACGTCCACGACGACGCCCACGTCCTCTTCCACGTGCGTCCATATTTCACTTTAAAATTCACAATGACAATAATGAGTAACATCCAACACATTAATCTCATCAAGGTACAGTAAACAATAAGAAATAATACATTCACCACAACCACAACATTTATAACAGAAATAATAATCAAAGATAAATAAATTGCAATTGAGTCACAAAATATTCCATCAATGTCAAAATTTAAGTTTGTCAGTTGGGTGGGAAACAACCCTTCCCACATAGGTTTCAAAGAAAAGAAACACTACATAGTCTAAGTCATTTAAAAGGTAGGATCAGTCCAGTACATCAGATCCGTCACTGTCCTCATCCATCTCTACTGGCTCTTCTTCGGGGGCTTCCTCGGGTTCTTCTTCTGGGTCTTCCTCATCAGGGTCCACCAAAGGTGCAGGGGCTTCAGCAACCTAAAGTGCTGCTAGTTATGCCTCTAAATCAGCAAACCTATCATCGATCACTATGTTATGGTGATCCTGTGCGTCCATGCGCTCACTAAGTCCTACAACGTTGCCTGCCAGCGTATGATGTCCACCAATGGCCATCGAAAGTCGCTCCTGAAGCGTCTCTACCTGGAAACGCAGTTGACGCATCTTAGATCGTAATGCAGAGTTCTCATCAGTGAGTCCTCTAATCCGCTGTCGCTCTGTGTCCAGTGTGGCTACTAGGGCTGCAAATGCCTGCTCTAGAGGAATGCTTAAAGTAGGAAGTGTAGGCAAAGTAGAGGCAGTTGATGACCTAGTCCTAGGTAGTGTAGGTGCTACAGGTGGTACGCGTTCTCTATAAGCCATACGGTTTATGTAAGTGGGGTAGAAATCCCAGTTACGCGGAGGATCGAGCTCAGGAGGTATGAAAGGCTGATCCCAGTCTATCTCACCAGGAGGATAAGGATGTCGAGGCCAGTTAATTCCCCTATCCGGTACGAGAGAAGTAGGAGGTGACTCAGATCGTGCAGGTCTCTTACCTAAATTCCTGGACGACGATGCCATGCTGCGAAGTACGTGTTGCGTATGCCAATGAGTATACAGTAAGGAGAGCAAACGATAAGTAACTAACAACTGTGCGGTTATAGTCTAGTGTGTGTATGCAACCTAGTTCCCTATAACCAATGGCTCTGATACCAATCTGTCACACCCTCAAAATCCACGAGCAGGGTTTTACCGCGAGGCACGTGACATACCAGGATCTCAGTCATTAGTTACCAAGAACGACTCTATATGATTAATAAACAAAACCAGAGTTAACGTTTAAAATACTGCGGAAGCGTTTTTAAAACAGAAAACCCAAAACAAGTAGTATGTAAAGAGAATACGCAAAACATACGCGCCCTAAACACAAATGTTTAATATGAAACAATCCCAAATTTGTAAACAAACAAATGTAGACAACTCAACGATGCTGGTGTGCGTGCTCCTAGGCAACTGGCAACCTTAACCTGAGAATAGCATACTAAACAAGTCAACACATGGTTGGTGAGTTCAAGAGTTTGCGTTAAAATATAAACCAATCAACAGTTTCCAGAGCATAAGTAGTGTATTGCAATAGATAGCTAGTCTATTAACATAAAAATATTAATCATAGTGATTTCGCGATCGAAGCTGACTGTGTTACGTTTGTTGCCTCCCGTCACGACTTACCAGGTCGTGACGAATATATGTTAGGACAAAATTGCACCCGTTTGATCTCGAGTCGCACAGGTGGGGCTCGTCAGACCCAGTAGTACTACCCAAAATTTCCCCGCTAGTCAATATTAACAATCCGAAAGTGAGGACTTTTCCATGGTAAACAACACTATATCAATATTATACACACTCATATATAAAAGCGTTTGTGATCAACAGTATGCTATCTCCCCCAAAAGAGATTATGTAAAATGAGTGGGGCAAGAACTCACCTGATACGCGCAAGAATTAACTTAGAGCTTAACTTGAAAGAAAGAGGGAAAGACAACCTTCAAAGGTCACCTAGAATACAAGAGTACATAAGCACGTGTACACAAAATCAACATGAAACCCTAAGTGTTCTACAAACCAAGGAACTAAAGGTTTTAGAAAGACAAGACACATTTGACCCAGTTGACCCGTTTGACCCGTTGGTGACATTATAGGTGATAACTGGTTAATACTAACACAACAGCATGTCATACATGTTCACATACAACTTGATTACATATAGCACTTCATTAACCACATATACTACCTAGATCATCATGCAACTAGATATCACACAAGACATGCGAATCACAACAGGCCAAAATAGATAACAAACCAAATCAACATCCCTATAACCTAAACAACACATTTCATCACCTTAGAAATCATCCATGAACACACTAGCATGATCCTAATATCCCAAACATGCTCAAATCATCCAATTCAAGGATTTGCACAATTAAAGTTTCCCTTTTGGGAAAGTTCATCCCAAATTCATCAAACTCACACTACATTCATGAATTCATCAATTATATACCAACTCAAGTCCATGACAACATCTAAACATGATCAACAACACCTAATCATCATGATTCATCAACATTCAACACCAAAAGTTACTATTTTTAGCAATGTATGAACTATAAGACATCTTCTTGATTTTAAATTGTTCATAACATCAACTTAGCATCTAATCATCATCACAAACACATCCATAACATACATACATCATCCAATCATCAATTCATGCAAAATAAAGTTACTATTATTAGTAACCTACGAACAACGTATCAAAATCATAGCTTTCTTGCAAAATCGACGTTAATTAGCATATATACAATCCAACTAACATAATAACAACATCAAACAACCAACATTCAACATCCAATTTGATCCAACATCGCCTCAAACCCTCGGCCAAGATGATCATATGAACAAACAACCAAAACCCAAACTTTCTTGCATAATCAACGTTAACTAGCATCAATACAACCTAACTAACATCATAACATCACCAAACAACCAAGAATTAACATTCAATTGCAGATTTTCGAACTAGGGTTCGGCCACCATGAAAAACCATCAAAAAACATGTAAAAATCTAACCTTTAAACGTGTAATGGCTTGCAATTGATGATTCTAACTTGTTGTGATGCTTGAAATCGGTCCAAAATCGAATGGAATTGCTTGTTCTTGATGAAAACCGAAGTGTGTGTGTGTGTTTGAAGGTGTCGCGGCCGAAAGGGTGATTAGGGTTAGAGTTTTGATTTTTATTTTATTTAATAATCCATAATTACCCTTTTAACCCTTATAATTTGTATTTTATAAAATTTAAGCTTTTACACACTCCTTTAAAATGTTTTTAACTAGAATAATAAACATATAAACTAGTAGTAGCAATTATATGTATTATCTTTACAAGCTACAAAATTAACAAAGTAAATACACACGTTTTCACGTTACGCGATAAAATTACAGTTAACATTTAAATCACATAAGCATAACTTAATAATCACATTGTTAACTTAATTATCATCAATTTAACATTACTGATTATTGTTAAGTCACCAACGTTCAACGACAACTAGTGTGTGTGCACGACACGTGTATGCAAGACTTAACGGAACAAACGGAGTTTGGTAACGGAAAATTACCTGATGTCACATTGTTGGCTTGAGCTTGGTTGGCGTTGATGTTGAAGGCCTTTCCACGAGCTGGTGGCACAGTTCCCGCATTATGAGGACATTAAATGTCCAGGTTCACCACAGTTATATCAGGCTCGATTAGTCACCAATGCAGCATTGTTCGGAGCATGAAGGCAAGTAGGCACCAGATGCCCATACTTCCCGCAAAACGAGCAAACTCGGCAAGGAGTGTTACTCGCGTAATGGTACTTGCAGGCATTGAACATCGGGTGCGGCCCAGTATAAGCCCTCGCCATAGGGGCTTGATTTGCAACGCCAGCTTGCCTTTGAGGGGCATTTGGTGCTGTCACTGCGTAATTACGACATGGTGTGAACTTGCGCTTCTTGCCTTTGAAAGAGGACTTGGCCTTCACCTCCTTTGTAGCCTCGGGAGTCACCTTCACAGTAGTCTTGGCACCTTTCACCATCAAAGTACCAACTCTAATATGGTTTTCAGTGAGCTGGGCGGTGATATTAATCGCCTCCTCCAAAGTTGTGGGCCTACTACCCACCACAGCATCTTGAATTTGAGGTGGTACCCCCTTAATAAACTTCTCGATGTTGCGGGGCACGGTATCCACCATGTGAGGTAGGAGCATGCTCAGTTCATGATGTCGTATGGAATAAGCCAAGTGGTTGCCACTATCTTGCTTGAGGTTCCAGAATTCTTCCTACAGCTTTTGCAATTCACTCCTCGGGTAGAACTTTTGGATCATTATGTCCTTAAATTCTTCCCAATTCAATTCCAAGGCAACTTCAGTCCCTCGGTTCCTTTTCTCACTATTCCACCATGTGAGTGCCCGTTGTTGAAGGACACTTGAAGCATATCGGACCTTGAGTTCATCGGGACACTCGCTGACGATAAACGTATTTTCCATACTTTCGAACCACTCGAGAAGTCCAGTGGCTCCTTCTTTTCCACTAAAGTTAGTGGGTTTGCACGAGTTGAAATGCTTGAATGTGCAGGTGCGGTTATTTCCACCTTGGTTGTTGCTATTTTCCCCTTGACCATTGTTGTCACCACCACCATTGTTTCCATCGGTGTTTTTGCTATTGTTGGCCATTAGGGTGCTGCTAAGTTCAGCAACCATCGTCGGAAGTACGTCAGCCATTTGCCGGGCGATCATTGCCGCAAGTTTAACGTCGGATGTAGCATGCCTTCCTTGGTGACTAGACATTCTATAAGATAGAAATAAAGAAAATATTAGTATTTGAAGATAAATCAGTTCAAAACACAGGAATTTTAGATATTTTACAAATATAGCCAAGATGGTTCCAATTCGTACCACATAGCCAATAGGAACATGGACACGTCGAGGTGACTTAATCTCAATTACCTAAAGGAAGATATGTATGTTGACCATAATTTAGCACTCATCCCAGAAATCCCAAGGTAAGCATAACAGGTCTCGCTATGAGATTTATACGAAATGCTTGCCTTAGCCCGAGGGCCTTTTGCCAGGAAATCCAGAATACAGGTGTTTATGTGTCACTCACTTCCCTAAGTCTATTAGAATTAAAACCTCGATAAGATTTTCAAGATTTAGACATATCGTCTAAGGAATTTTTCCACCTGATAAGGTGCGTAGATTTCCACATGTAGTCGAGAATGAGATTTAGAAAGGATTAGACGCGGTAGAACGTAGAGGCATAAGAAGAGGATTAGAAAGTTGGGGTTTACAAGGTTCAAGACATATTCCGAAGGCACTATTTCTAAATGTAAGCAAATAGCACATAAGGAATTAATCATGCATCACAATAGGCATATAAGCATACTTACAAAATCATAGCAATTGTCATAAAAAGGGTCCCTAGTTTAACCATAGTCTAGGCCACCATTTCTAATAACCTAAATCCCTATAGTTATAGGCTCTGATACCAATCTGTCACACCCCAACCTTAAGGGCGGAAACGTCGAGATGTGAGGGTTAAGATTGTTCATGCCAAACAACGCTAATTTAAAATGACAATATTATTAAAAATCAATATTCATGACATACATTTAAGAAATATAGCAAGTTCAAACATCCAACAATACATAAGAAATTCAAAGTCACAAAATAATCAATGTCTTTTATTTTAGTCTAGGTCCAATCCTAGATGTATGTAAGTCTTCAAGGCATGCTAAACAGTATCATTTCCTGAAACATGTTAAAAATAAAAGGTCAACATAATGTTAGTGAGTTTTCCATAGTTTTCATACATAAATATATATAAAAGATGGCAATCCATGTCATAGGTTATTGAATAAAGTAACTAGGGATGGATGAACAAATGTACAATCAAACCTTGACAGATTACAAGATTACAAGATTACAAGATTAAACGATTAGCTAAGTGTACTTGGTTTAACACCAAGTAGACTTGTCAGGCCCATAGATCTATGATGTCGCCAGGCTAGCAATAGTTAATGATTGTACATATGATAGTCATCACATGGTAATTACAAGAGTTCAACTAACCACGACAAATAAGAGAAATTGCCCAAGTGTTTACAATATTCAAACGAGTTTACAAGTGCATTTATCATAAGGTTAACATGTTTCACCCCAAAGTGTGAAAATATATAAAAGGGGTATGGAAAAACTCACATGATAGTAAAGGATGAATAATAAATCTTGTATATAATGCCAAGGATTTGTTAACGTTGACCTAAATGAAACGTCGTATTAAGTTAATCATGGTGATTTTGGTGTTATATTTATAAATCATTTGTTCGCGATTTTCAAGTTATTAAATAGATGTAAGTTATTATTATTTGGTAATTAAATAATTTAAATAAGGATTTTAATGATTAACAATATAAATAAAAGTTAAACTTTTATTATCGAATGATCATTATTTACTATTTAATAGAATAGTAATTTTATAGATTTAAAAGATTAAACTAATTTTTACAATAAGTGTACTTTCAAAATATGTACATATATATTTATCTTCTTAAAAAAATATATATATATATAAAAATTTTGTAACTAAGTTTTATAACAATAAGGAATTCATTAAATTAAAATTATTTAAAAATTAAATGGGATTTATTACAATTTCAAGTTAATACTTGATGATGTTTTATAATTTCCTTTTTATAATCTTTAAAATAATTAAGTAAAAGAAAATAATAATTTAAAGTGGATTTTCTAATGAAATTAAAAGAAAATGAATTTTATATCATTTTTGATAAAAATAATTTTTATATGGTTACTAATAATATTTGAAACATTTTCTGAAATTCAAAAGTTAATAAAACCGTTTTAAAAAATATTGGCAGGGGGGCGGGGTCGAACCCTGGACCTCCTGCCTAGGAGCTCATGTTCTTAACCGGTTGGGCTGAGCCCAACTGAAGTTATAGAATTGAAATTAAACCTTAGAGCCCTTTTTCAGAAGATTCCCCAAATTGGGTTCAAGAGCCCTAATTCGAAATCGTCCAAATTGACCATCGATTTGAAGTTTAAACCCAAATTAGTCATGGGGCTTTTATTCCCAATGTAAAATCGAATTGATTAACATCTACAATTACCTGATTTGATGTTGTTTCTTGATGATTTATGTTCGGACAAGTCGCGACTATTCTTGATTGAGTAATTCGAGGTGCGAGTGTGTTTTGTATCAAATTGAGAGTTCAGAGAGTTTAGGAAACCCATTTCGAGCAAAAGCCCTTTAATTTATAGGTTCAATTTGATCTCGAATACTTCCAACGGCTACAACATTACTTTTGGCCGTTTAAGGTCGGTTTGAGTGAGTTTGATGCTGTTTCAGGTGAAATTAATCACCCTAATAACTTCGAAATGATTACTAGAACGTTGATGTTTGTTTAATTTGATTGTTTTTATGCTTTGGGTGTAAAAACGGTTTTGGGTTTTGATAGTTAATCGGTTTCAGTTGAGACCGATGTTAAAGGGTCGACTTTAATGTGTTCAAGGTTCGAAACTGTTGCACAAGCTTTAAAGGGTGAGTTAATCGAGTTTAAACCGTTTGTTTTCAAGGTTTTGGGGTTGGCCGGACTCTCGGCCGGAGGTGGTCGGAGTTCATGGCCGGGAAAAAGGGGATTGGGGGGGTTGGTTTAAATTGTTTACACTTTGGTCCCTGCGGTTTTTAAGATTCCCCTTTTAATCCAAAGTTCAACTTTAAACATTTCCAAGAATTACAGTTTAGTCCTTGAGGTTTTAATTTTTGTTATTTTATGCCCAAAAATAAATTACAAGTTTTCTAAAATTCTAAAAATTATAAACTTGTATATATATATTTATTTATTTACAAGATTAGCATTTAATATGCTTATTATTGTTATTAGTATTATTTTTATTATTTTTTTCTTTATTATTATTATTAGTAGCATTATTATTATTATTATTAATTATTTAATTACTTAATTATAACCAATTATAATAATTTTCAAGAAATTACAAATAAGTCCTCGTACTTGCATTAATAACAAAACAAGCACTTACAAGAGATAACGACGTTTAACAAACGTTAAATAAAAATATGAGAGGTCACATTAAAGACCCATAATCAGCCACTTAAACCACCTAACCAGCCATAATCTTCCTCATTTGCAACCCTAGCCACCAACTTTGTAGAGTGAGAGTAGAGAGAGAGAGTGAAGAAAACTCAAGATTTGGAGCTTTATTGGTTAAGGGATTGAAGATCTGAGTGTTAGAGCATCAAACCATGAGAAAGGAGCAAGAAATCCAGGTAAGAATTATCCTCTAAACGCCTCTGTAGGTCAGACCCAGATTCTAGGGTTTTGGGTTTTTAAAAGTTGCAAAGAATCACATAAAGGTCATATTATTACGTATGAAATCATGTAAAAAGCTTAGACATACTTTAATGGATGAAAAACTAAGTATTTGGACGTAAAAAGTTGAGATTTTAGGTAAAAAAAATGAGCTAGTTTATCATTTTTATACGTCTGGCGAAACTGCCAATTCTTCCTGCGAAACTGTGGATTCATCCTGCGAAACTAAGGAAATCACCTTCCTGCGAAACTATAGTTTCGCAGGTAGTTTTGCAAGTGAATCAGTATATTTGTAGATTTAGCGAATCTAGTAAATTCCAATGAAAGTTGGGCGAAACTGGCAGCGAAACTGCCATGCGAAACTGGCAGGGAAACTGCTTACGAATCAGCTGCCGGAACTGTGTAGAAAATGAACTATTTGTGTGTTAACTTATATGCAGACCGTGTACCGTGATCCTAGCTTAGAAAACTTAGACGTGAAGTTGTTTACTGACCAAGTGAGTTCTGGATCCCTCTTATTTACACGTTTTAAATGTTTTGGGGCATTGCCCCTTGGACCCTTAATATATATATATATATATATATATATATATATATATATATATATATATATATATATATATATATATATATACGGGTGGAATTATAACGCAAGGGTAATAATTAATCACACAGAGATGCAATTATCACGCAAAGGTGAAATTATTACGCAAGAAGGTATTCTTGCGTGATAATTCCATTTCTGCGTGATAATTCCAAGCGAGTGTAATTTGTCTTGCATATTTACCACTTTTTTCTTGCATGATTATTATTGTTCTTGCGTGATAATTCCACCCCAAAACTTCGTACGCTTTGCACAAAAAATGCACTTTGTATAGTAACCTGCCCCTATATATATATATATATGCATATATACGTATAAATAGGACAGAGAAGAAATATAACCTTTGTTTATTACGATAACCCATTAACTCAATTAGTGGTACACAACAGGTCACATCATCGCTGTAAGTTAGAGTTACATGATAAAATTAGTGGTTCACATAGTGCCCATGCCCCCAGAGTTGCCCATGCGCCTAAGTGTTGAAGCGCTCGCATAGTGGTAAAGCGCCTAAGCAGTGCTCATGCACCTGCATAGTTGTAATGCGCCCAGACTGTTTACACTTAGAATTTTATGCTGATGCCTAGAATGATTTAATGTGCCTCGTTAAATGGTATGCATGATGTTGTGTTGTGGTTTTGCGGGTGTGTGTGATGTGTTGTCTTTCCTCGTTAAATGGTTTTCAAAACGTATGTACTATGTTTTATAATACGTTATGCTTGATGTTATGACTTTACATGGTATCGCTATGAATAAACGTAAAGTATTATATAACGAAGTGAAAGATAACGATAATGAAAAGTGGAACGTAATGAATGAATGAAAGACTTGCAAGCAATGAGGTGAGCGATCATGTTGTCGTAAAAGACTCGGATAGAGTGCAATCAGTGAGATTGCCTCGAAGGGAGTCTTTGTGACTCGAAGGGAGTCCTTGTGGCTCGAAGGGAGTCTTTGTGACTCGAAGGGAGTCTTATGACTCTAAGGGAGATCGATCGTTGGGATCGACTCGAAGGGGATCCTTGTCGCGTACCCCGGTACTGTGTTGGTCTTTGGACATGAGTCGGGGGTATTGCATGAGACAGGATCCAGATAGAAGTGAAAGATAATGATGAAAGTACGAAACGTACGAAATGAGCGATGATGAAGATAATAATAAATATTATCAATGTGTCGTATGATGTGTGATCGCATACGATTACGAAGGTTATGTTTTAACGAAAGTAAAGTATTTTATTTATAAAACTAGAACTCACTCAGCGTCGCTGACTTTTTGTATGCATGATAGTTGGCAGGTATTTTGTTGATGCTGAGGAGTTTCAGGCATGGATGCATACGCTACTGGGGATGTTTTGAGTCTGGCATCCACATTTTGATATGATGATGTAATCTAATATGTTTTTAATTATTAATGAAGGTTTTTAAATTCCACTGCAAAAGTAATGTTTGTTTTAAATATTTTATGCGATGAAGGTTCAGCTGTAAGCGTCCCGTGAAAGGGGCTACAAGTTGGTATCAGAGCTAAAGTTTAAGAGAATTAGGTAAATATTTTCCAAAAGAACCTAATCTTAAACTGAGAATGGGACGAAAGGGAAGGGATGCCAGTACTAGTAGCTACATGCCTGCAGGTAAAAGTTTTACGTAAAAGGGTTTTATGTAAGTTAATGTTAACCGGTATTATGTGCGCATGTTATGTGGCTTATGTGCTTTTGTGTAGATTTAGATACTGATGTAGTCAGGATAGGAAATTCTTGGGGAATAAAGAGTAAAGTAAATGGCTAAACACAACTGGCCACTATGATTAGGGACTTACTATACTTGACATAACTCGAGCTATTACCTTGATTGACCGTGTTGGTGTTTAAATATTGTAGTGTTTAGATGGCTGGTGGTAGGTCTTTTGAGGCTTCACGAGGTGGAGGTCATGGTGGACGTGGTGTTAGACCGTGTGTCACAAGGAGCAGAGCTAAGAGTGCTGAGACAGCTCCTGATGAGCCAACACTTCGTCACCAGGAAGGTGAGGACAGGAGTGTTAATCTGAGAGCCTCAATGAAGGAGGCAGTAGCAGAGGAAGTCCAACAGGTCATGCAGACGATTCTGCCGACTGTAGTGTCCGAGGTCATTAGAGCTATGAAGGAGGATGAGAAGAAGGAAAGTGAGAAGAGGAGAACCGCACGACAAGGAGAGGAAGTTGGAGGTTCTAGGGATATGGAGCAACTCGATGCTGACATGGGTGTCTCCAGTGACGATGAGGAGGAGGAGGAAGCTGTGCAGGATATTACAAAGGGATGCAGCTATGGAGCATTCCAAAGGTGTAGGCCCCCTATGTTTGATGGAAATAGGAGTGCTGCTGCTGCACAACATTGGGTGAGAGAAATAGAAGCAGTACTTGAGATTAGCAAGTGCCACGAGGATCAGAAGGTGAAGTTTTCTACCCACTCATTTATGGATTCAGCCTTGTGCTGGTGGGACAACATTTTTCAGGCTGAGGGCACCAGGGCAATTGGGAGGATGAGGTGGAAGGAGCTCAAGAGGTTGGTAATCGAGGAGTTTTGCCCTCATAGAGAGCTTGAAAAGTTGAGAGGGAGTTCCTACAGCTAGAGGCGGGAATGATGACTCACCAACAGTACACCACAAAGTTCAACGAGATGGCAAGGCTGGTGCCAGATCAGGTGACGCCTGTGTCACAAAAGATCAAAAGGTATATTCAAGGTCTGCTAGCAGATATCCGCAGACATCTGATCGCTGCCTGACCAGGGACATTTAGGTCAGTGGTTGACTTGGCAGGGAGGCTGTATGACGAGCGAGAGGTAGTGGCGATGATGGATGAGGACGAGGAGCGGAGTTATGTTAAGAGTGGGAGCGGAAGGCGGGATAATGATGATGGTGAATTTGTGGCTGGAGGTAAGACGATCAGGTTCGATGATCGGAAGAGGATGACTGAGAGGGAAGAGGTATGCAAGAAGTGTGGTAGAGGCCATGCAGGGGAGTGCAGGTGGGGATCGAGCGTCTGCTTCCAGTGTGAAAGAGAGGGCCGCCTGGCAAGGGATTGTCACGCGATGAGATGCTACAAGTATGGTGAGGCTGAACACAGGAGCAGAGACTGCACAAAGTCAAGGGCTGAGATCTCCGAGGCAAGGCAAAGGGTTCGAAATGAGGAGAACAGAGGATGAAGGTCAGAGCATTTGCTATGACCAGGAGGAGGCTAGAGCGGACTTCGATGCGACGTCAGGTACGTTTCTAGTAAATTTAAATTTGTGCCTTGTGCTTGATTTGTGGTGCTAGTATAGGTTTCATTCCTTCTACCTTCTGTGATTAGTTGCATGTTAGGAGTAGGAAGATCGATGAGCTTTTGATGTAGAAATTACTATTGGTAAGTCCACTAGGTTACCGGATGTCCTAGAAGATTGCGTGATAGAATTGAGAAAGCACCTGTTTCTTGCTAGACTGTTCAGGGCAGACGTAGGTGGATAGATGTACACCTTTGGGTGAATTGGCTAGCAGCCTATGAAGCAAACATCGAGTGTTGCAAGAAGGTGGTTTGAGCAATCGCGTCCGATAGGAGTTCGGTGCTGATCTACGGCGATGAAATAATGATGAAGGCCTCATTTTGGGAAAAGAGATCATCCGAATTAGAAGGCGAGTAAAGTTAACACTGAGAAATAAAGGACCAATCTAAATTGTTGCTCAAGTAAGAGAAGTGGCTTGTCAACTGGAGCTACTCGACGTGTTAAGTGAAGTTATCCGACATTTCATGTATCTCGTATAAGAAAGTGCTCAATCGATGAGGATATGATCATGCCACTTGAGAATACCGAGATGGATGAAGGATTCAACTACGTGGAGCAACTGAGGGTCATTTCTGATAGAAGGGAAAGAAGGGATAAGTTGAAGGATGGTTCCACCTGTGCGAGTACAGTGGAGCCTAGAAGGGGACTAAGCCTGCGTGTAAGATCAAGGAAGAGGTGAGATAGCGTTACCCATAACTGTTCGAGAAGTGGCAGGTTTCGGGGACGAAACCTATATAAGGGGGGTGGACTTGTAACACCATGAATTTTTATTTAAAAGAAAACGAAAAGAAAAGTATCCAGAAAGAAAGGATAATGGGCACAAGTTGAATGGGGCAAAGTGCAAAAGGTGCACAAACTTATTTTTTTAATATATATGGGGGTATGGCCACCCCATAAAGCAGAGATCTGCTTTTGGTTCTCGGCCAAAGAAGAAGAAGAAGGAAATTTCAGGTTTTAGAGAAAGGAAAAGAAGATCTGCATAAAAGGTGAATATTCTTGAGTATATACTCGGTTTCAACCGAATTTATAAGCCTTGACCGAAGTTCTTGGTGTTTGATGCTTGTTTTCTGCATTTTAGTGCTGAAACCATGGGGGAGCTTCAGACCCGAAGTGTTTTGCTCAAAGGTTGCTTCAGGTGAGTTTCTAGACCCCTCTTTTACTGGTTTTTCGAAGTTTTGGGGCTGTTATGCATACTAAGCAAACATTTTAAAAGGAACCGCATATGTATGCTTGTTGTTGTTCGAATGATGTTCTGTGGTTTTAGTTTTGAGGATGTTTTAGAGGTTTTTTGGGGGTTAGAATTATTGTTAGCATGTTTTAAGGGCCTTAGAATGTTAGATCTATGCTTGGGTAGTGCTAGAATGCCTTTTGGATGTTTTTGGCAGTTTAGATATTTTCAGAATGTTCCCATGCGCCTAACTGAATTGTGGTTAAGTGTTGATGCACCTGAGTTCATGCGCTAAACAGGGGACATGACCTGAACAGTGGTTCATGCGCCCAGAATATTGGTCATGAGCCTAAGTGTTGCTCATGCGCCCAAGTGACCCCATGCGCCCAAGGCCATGCGCCCAGAAAACTGTCCAGGTGACTAAGTGTTGCCCATGCGCCTACATAGTGCCCATGCACCAAAAGTTGCCCATGTGCCTAAGTGTTGAAGCGCCCGCATAGTGGTAAAGCGCCTAAGCAATGCTCATGCGCCTGCATGTTGTAACGCGCCCAGACTGTTTACACTTAGAATTTTATGCTGATACGCCTAGAATGATTTAATGTGCCTCGTTTTAGACTTAGGGTTTTCTAGGGTCTTTAAGAGGTGGATGTTTGAGATAGGTTCTTTGGTGATGTGGTGGCTTATGCTTGTGGTATGCATGATGTTGTGTTGTGGTTTTGCGTGTGTGTGTGATGTGTTGTCTTTCCTCGTTAAACGGTTTTCAAAACGTATGTAGTATGTTTTATAATACGTTATGCTTGATGTTATGACTTTACGTGGTATCGCTATGAATAAACGTAAAGTATTATATAACGAAGTGAAAGATAAAGATAATGAAAAGTGGAACGTAATGAATGAATGAAAGACTTGCAAGCAATGAGGTGAGTGACCATGTTGTCGCAAAAGACTCGGATAGAGTGCAATCAGTGCGATTGCCTCGAAGGGAGTCTTTGTGACTCGAAGGGAGTCTTTGTGACTCGAAGGGAGTCCTTGTGGCTCGAAGGGAGTCTTTGTGACTCGAAGGGAGTCTTATGATTCGAAGGGAGATCGATCCTTGGGATCGACTCGAAGGGGATCCTTGTCGCGTACCCCGGTACTGTGTTGGTCTTCGGACATGAGTCGGGGGTATTGCATGAGACAGGATCCAGATAGAAATGAAAGATAATGATGAAAGTACGAAACGTACGAAATGAGCGATGATGAAGATAATAATAAATATTATCAATGTGTCGTATGACGTGTGATCGCATACGATTATGAAGGTTATGTTTTAACGAAAGTAAAGTATTTTATTTATAAAACTAGAACTCACTCGGCGCCACTGACTTTTTGTAGATAGTTGGCAGGTATTTTGTTGATGCTGAGGAGTTTCAGGCATGGATGCATACGCTACTGGGGATGTTTTGAGTCTGGCATCCATATTTTGATATGATGATGTAATCTAATATGTTTTTAATTATTAATAAAGGTTTTCAAATTCCGCTGCAAAAGTAATGTTTGTTTTAAGTATTTTATGCGATGACGGTCCAGCTGTAAGCGTCCCGGGAACAGGGCCTTACATTTTTCCATTGAGATGAGTCCTTCTCCTTCCTAAAGGTTTTGACTGAGAAGTCACCTTCATAGCCCATCTGCTGAAAGGAGTGGTTGAAAGCAGATTTGGGAAAGGATAGCTCACCTGCTTCATCATCCAGCTGCAAATGGGTGTTTATGATGGCCGGAGTGATGAAAATTGTCCTTCCCTACACTGTAGCAGACAGTGCCTTCTCCCCGTCTATGGTGACCTCTTGACAGGTCCTCCAGAACTCAAGCAACTGATCCTCATAGAGATGAGGATCAATTGCATGGGAGGTGAAGTAGTGAGATGACGAAAGGTACCTACACATATCTATGAAGCTTGGATCCTTCTTAGAGTGTAACATTGCAGTCATGTTGCAGCCACCATAGTCACTATCTGTATTAGCATAAAGATTAAAGTATGAATTCTTTGGATATCAAAGGCCTAGATGGAGCACCTTTGAGGTATCTGAGAATCCTTTTGACAGTGATTAGGTGTGATATCTGGGGGTTGGCTTGATATCTTGCACATATACATGTGGCAAACATAATATCAGGCCTGCTAGCAGTAAGGTACATAAGTGACCCAATCATAGCCCTATAGAGATGTTCATCAACACACTCCCCCTCAAGATCAGGACCAAGGGAGTGGTTTCTAGCTATGGGTGTCTTTGCAACCTTACAGTCAGTCATCTTGAATCTTGTAAGTATGTCCTGTACATACTTTGACTGCCTAAAGAAGATGCCATCTTCAACCTGCTTCATTTGAATTCCTAGAAAGAAACTGAGTTCCCCCATGGCACTCATTTCAAATCTATTCTTCATCAGTATCTCAAAGTCTTTACAGAGCTTTGGATTAGTTGAACCAAAGATGATGTCATCTACATATATTTGAACTAGCAGTGTGTCATTCCCTATTTCTTTGATGTAGAGAGTCCCATCAATAGTACCTCTTTTGTATCCATGTTGACAGAGGTATGTTGATAGTGTCTCATACCACTTTCTTGGAGCTTGACGCAGTCCATATAGAGCTTTATCAAGCTTACAGACATAATCAGGATGATCTAGGTCTGCAAAGCCAGGCGGTTGTTTGATATAAACTTCTTCATCAATCACCGCATAGAGAAAAGCACATTTCACATCAAGCTGGTAGACCTTGAAATCCTTGGATGCAGCATAAGCCAGGAATATTCTTACAGCTTCAAGTCTTGAAACTGGAGCAAAGACATCAGTGTAGTCAATCCCTTCTTCTTGAGTGTATCCTTGGACAACCAGTCTAGCCTTGTTCTTGATGATAATCCCTCTTTCATCCTTCTGGTTCTTGAATACCTATTTGGTTCCTATGACACTTTTCCCTTGAGGAAGAGGGCATAAGTTCCACACCTTCTGTCTTCAGATTTGAAGCAGCTCATCTTGCATAGCTTCAATCCAGCTTCCATCCTTCAAAGCCTCATCAACTTTCTTCGGCTCTATCTGGGATAAGAAACAAGAATGTAGACAAACATGGCTGTCATGATTTTGTCCTCTTGTTCTTACCCCTGTTTCAACATTTCCAATGATGTTTATGGTGGGGTGTGACTTGTGGATCCTAAGTTGAGGGATCATAGCAAGTTAGTTAGACAGATCTAAATTTGAGAAATTCAGATCTGGCAAAGAAGTGCTACCCACCACATCAACACACTTATCAAGAGAAGCTTGATCCAATGAGTGTGTTACATCATTAATGTTGTCTTCAATGGAGTGGTTATCAGCATCAAGAAATTCCTGATCACTGTCACCACCTCTAGTTCCTCCTGCATTGGAAGTTTCTTCTCCTGAATTTTGAGCCTCTGAGCTGGAATTTGAAGGCAATTCAGTTGAATCAGCAGTATTTGTCATGCTTGTGCTGATAGGAGCCTCAATTACAGGGTTAGTCACCACTGGTGCTGAAGTAGTCTTCTTGGTTGGTCTTCTCAGCTCAAATCTTGGATCAGGATCTTCTGTTGATCTGTTATCTGTAGATCCTGAAACATTCTCACAAGACTTGTTAAAATAGTTGGTAACTAAATCAAGATCAAACAGCCAATCCGGACCAGAACCTTTCACACCGGGAGTGTGTTCATTGAAAGTCACATTGGCTGACTCCTTAATGATTCTAGTTCTAAGATTGTATACTCTATAAGCCTTATCTTGAGAAGAGTATCCAACAAAGTGTCCATCATCTGATTTCTCAGCAAACTTGGCTATTTGATCTTTGGTATTCAAGATGGTGCAAGGACATCCAAATGTTCTGAGAAAACCAATGAATGGTCTCCTTCTGTGCCACAGTTCATAAGGAGTCTTACCATGAGTCTTAACTACTAAAACTCTGTTCTGCACATAGCAGGCTGTGTTGACAGCCTCTGCCCAGAAGGTGATAGGTAGTTTAGAGTCAGACAACATGGTTCTAGCAGCCTCAATAAGTGTCCTGTTTCTCCTCTTAGTGACACCATTTTGCTGAGGAGTCCTGGGAGCACTATATTGTCTTGAAATACCCTTTTCATCACAAAATTTATCAAGGATTTGGATTTTAAATTCTGTTCCCTGATCGCATCTTATGGTTTTGTCCTTGTGATCATATTGATTCTCAATTTTCAGAATAAAGTTCTTCAATATCTCAGGTGTCTCATCCTTGTGAAGTCATCTGTGATCACTAAATAATAAGAGGTCCTTCCTAGACTCATTACACTGGTGGGGCCAAACAGATCCATATGTAACAAGTTTAGGGGAGTAGTGATAGAGTTCATTTCCTTTGGTTTGTGAGACATTTGTGTTGCTTCCCTTTCAGGCATGCAACATAGTGGTCATCACTTGTAAACTCTTTCTTTGGCATTCCAGTTACCAAATCATTCTTAATCAATTTATTCATGTTTTTAAAGTTTACATGGCACATTCTTTTATGCTAAAGGAAGGACTCATCATTATTTGCTTTAGACAGAAAGCAAGAAACTTCTCTAGAGGGATATGTTTCCTGCAGATCCATTTTGTACATGTTCCCTCTCCTGGGGGCTCTGAGCAGAATATGCTCATGAGGAATGTCAACCCTGGGCTTGAGAACAATGCACTCATGCTCAGTGAAGAGCATGTGATGTTTTTGGTCATAAAATTAGGACACACTCAGAAGATTGTATCCAAGCTCCTTGACAAAGTTTACCTTCTTAATGCTGAGCTTACCATTTGAGACCATGCCCCTGCCAGTGATGTAACCTCCTGCATCTCCTCCAAAAGCAACTGACCCTCCATCAAACTTCTCAAAGTTTTGAAGTAAGGACTTATTGCCTGTCATATGCCTGGAGCAGCCACTATCAATGATCCACACATTTTTGTTTGCCTTTGGCTGTCCCTGCACAAAAAGAGTTGATTTAATTACATTTGGAAACCCAAGCCTCATTGGTCTTGGGCTTGTTAAAATGAGTTGAAGGCAATGAAATAGTAAGTGATCCTATGTTCAAGCTCTGAGGATCATTTGCTGATGAAGAATCTTCAGTCACACGGTCCTCCTACATCTTCCACACCTTCTTTGGAAAATTTGGCTTGACCTTCAAAGCTTCGAAAGCTTTTGCAGCTTTGGAAGATTTGGAGACTGGACCTTCGGAAGATCTTGCTTTCACTGCAGCAAGCTTCAGTACTTCAGAAGCATTCCTTTCTTCCGAGACCAAATTTTCTTCCGAAGGCAATTTTTCACTTGCCTTCTTCTTTATTTTGGTGCTTCCGAAGGAAATAGATTTTCCTTTCGAAGCTTGCTTTTCCTTCATCTTCCCAGATTTAAACATGTGGATAGTGCTTTTGGGATTGTAGATACAATCTTTAGCCAGATGGGAAGTACTACCACACATGATGCATTCCATTTGCTTCCTTCTGGGAGTCTTCTTCTGAGAGCAAGACTGAACTTGAACACTTTCTTTCTCCAGCTTCTTCTTCACATATGATGCAGTAATTCTCTTAGGGAGAGACTTGCTCTTGGAGGAGGATGGTTCAGACTGTGTAGCAGTGGTACACAACAATTCAGCCTTCTCTTTGCTGGAATGAGTTTGAACTGTGCTAAAACTCCTGGTACTAGAGTTTGTAGTTGATTCCTCCGTCTTTACCACTTCAAACCCTACAGAGATAAACACTTGTTTCTGCGTGGTGTCAAAAGTGGCCTTGATCTCTTAAGCCTTCATTGATCTTCTCTTTGCTCTTCTGATTAAGTGCTTCCTTTTTATCTTTGTCATACCAGCCTTCATACTCTCCTCAGGAGCATGGTGACCCTTTTTGGAGTGACTCTTTTCACTCATTTCAGAGTCATCTCTCACCATCTCCTCTTCATCCTCTTCAACACTAGGGTCTATGAGAGGAAGCTCATCTTCACCAGTTCCACACCTTGGAGATCTTACAGAGAGTGTGTGGAGGAGCTATCTCAGTAGATCCCAGTCCCTGCTTATTTTGATAATAGACTTTTGCATACAGAGATAAGGATATGATGTTCTTGAAGGTCTCTTCTTCAAGAACACATTTTTTAGCCCAGGGTTTGCTGATCACAAGCTCAGCCTGGCATTCAGTCAACTTGGTAATGAGATCTTTAATTTGAGTCCTGTAATTTGTCTGCTCATGTTTAAGAGTTGAAACTGTTTTCTCTAGATCTTCTATCTTATGTTTATAGTCATTTTTAGCTCTTTTAAAATAAGCTTTCAGGATATTCAAGGACTCAATATCAGATCTCATTTCCAAGTTGTAGGACCTGTATCTATTCACTTTAGTAATGCATTCAGGAGAGCAAAGATGTTCTTGTACCTTAGCCTCATCATGGTCAGCCATGAGTGCCTGATTTGGTGAACCATCTTCAACCTGAAAGCTCCAGTCAAAGCCTCCTTCTTCAATAGCAACAATAGCTTGCTGTCTTGGCTTCTCATTTTGGTGCCTTCCCTCAGTGTAGTTTGGCCTGGATGATGCTTGCCACCATTTGACTTAGGTGCCTTGCATTCTCTGGCAAAGTGACCCATTTGGTTACAGTTGTAACACTTTACTTTGCTCTTATCCAGTCCAAACTTGCCACTAGCAGCATTGCTGGGAAACCTTCTCCCTGTCCTCTTATAGAATTTCTGGGCTCTTTGAGTGAGAAGAGCCATCTGCTGGACTATCTTCATGTATTCCAGATCATCTGGATGGATACAATCCAGGTCTTCAAGATGAAAAGAAAGTTACCTAAACTTTTATCAGTAGAGACAAAGGCTTAAGAGTTTCTTGTCTCTTGGAAGGGACTTCCTTGGATGTAGCTCTCTCTGGGTGTCTCTGGGAAGGTGATGAAAGGACCCTTTTATGAAGTTTCAGGGTAGCAGATAAGATGATGCTGTGGTTCTCTACTATCCCTTTCACCCACATGAAGGGCTAAACTCTGGTGAGTATTAGAGTTACCAGATGAATTTTACATGTTCATCTCCATCTGGTATCCACTGAGTATCCCATACAACTCATTGAGAGTAAGGGTCTTGAGGTTTTTAGTCCTCTTAATGACCACACAGTAGTGTGTCCATTGTCTGGGAAGAGAGGACATGAACTTCCTAACAATATCCCTATTCTCAATAGTTACTCCAACATCAGCCAGAGTATCCACAATCTCAACATACCTAAAATACTATTGAGTCATGGTTTCACCTGTCTTGAAGGTGAAGTTTTCAAACTGCTGCTTCAGGAGGTCTTTCTTGTTCTCCTTGGCTTCATTGGACCCCTCATACATCAGTTTTAGTGCATCCCATAGCTGTTTAGCGGTCTTGCACTTCTTGAAACCTTTGTAGATGGAGTTTAGAAGAGCAGTTTGGAGGGCTGTCATGGCTTTCTGATCAATATCAATTCTTTTCCAATCTTTATCAGAAAAGTCAGCCCTCTCCTTTGGTATCATGCCACCACCAGCAGCAGCTGAAGAGGTGCATGGTACATGAGGTCCATCGACAATAGACTCCCACATCCTAGAATCCTGAGACTTGATGAAGCCTTCCATTCTTTGGAACCAAGTGTCAAAATCCTCAGGAGTGATCAGTGAAGACTTTGTCATAGTTCCAGTTTCCATATTAGCCTTAGAGATAGCTGCCATTTGAAGAGTTAAGTGATGTGTGAAGCTAAGAGGATTAAAGATGGTGAGATCTTACAATCAAGAGCCTGGAATGCTCTGATACCAATTGCAAGACTGGGTAAGGGTACTGAACACTTAGTTTCACACTGAGGAGAGATCTTAGATCACTTAACAATTCAAATAGGGAACTGGTAACTAGATACAGATGATACTAAGAACACAAGTAAATTAAAGAGACAGAACTAAGAACAACACAAGAACACAAGATTGGTTTTCAAGGATGTTGTATATTGATCTCAAGTTCTTTTATAAGTGTTACAAAGCATAAAGAAATTACAAGGATCTGAGACACTTTTATACTACAACCTACAACCGTCACTTACATGTAAAGACAGTTGGGATTTTACTAATCTAGACAACAAGATCAATCTACAGTCAAAAGGCAGATTGCCTTTTGACTAGTGACTATGACATGCCATAGCTCACTGACTTTTCCTAATACAAAAAGTCTACAGAAACAAGTAAAGTAAGTTACAGACAAAGACCATTCCTACTTTTTGATAAAGCATGGAAGTTTCACCAACTTGTGTAAAGTAGGTGAACCACCAGAGCAGGCAGCGGAGAGTGTGTCAGCTTTATCAAAAGTTGATTCAGAGAAAGCATATGTTCTCTGTCCTCTAAAGAAATCAGTCTTCACAGCTTCGGAAGACTTTGTCTTTGAAGCTTCGAAAGATTTCATATTTGGCTTCGGAAGATGCTGGTCATTGGCTTCGGAAGATTTCACACTTAGAATATTTTTCTGTTTGAGTGTGAAACTTCCGAAGTAACTCCTTCTGAACTGTTAGCTTCGGAAGATCTTACACTTAGATACATTTGAGAGTGTAAGACTTCCAAAGCTAGTTCATCTTTGTTCCTTAGTGCATGCATGGAAGACTTGGTTGTTCTGGCTTGTTGGTTGTATCAGCCTCATTATCTTTAGATGATCTTACATGTTTTAATACATTTGATTAGTATCTTCTTTTCCCCCTTCTTTGTTCATCAATATCCATAATATTCCTCAAAAAATAAGAAATCGTGATTCACTAGTAGTTTTTATCTTGTTCGAATACTTACAACTAGAGATCACGATTCAACATTGATTTTCAAAATCAGTTTCAAGTTTTCATAGCTTCTTCCTTTTAGGTAGGATTGCGGTCTATGATTTAAAGATATCTTCCATTTAGTTTTGTGATTTTATACAATTTTTTTTGAAAATGTTATATGTTTGTTCATGTATAAATCATATACATTCTGCATTGAAACGTCTCACACCAAGGGTTTTATTTAATTTCTTTCATTTTTCGGTGACATGTAGAATCATGACGATATTAGTATGACTGTTCCTGTTGATGTTTAATTCCAAAACCAATCGGAGCAAATGGGTAATGAAGTTGATGTCGATTAGGGAGGTAATACCGCATATCTTCAAGTATTTGTATTGTAATGATAATTTATAGAATTGCATTAGTCTGATCATTTTTCTATATATTTTGAATAATGAATTACACCTATTGATGTAATTTTATTTTGATTAATTTTGTTATATTTTACACGTATGTAACATAGATAAAACCAGAATTCATGTTTGTTAATGTTTGTTAATGTCAATCAATTTCATTTTTATCAATAGAGTTTTGTATTCAACATATTTACATATAGGTATACGTATATATTTTGTTCTAAATTTGATTCAACTTTTAGATTGGGGTGATTAATCTTTTGAAATCATTCTCACATAACACAGTACAAATATTTAACCATGTCTACTTTATAAATTGTTATATTGTAGGATACCACTCAATTGTTTTTTATTGTAATATATTATATACTCATTAATAAAATTAAAGGACGAATATTATTTATTTGTGAATTTTCTATTTATTTACAGATCTGTTGTCAAAACAGAGCTATTGTAGACAATCTCAGCATGAAGAAACAAAATATCATCCACTACAAGGGATTCAGAACGAAAGTTGTGGAACAAAAAAACGTTTGATTGGTTCCGGAGAAAAAACTATTTCCAAAAGTCAAAAACCAAAAGGTTATGCTGGACATGTTATCAATTCACTAATGAGCATGATTCTCGTAATTTTCCTCAAAAGAAAAAAATCATTGAAGAGCAACAACAAGAGGAGCAACCTCGTCTTTAAAAAAAATAACCATAATTTTTTATGAGTCGTTTTCTCACATTGGATTGTGTTTGTTTCATAAGACAATGTACCCATGTTCGTTTTTATTTAACAATATGTATGATTGCATCTACTTAACTTAAAATTTAAGTATTAGCAATTTTATGTTTTAAGTATGTCATGATTAAAATAATTGTAACAATTATATTAGTAAAATAGTACTTTTACACATATGTCAATGTACTCAAAATATTTTCTTGTAAGGTTTATACTTAAAAGGCTGATTCAACAAAAAACATCCAAAGAGCTCTCAGCATCCATGCATGAAGTATAGAGTAAAGTTACTTTGGGAGTTTTACACCACTCAAAGGAAATAAGCTAAGTGTAAAATCTTCCGAAGCCAAACGACAAAATCTTCCGAAGCCAAAGATGAAGTATTCCGAAGCTTCAGAGACAAAGTCTTCCGAAGCCAAAGACTGATTTCTTCTAAAGACAGAGAAGACATGCTTTCTCTGATCACCTTTTGACAAAAGCTGAACAACTTTCCACTGTCACTCTAAAGACTAACCAACTTATATGAGTTGGTGAAAAGATCCATGCTTTTGTCAACTGTAGATTATGGTCATTGGTCTGTAACTTTATACTTTTGTACATTTTATCCTTTTTGTAATAGATTATGATGTGAGCTATGGTATGTCATAGTCACTAGTCAAAAGGCAATCTGCCTTTTGACTTTACATTGATCTTGTTGTCTAGATTATTGTTTCTAGTTGGCCTTCAAAGTATGGCCGGTTGTAGGATGTAGTATAAAGTGTTTCAAGTACTTGTAATTTTATATATGCTTTGTAACACTTGTAAGAGAACTTGAGTGCAATATATATCATTCTTGAAAACCAATATCATCTTGTTGTTGTTCTTGTTCAGTCTCATATTTACTTGTGTTTAGTTAGTATCATTAATAAAAATCCAGATCCCTATTTGATCTGTTAAGTGTTCTAAGTCTCTCCTCATTGTGAAACTATTGCATTGACCCCCTTCAACGGTCCTGCAATTGGTATCCGAGCATTTTAGGCTCTTGATTGTAAAATCTCACCATCTTTAATCCTTCAGTTTCACAAAACACTAAACAACTTAAATAGCAGCTCTTACCAAGGCTGATATGGAAACCAGTACCATGACAAAATCTCCACTGATCACTCCTGATGACTTTGATACTTGGAACTAAAGAATGGAAGGTTTCATTAAGTGTCAAGACAATAGGATGTGGGGATCTGTTGTCTCAGGACCTCATGTACCATGCACTACTTCAGCTGTAGCTGGTGGTGGTATGATACCAGAGGAAATGGCTAACTACTCTGAGGAAGACAGGAAGGAAATTGATCTAGATTAGAAAGCCATGACCGATCTCCAAACTGCTCTTCCAAACTCTATCTACAGAGGCTTCAAGAAGTGTAAAACTACAAAGCAACTATGCCACTGAAGCTTATGTATGAGGGGTCTAATGAAGTAAAAGAAAACAAGAAAGACCTCTTGAAGTAACAGTTTGAGAACTTCACCTACAAAATAGGTGAAACGAGGACTCCATAATACTTCAGGTATGTTGGATCGTGGATACTCTAATGGATGTCAGAGTAAATCTTGAGAATAGGGACATTGTATGGAAGTTCATGTCTGCTCTTGCCAGACAATGGACACACTATTGTATGGTCATTAAGAGGACTTAAAACCTCAAGACCCTTACTCTCACAGAGTTGTATGGTAACCTTAGTGGATACCAGATGGAGATGAACATGCAAAATCCATCTGGCAACTCCTATAACAATCAGCAGAGTTCAGCCCTTCATATGGTTGAAAGGAATTGTAGAGAACCACAACATCATCTTCTCTGCTACCCTGAAAACTCACAAAAGGGACCTTTCATCATCTTCTCGGAGACACCAAGGGAGAGCTACATCCAAGGAAGCCCATTCCAAGAGACAAGCTCTTCACAAGCCTTTGTGTCTGTTGATGAAAGCAGTGGCAACTTTCTCTTCACTCTTAAAGACTTGGACTGTATCCATCTAGATGATCTGGAGTATATGAAGATAGTCCAGCAAATGGCACTTCTTACTCACAAGGCCCAGAAGTTCTACAAGAGAACATGGAGGAAGTTTCCCAGCAATGCATCCAGTGGAAAGTTTGGGCTGGATAAAAGCAAAGTAAAGTGTTACAACTGTAACCAAATGGGACACTTTGCTAGGGAGTGCAAGGCACCAATGACAAATGATGGCCAACCACAAACCAGACCAAACTACACTAATAGAGCTCTAAAGACCGAGAAGCCCAAGCAGCAAGTTGCAATTACTGTTGAAGAAGGAGGCTTGATTGGAGCTTTCAGGTTGAAGATGTCTCCCCAAACCAAGCACTAATGGCAGATCATGAAGAACCCAAGGTATTGGAACATCTTTGCACCCCTGAATGTATTGCTAAAGTAAATAGATAAAGGTCCTATAACTTGGAAATGAGATCGGATCTTAAGTCCTTGAATATTTTAAAAGCTGATTTTAAAAGAGCTGAAAATGATTATAAACTTAAGATATAAGATTTAAAGAAAACCATTTCAACTCTAAAACATAAGCACATAAATTACAAGACTCAAATTAAGGATCTCATTACCAAGTTGACTGAATGCTAGGCTGAGCTTATGATCAGCAAAGCCCGGGCAGAAAAATGTGTTCTTGAAAAAGAGACTTTTAAGAACATTATATCCTCATCCTTGCGTGCAAAGATTTGTTATCAGAATAAGCAGAGACTAGGATCTACTAAGATAGCTCCTCCACATAATCTACTATCTGTAAGATCTCCAAGGTGTGAAACTTATCAAGATGAGCTTCCCCTAATAGACCCCATTCAAGAGGAGGATGAAGATGAATAGGAGGTAGTGAAGGATGGATCTAAAATGAGTATAGAAGATCATCCTAAGAAGGCTCACTATAATCCAGAGGAGAGGAAAGAACCAGGGTTGAGCAAGTCCAAAAGGAAGAACTTGATCAGAGCTACAAAGAGAAAGTCAAAGAAGGCTCAAGAGATCAAGGCCACCTTCAACTCCAAGCAGAAACAAGTCTTTATCTCTGCAATATTTGAAGTGGTGAAGACTATGGATTCAACTATGGACTCTAGTACCAGGAGTTATAGTTCATGTCGACCTCATCCTTGTAAAGAAAAGAAGGCTGATCTAATATGCACCACCGCTGCACAGCCTGAACCATCCTGTTCCAAAAGCAAGCCTCACCCTAAGAAGCCTGCTACATCATTTGTAAAGATGAAGATAGAAGTGGAAAGTGATCAAGCTTAGCCTTTTACTCAAAATAAGTTTCTCAGAAGGAAGCCAACTGAATGTGTCATGTATGGTAGTACTTCTCATCTTGCTATGAATTGCATCTTCAATCCTAAAAGTACTATCTACATGACCAAGAAGAAAACTTTTGAGAAGAAGAAGAAGAAGATAGCTTCGGAAGGAAAATCTTTTCCTTTTGGAAGCTCCAAAGTGAGAAAGAAGACAAGTGAAAGCTTGCCTTCGAAAGAAAATTTGGTCTCGGAAGAAAGGAATGCTTCCAAAGCAATAACGTTTGTTGCAGTGAATGCAAGATTATTCGATGGCCCAGTCTCCAAAACTTCCGAAGTCATCAAAACTTCTGAAGTGTTGAAGGTCATGTCTAATCTTCCAAAGATGGTGTGGAAGATAAAGGAAGACCATGTGACTGAAAGTTCTTCATCAACAACAACTGATGATCCTTAAAGCTTGAGTATAGGATCAATTACAATTGCATTATCTTTAGTTCACTTTGATAAGCCTAAGACCAATGAGGCTTGGGTTTTCAAATGTAACTAACCATCTTTTTATGTGCAGGAACAGCTCAAGACGAAAGGGAATGTATGGATCATTGACAGTGGCTGTTCTAGGCACATGACAGGCAATGGCTCTTTGCTCCAAAACTTTGAAAGAATTGATGGAGGGCCAGTTGCTTATTGAGGAGATTTTGGTGGTTACATCACTGGAAGGGGTAGGGTCATAAATGGTAAGCTCAGTATTGAGAAGGTAAACTTTGTTAAGGATCTTGGATACAATCTTTTGAGTGTATCCCAATTTTGTGATCAGAGACACAACATGCTCTTCACCGAGCATGAGTGCATTGTTCTTAAGCCTGAGGTGGTCATTCCTCAAGAGCATATCCTACTCAGTGCCTCAAGGAAAGGGAACATGTACAAGATGGACTTGCAAGAAACATCCTCTTCAGGAGAAGTTTCTTGCTTTCTATCTAATGCCAATAGTGATGAGTCTTTCCTCTAGCATAAAAGAATGTGCCATGTAAACTTTAAAAACATGAATAAATTAATTAAGAATGATTTGGTAACTAGAATGCCAAAGAAAGAGTTTACAAGTGATGACCATTGTATTGCATGCCTGAAAAGGAAGCAACACAAAGTGTCTCACAAGCCAAAGGAAATGACTCCATCACTACTCCCCTACACTTATTACATATGGATATCTTTGGCCCTACCAGTGTAATGAGTCTAGGAAGGACCTCTTATTGCTTGGTGATCACAGTTGATTTCACAAGATATACTTCGGTCTTCTTCCTCAGAACTAAGGATGAGACACCTGAAATCTTGAAGAACTTCATTCTAAAAATTGAGAATCACTGTGATCACAATGTCAAGACCATAAGATGTGATCAACGAACTGAATTCAAAAATCAAATACTTGATGCATCTTGTGATGAAAAGGGTATTACAAGACAATATAGTGCTCCCAGGACTCCTTAGCAAAATGGTGTTGCTGAGAGGAGAAACAAGACACTTATTGAAGCTACAAGAACCATGTTATCTGACTCTAAACTGCCCATCACCTTCTGGGCAGAGGTAGTCAATACTGCCTGCTATGTGCAGAATCGAGTTTTAGTAGACAAGACTCATGGTAAGACTCCTTACGAGCTATGGCATAAAACGAGACCTTTCATTGGTTTTCTCAGATCATTTGGATATCCTTGCACCATCTTGAATACCAAATATCAAATAGCCAAATTTGTTGAGAAATTAGATGATGGACACTTTATTGGATACTCTTCCCAAGCCAAGGCTTAAAGAGTATACAATCTCAGAACCAGAGTAGTTGATGAGTCAGCTAATGTGACCTTCAATGAGCACACACCCAGTATGAAAGGTTCTGGTCCTAATTGGCTGTTTGATATTGACTTAGTTACCAATTGTTTTAACAAATCTTGTGAAGATGTTTCAAGATCTACAGGTACTTTATCTTCAGGAGATTCTAATCCAAGATTTGAGTTGAGAAGACCAAGTGTTCAAACTACTTTAGCTCCAGTGGTAACTAGCCCTGCATTTGGAAATCCTATCAGCACAACCATGACAAATTCTTCAGCTAATACATCTGAGGTGCCTATAAATTCCAGCACAGAGGAACATAACTTAGATGAAGGAATTTCCAATGTAGGAGGAGATGGAGGTGGTGAGAGTGATCAAGAATTTCTTAATAATGATAATCCCTCCATAGAAGACAACATCAATGATGTGACATACTCATTGGATCAAGTTTCTCTTGAGAAGTGTGTTGATATGGTGGATAAAATCAAGCACCAGATCTAAATTTCACCAATTTAGATCTATCCAACCAACTTGCTGAGATTCCTCAACTGAGAATCCACAAGTCACATCCCACCACAAACATCATTGGAGATGTTGAGACTAGGGTAAGAACAAGAGGACAAATCCATTACAAAAATGTTTGTCTTCGCTCTTGTTTCTTGTCCTAGATAGAGCCTACGAAGATTAATGAGGCTCTAAAGGATGGAAGTTGGGTTGAAGCAATATAGGAGGAGCTGCTTCAATTCAAGAGGTAAAAGATTTGGAATCTATGTCCTCTTTCTAAGGGTAGGACTACCATAGGTACCAAATGGATATTTAAGAACAAGAAGGATGATAGAGGGCTTGTAATCAAGAACAAGGCTAGACTAGTTGTTCAAGGGTACACACAAGAAGAAGGAATTGACTACATGGATGTTTTTGCTCCTGTAGCAAGACTTGAAGCTGTTAGGATATTCCTGGCTTTTGCTGCATCCAAGGATTTCAAGGTTTATCAACTTGATGTCAAGTGTGCCTTTCTATATAGGGTGATTGATGAGGAAGTGTATGTCAAACAACCACCTGACTTTGCAGACCCAAATAATCCTGATTATGTCTGAAAGCTTGACAAAGCTCTTTATGGGTTGCATCAAGCTCCAAGGAAGTGGTATGAGACACTATCACAGTATATCTATCAACATGGGTACAAGAGGGGTACTATTGATGGAACACTCTTCATCAAAGGAATAGGAAATCACTTGATGTTGGTTCAAGTTTATGTAGATGACATTATTTTTAGGTCAACTAATCTGTAGCTCTACAAAGACTTTGAGAAGCTGGTGACGAATAGATTTGAAGCAGGTTGACAATGGAATCTTTGTAAACCACGGGGGAACTCAGTTTCTTTCTAGGAATTCAAGTGAAGCAGGTTGACAATGGAATCTTTGTAAACCAGTCAATGTATGTGCAAGAGATACTTACTAGGTTTTGCATGACTGAGTACCCATAGCCAGAAACCATTCTATAGGACCAGATCTTGAGAGGGAGTGTGTTGATAAACATCTATACAGGGCTATGATTGGGGCTCTTTTGTACCTCACAGCCAGCAAGCTTGATATCATTTTTGCTACATGTATTTGTGCAAGATATCAAGCCAACCCCAGGATGTCATACCTGGTTGCTGTCAAGAGAATTCTCAAATATCTCAAGGGTGCTCCCAAACTGGGCCTTTGGTATCCAAAGAATTCCGACTTTAATCTGTATGCTTATACAGATAGTAACTATGGTGCCTACAATATGACTGCAAAGTCTACATCTGGAGGATGTTAATTTCTTAGTGGAAGGATAGTCTCATAGCAATGCAAGAAACAATCCTGTGTGTCTGCATCAACTGCTGAAGCTAAATACATTGCTGCTGCATGCTGTTATGCTCAAGTGCTTTAGATTTAGAATCAGATGCTAGACTATGGATTCAACTTCAAGGAGTCTCCCATCCATATAGACAACAAGAGTGTTATCTCTATTACAGAGAATCCTGTGCAACACTCAAAGACAAAGAACATTAACATTAAGTATCATTTGATTAGAGATAATTTTGAAAAAGGATTAATAAAACTAGTCAAAGTTAACACAAATGAACAATATGCTGATCTGTTCACAAAAGCTTTTGATGAGCGGAGATTTAAATATCTTGTATCAGTTATTGGGATGATTAACTTAGAGTAGATTTTTCTTAGACTAAACTTAAGATTATTTTTAAACACTATGTGTGCCTTAAGTTGTCTATATCATCACCATATAAGCCCAGTTTACTTTGGAAGAAACTTTTCAAAACTGATATCCCTTATAATTTTGAATAAACTTTATTTCAGAAGAAATCAAGTTGTCTTCAGAAGAAAATCATGTCTTCAAACAAAGAAGTACTTCTGAGAAATTAACCTTCGAAAGAAATCCTGATATATCTTCCGAAGCTTATTTTTCACACCAAGTACTATGTGTATTGAAGCACTATTTTCTTCAAAAAGCAATTAAGTCTCGGAGGTTTTATTCTCTCTTATGAATAAAATTTCTGGTTTTTCATATCTTCAGAAGCAAAATTTATCTAGGAAGTAAATTTACTCTAAGTAATTTTCTTCCGAAGCAAATTCTTGAAATGCTAAGGAATATCTTCCGAAGCCAAATTGGCTTAGGAAGTTTTCTCAAAACTTCCAAAGACAAATTACCTTTAGAAGATTTTAGACGTCCAAGAAAACTACCTTTTTGGGCACTTTTTCAGAGGTTGGACCGACATCCGGATTTCAAAGTTTATCCTTTTGCATTAACTTTGTCTCAAATCCAAACCATATATAATCGTACAACGCTTCCCCTCTTTCACTATTCTCCTTCATCTACAAAGATTCAAAACCTAAATTCACCCACAAACCGACCTTGTTCTTACCTTCCTTCATCTCAAAGTTACTCAAAATAGCCAACCCTGATCCACGAAACCAGCCCGATTTCTCCATGCAACTACACAGACAACATAATCAGGTTGCTCTATTAGTGTTTGAGAAAGATCCTGGCTTCTCTGACGTTTTCCATTTCTTGGCTCTATCAAAGTGCTTCACCTCCCTCACCATAAATCCTCCATTATATGAAGATCTGCTTTTGGAGTTTTAGAGGACCTACCAAGGTCATTATGGATGGGGAGAAGGCAATGTCTGTCATAGTGTAGGGTAGGATAGTTTTTATCACTCCAGCCACCATTCCTACTCATCTAAGGCTGGATGATGAAGAAGACAAACTATCCTTCCCAAAATCTGCTATGAACCAGGCAGATGGGCTATGATGGTGATTACTCTGTATGAACCTTCAAGAAAGGGAAGGTCTCCTCCCAATGGAAGTACCTCCTACATGTTGTTATTCACTGTCTATCAACAAATATGGAGGTTGGGATCAAATTCCTGAAGACCTTTCCTATATAGTCCATGCATTAGTACAAGGGGTCAAGTTCATGTACTCATAATTTGTCTATAATAATTTACTTGCACACTTGGACTTCTTAGAATATTATATGTTTCCTAAATATGTCCAGTACATTCTCAACTATAAACTGGGCTCACAATTGAGTGGAACAGGTAATGTTCTTAAATTAGGACAGATGAAGCCCGACATCTTTAAGACAATGAGAAAGCCAACTATTGGCTTCTCAGGGGTAGAAACAACCCTAGTCCTAAAAATCTTAGAGATCATTGCTCAAGGTGACAACTTAGAAACACAAGCTAATGTTGAACCCACATCTTCCACATCTGCACCATCCACACAGCCACAAATCACCATCACCTACCAAAGAAAATCCAAACAAACTCCTGCACAAGCTACTCAGGTTGTGCAGGTCCCCATATTCTTACCCATGCAGGAGGAAGTGGACACTAGAGCTCCCACTTCCCCTAAGGAGCAAACCACTCCCATCACTTCAAGGATCAGTGCTGAGGTTCCTCATGCTCAGCCTGATGAGCTCACTACACCAACACTAGCCTTAAGCCTTCACTCAGAGTCTCAAAACTCTAGTGATCAACCTTTAGAGGAAAGCTACCATCCTCAGCCTTTAGACCTCAACCAACCCATACCCAACCTTGAATTCTATGATGATGTAGACATGGGATTAAGTGAGTCCCATGAGTCTCTCTTCTCCATCCCTACTCAGGAGAGATGAGTGCTCCTGACTCACCTATGTCTAGCCCACATCATCCACCCATAACTGAGGTGGATCTCCCTGAACCAGTTCAAGAAGTCCATATAGAAGAGGCTCTCACTTCTACAAGTAATTACATCTTTAAGACCTCAACCATGGCAACCCAGCCCATTAACACTTCAATTGAAGCTGCCATAGTGCAGGGGAAATCCAGCAACTAGGAACTTAGTGCTGGTGATGAGGAAGTAGACTTTGGTCCTATTCTCTCATCCCCCAGTGATTCTTCAAATGAAGATGAGGGGAGTCTGAAACTAAAGGTGCAACAACTGACTAAAACCTGCACCTTTTTAGTCTTAACGGTTAGTCACCTGGAATCTCAGGTGACTACCTTACAAAAGAAGGTCGATGACCAACAACTTGAGATGACCGATCTCAAGGGCAAGTTAGCTGAGAGACCCATTCAAAGGACTCAACCAGGTCCACAAGGAATTGTGAATGTGATAGACCTAACCCCTAGTTCCCCTGTGCAAGAGGGTGATTCTACCAAAAAGGGGGAGAAAGTCTTAATCACAATCACAGAACCTGGGAGTTCCTCTCTGAGTATGGACATAGAGGATTCACCACCCTCACTTGCAGTTATCCATGCTCAACAATCTCCTCAAGCTCATATTGATATGAACTCACTCATACAAAGTCTGTTTGAGGAGGGTATACCAAGGGCTATGCCTACTCTATCTCACCCTGCTGAGGACCAAATAGTGGGATGAGATACGATGATCAAAGGAGAGTCTTGGTAATCTCTAGGTCTCAGGGGTAACAACAGATTTTTATCTTCTACACCCTGAGATTCTATGAGAGCACCTATCTAGTTGACCTTCCACTTACCAACCCAAGTCAAAACATGCAAGCTACAAGGTTAGCTGATAGGATTCAGGAAAGGGTGCTTGAAGAGTTCAAGCTAAGAACAACACTTTATAGACAGAGGCTAGCAGGCAAGACTGTTGGTCAACTAGATGTTGAGCTGGACCCTAAGACTAGCTTCAAAGGGGAGACCTTGGCTAAAGGCCCAGCAGTTGAGCCTGTGAACCTTGAGATGACAGGAACTGCTTCAACACCCATTACCCTTAGTGAGGCACCAACTGAAGAAGGTGTCTCACAGCCTCTCTCTGGCTAGAGCTCAAGTGCAACACCCAGCAATGAAGGCCAAAACTCTCTCCATCCTGAGTCACCCAATCCTATGAGTGACAAAGGAAAAAGTAAATTGACTACTTAAGAGATTAAGGAGGAGGAAAGAGAGAGGAAGAGGAAGTTAAGGGGAGAGAGTTCAAGTTGGTCCCCAGGCTTTATGGAAGCTGCAATCAGGGCTGCCCCTAGGCCAAACACTCAAGATGATGAGTTAAGGGCAGCCAAATTAAACTACTTGGGGACTAGAAACTACAACATTGATGAACTCATCTCTCTTCCCTTAAAAGAGTTAATGAACTGGCTGACACTAAGTTGTCAAAGGAGAGGAAGGAGGTAGAGGATGCAGAACTGCTCCTCACGATCAAGGAAGAAAGGAGGAAGAAAAGACTCTACAAGTATGCTCCTACCCACTCTCTAGTTCAAGAAAGCTCTGAGATAGAGGTTGTGGCAACTGACTAACAACCTCAGGTAGACAAAGAAGCAGATAGACAAAATATGATTAACTACCTGAGTGCCAATGGCCTCTATCAAGCATCTATACTTCTTCCCTTATCATATGACTACATAGAGTTTGAGTACCTCAAGCAGCTCGAATAACAAGTAATGAAAGAACAAAAAGATGCTAATAGGAAGATGAGGGAAGATGTGCAAAGTCAAGAGCTATCATCCAAAAGAGTCAAAAGAAGTCTGCCGATAAGCAAAGGATGATGAGCTTTTTGAAGCTGTATGGATTCTCTGAAAGGAGGCTTGGTTCAATGTCTCTATCCACCATGGATGAGCACATTTTGGTGATCAAAAGCCTTTTTTATAGTCATAGTCGAAATGAAGTCAGTTTTTTTTTTGTCATTCTCTACCAAGTCAGACTGCACCTGAAGTTGAGGTTAAGGTTGAACCACAAGAGACAACATAAACTGGACCTAGTGCTAGACCACAGCAAACTTCATCTTCTGATCCATAGTAGGGTCTTAATCCTTCTCTTTCTGAACCTGTAAGGGAAGAGGACCCAACTGAGGGAGACAATCAAGAACAATCTGGTGCTGCAGGCGAGTCTTCTCAGTTGAAATATGGAAAGAGGAAGAAAAGGATGGCCATTAGAAGGGACAAGAAGAAGAAGAAGAAGCAGAAGTCCAAGGCACCCACCGCTACACCTCAGGATGGGTCAGAACATCCTGAGGCTGATCAAGAAGAGGCTGTTCATCCAAATCCTATTCAAGTAGAGCTTCTTGCTACTGAGAGACCCATCGTGTCTTGGATGTTTGCCACCAATCCAGACAGATGGTACGTCACTAGAGATCAAGGGGGTTAAGATGTGTACTTCTGGTAAAACATACTTGACCTTCATCTACATGATCTCTATGACATAAGGAGTTACTTTGAAAGTCTGAGGAATCTTGACCAACTGATTATGAAGGGAATGGTCTTGATTCTGATGAGGACTGTCAATAGATGAAGATCAAGATTCAAAGGTCTCCTTAATTTTTGGAAGCATCATCAAAGGGGGAGTTTGTAAGGTTTATACTTAAAGGTTGATGTAACCAAAGCATCCAAAGAGCTCTCAGCATGCACGCATGAAGTACAAAAGCTAAACAACTTTCCGCTACCACTCTGAAGACTCACCAACTTATATGAGTTGGTGAAAACGTCTATGTTTTTGTTAACTGTAGATTATGGTCATTGGTCTGTAACTTTCTACTTTTGTATATTTTATCCTTTTTGTAATAGATTAGGATGTAAGCTATGGCATGTCATAGTCACTAGTCAAAAGACAATCTACCTTTTGACTCTATATTGATCTTGTTGTCTAGATTAGTGTTTCCAGCTGGCCTTCAAAGTATGGCCGGCTGTAGGATGTAGTATAAAGTGTCTCAAGTACTTGTAATTTCATATATGCTTCGTAACACTTGTAAGAGAACTTGTGTGCAATATACACCATTCTTGAAAACCAATATCATCTTGTTGTTTTTATTCTGTCTCATATTTACTTGTGTTTACTTAGTATCATCAATACAAACCCTGTTCCCTATTTGATCTGTTAAGTGTTCTAAGTCTCTCCTTATTGTGAAACTGTTCCATTGACCCCCTTCAAACGTCCTGCATTTTCTGTTTTCCGTGGACAATGTAAAGTGCAAAATTTTCAAATAAGACGAATTATACGCATATTAATGTATAGGCAAATATTATACGCATATTAGTTTCTTGAGTATGTTTTCAAACAATGTGTATGTGCACATCGACATGAACTAAATTTTGTTTTATATCTATGTATGACATTAGCTGATTGAATATGTTTACCCAAATGTAAAACACAAATAAACTAAAAACACCAAAATTACCCAATTATATTTCACTAAACAAAAACATGTTCAAATACTAGCTCAATATAAACTTGTCGAAAAAACAAACCATAGGATTCATTCATAACACAAATTAAATGCCAAAAAAAGCTCCACTAACCATTAATATATTACTAAATTATTCACCATCTAACATATCCTTTAGCTCATTGATTAACCTCATCTCGTGTTTGTTTTCCTGTTATAATAGTAGACGATAAGTATACTTGAACCTTAGCCTTTTTAACTGAACAACTTGTCTTGGTCCGCCTTTGAAAAAGCTGCATCTCTAGTTCTTAAATTTACTACCCATGTACATCTCCATGTACCTCATTACAAACGCTCCGCAGTTAAAAGGATTATTATTTGTCGACCATGTGAGTGGTTTTCTAACTGGGATGCATTCTAATATCGCCTCATACTTTTTGATGCCCAATTGGTTTTAATATTTCACAAATATATGCTTCTACACAATAATTAATTCGTAAATTAGTTTTCACTTCATATAAATGCAATCACGTATTTAGTTAGACACATATAAGGAAAAGAACAATAATTTTTCATGTCTACATATATATATATATATATATATATATATATATATATAATATATATATATATATATATATGCATATAGTGATTATTATTACTATACTTATTTTAACTATATATATATATATACTACGATCATGACTCTATTTTTACATATATGTATACAAGGCATATGTCTAGCTGATAGACAGCACTTGAATCACTTTATAATCATGTATATTAGATGCAAATCCATACAAACCACAAGAAAACTATTTTCATGATTTTACATGTACGTAAAATACCTATTTATGCATAGACATATAATCACCAGACTACTTGTAAGGATCATACTTAGAGGCTGATGCAGCCAAGTAGCTTTTTAGCATGCACATGTGAAGTACAAGAAAGTTACTTTGGAAGATTTGATATAACTCAGTGAATTATACTAAGTATCAAATTTTCCGAAGCCAAAGACTGATTTCTTCTGAAGACAGAGAAGACATGCTTTTTCTGAATCAATTTTTAACAAAAGCTGAACCACTTTCCACTGCCATCTCTGAAGACTCACCAACTTATATGAGTTGATGAAAAGTCCTTACTTTTATCAAACTGTAGATTAAGGTCTTTTGTCTGTAACTTTCTACCCTTGTACTTTTATCCTTTTTGTAATATATTAGGATGTGAGCTATGGCATGTCATAGTCACTAGTCAAAAGGCAATCTGCCTTTTGACTCTACATTGATCTTGTTGTCTACATTAGTGTTTTCAGTTAGCCTTCAACGTATGGCCGGTTATAGGATGTAATATAAAGTATCTCAAGTACTTGTAACTTCGGATAAGCTTTGTAACACTTTGTAAGAACTTGAGAGCAATATACAACATTCTTGAAAACCATACTATCTTGTTCTTGTTATGTTCTTTACTTGTGTTCTTTGTTTCATCATAAACCGGTTCCCTATTTGATCTGTTAAGTGTTCTAACGCTCTCCAAACATTGTGAAACTGTTGCATTGACATCCCTTCACCGGTCTTGGAATTGGTATCAGAGCATTTCATTGTAAGATCTTACTATCTTAGATATTTTTAGTTTCACAATACACTTACCAGCTCAAATGGTACCTATCTCTAAGGCTGATATGGAAACCAGTACCATGACAAAGTCTCCACTGATCACTTCTGATGACTTTGATATTTGGTGCCAACGTATGGAAAGGTTCATCAAGTCTTAAGACAACAGGATGTGGAGATTTGTTGTGGAAGAATCTCACATCCCAAGCACCTCTCTAGCCCCGCTGGAGGTGGGATGATTCCAAAGAAGATGGCTAACTACTCTAAGGAAGATAGGAAGGAAATTGATCTTGATCAGAAAGCCATGACCGCTCTCCAAACTGCTCTTCCAAACTCTATCTATAGAGGCTTCAAGAAGTGTAAAACTGCTAAGTAACTCTGGGATGCACTTAAGCTTATGTATAAGGGGTCTGAGGAAGCCAATGAAAATAAGAAAGACCTCACGAAGCAGTAGTTTGAGAACTTCACCTACAAGACAGGTGAAACCATGACTCAACAATACTTCAGATATGTTGAGATTATGGATACCTTAATGGTTGTTGGAGTAAAACTTGAGAATAGGGATATTGTGAGGAAGTTCATGTTCTCTCTTCCCAGGCAATGGATTCACTACTATGTGGCCGTTAAGAGAACCAAAAACCTTGCTAATCTTACTGCAGGACCATTAAAAAGGGACTTTGCACTTAGTTAACACACTTAGGAGGATCTTTAGGATCACTTAACAATTCAAATGGGGAACTTAGAACTTTAAACAGATGATACAATGAACAACACAAGTAAAGTAAGAGCAAGAACACAAGAAATAATTTTCAAGGAAGTAGTATATTGCTTCTTAGGTTCTATTACAGGTGTTTGCACTGATATTTGAAATACAAGAACCTTTGATTCTTTATACTAAACCTATAACCGTCAATATGCAAAAAGACAGTTGGATGTAACTAATCTAGACAACAAGATTAGCCTAAAGTCAAAAGGGATATTGCCTTTTGACTAGTGACTATGACAGGCCATAGCTCACTGACTTTCCTATTACAAAAAGCCAAAAAAGAAACAAATACAGAAACTTGCAGACAAAGACCTTATCTACTTTATCATAAAGCATGGAAGTTTCACCAACTTATGATAGTTGGTGAACCACCGGAGATGCAGCGGACAGGAGGTTGCTTTATGATAAAGTTGACAGAAAAAGTGTCTTTTCTCTCTCTTCTAAAGTAATCAGTCTTATCTTTATTCAGCTTAGGAAGACTTTGTCTTGAGAGCTTCGGAAGACTTCATCTTTAACCTTCGGAAGAGTTGAGTCTTTGGCTTCGGAAGACTTGAACTTAGTGTAAAGTTTCCTTAGTAGTTTCTTCTGAACATTGGCTTCGGAAGATTTTACACTTAGCATTTTACTTGAGTGTGTAAAACTTCCGAAGCTAGTTCTTCTTTGTTCCTTAGTTCATGTTGGAAAACTTGGTTGTTTTGGTATCCTTTGGTTGCATCAGCCTCATAACCTCAGAGGTTCCTACAAACTCCCCCTAGGCTGATACTACCAAAACAGAGAGGTCTTCAGATTGGGATAGTCCACATGAGAATCTTCAGAATTCCTTTCGTCATTAGCAGATCAGGATTCTTCAGACCCATGAAGTACCTTCTCATGTCCTAGAGATCATGCAGAGGGAGTTCAAGCATGTCACTAGTGAAGTAGACATGTTGTTCTCCCTGATCTCTAGTGACATACCATCTATCAGGATCTTCAGTAAATATCCATGATAGAATTGGTCTTCCAACAGAGAGAGGATCTACTATGATAGGATTTAGTTGAGAGCCCTCTTCATGCACTTCCTCAGGATGTTCTGACTCATCCTGAGTTTGGGAGGTGGATGCCTTTCTTCTTTTCTTCTTCTTAGAGGATCTTCTTTTGGCCATCCTTTTTTTCATCCCAGATGATTTTAACTGAAAGGGTTGGTCTTCAGTACCAGGTTCTTCAGTGGATTCCCTCTCAGTTGGGATCTCCTCTCTCCCAGGTTCAGAAGGAGAAGGGAGAACCCTGCTGTGGATCAGAAGATGAAGTTGGCTGTTGTGTAGCTTTAGGTGCAGGTTGTGTTGTCTTTGTAGGTTCAACCTTTACCTCAACTTCAGGTTGAGCTTGTTCTGATGGTGAGTGGAGATCCACAAGCTCTCCCCTTTTAATCTTCTGCTTGATCACCCTTATGTGCTCATCCATTGTGCATAGAGACATGGGACCAAGCCTTCTTCCGGAGAAGCCATACAGCTTCAAGAAGCTCATCATCTTCTGCCTATCTGCAGACTTTTTCTGACTTTTCTTGATGATGGCTCTTGACTTGGCAGCTTCTTCCCTTTCCCTTTTTCTAGCAGCTTGCCTTTTTCTTTTGGCTTGCTCTTCCAGCTGCTTGTTGTATTCAAACAGTATGTAATCATATGGCAAGGGAAGAAGTGCATGTGCCTGGTAGAGGCCTGTGGCTCTCAGGTAGTTGATCATCTTTGTCTTTTCTTCTTTATTAACTACCTGAGGTTGATCAGCAGCCACAGCCTCTGACTCAGGGCTTTCTTGAACTGGGGAAAGGACAGGAATATTCTTGTATGTTATTTTTCTTATCATTTCCTCTTTATGCTTGAGGTTCAAGGCTGCATACTCAGCTTCCTTCCTCTCCTTTGACAACTTAGTGTCAGCCAGTTCATTTAATTCCTCTAAGGGGAGAGAGATAAGTTCATCTATGTTGTAGTTCCTGGTCCCCAGATAATTAAGTCTGGGTGCTCTTAACTCATCTTCTTGATTGTTTGGAACATGGGCAGTCAGAATTGCAGCTTGCATGAATCCTGGGGAACCACTTGAACTCTCTCCCCTCAGCTTCCTCTTCCTCTCTCTTTTATCTTCTTTAATCTCCTCATCAGTTAGTTTTCTTTTGCCTTTGTCAAGTACTGTTCTTGATGACTCAGACTGAGGAGAGTTTTGGCCTTCATTGTTGGATTCAGCAGTCAAGCTCTGGCCAGAGAGAGGTTGTGATGCACCATCACCAGCTAGTGCCTCACTGAGGGTATGGGGTGTTGGAGGAGATATTTTCTTAAGGTTCACAGTCTCAGCCTCTGGGCCTTCAGTCAAGGCTTTCCCTTTGAAGCTAATCTTAGGGTCCATCTTAATATCTAGTTGACCAAAGGCTTCAACTGCTAGCCTCTGTCTATATAGTTCTGATCTCCTTTTGAATTTTTCCAGCACCCAATCTTGAATTCTACTGGCTAGTCTGGCAGCTTGTCTATTCTTGCTTGGGTTGACAAGTGCCAAATCTACCAGATTTATACCCTTATAGAAACTCAGGTTTGAAATCTTTAAAATTTCTAGTTGACCTTGAGCTCTAGAGAGTACAAGAGCTTTCCTTTCACTGTCATACCCCCAACCCCAGATTGGGTTCTCAGAAGGGGCAGATATTGCTCTTGGTATTCCCTCCTCAAACAGTTGTTGTATTAACTAATGTAGATCACTGTCTAGAGGAGGTTGCTGAATATGGACAACTGCAAGAGAGGATGGTGAGTCCTCTATGTCCATACTCAGAGAGGAACTCCCAGGTTCTATGATTGTTAGGATTTTCTCCCCCTTTTTGGTAGCATCACCCTCTTGCATAGGTCATCCACAGGTTCTTGTGGTCCTGGATGAGTTGATCTCATTAGTCTCTCAACTAGCTTACCCTTGAGATCGGTGATCTTAAGTTGTTGGTCATTGACCCTTTTCTGCAAGATAGTCACCTGAGATTCTAGGTGAGCTATCTTGGACACAAAGTAGGTGCACATGTTTGAGAGTTTGTGCACCTTTTGTTGCAGACTCCCCTCATCTTCAGATGAAGAATCATAGGGGGATGAGAGGATTATACCTAAGTCTTCTCCCTCATCACCAGCATAGGTTTCTTGGCTGCTGGATTTCCCCTGCTCTATTTCAAGAGGCTGGGTTGCCTTGGTTGAGGTCTTAGAGATGTAATCACTGTCAACAGTGAAAGCCTCTGCCACATGGATCTCTTGGACAATCTGAAGGAGATCCACCTTAGTTTGTGGTGTCTGATGTGGGCTAGGAGTGGGTGAGGCAGGAGTACTCATCTCACCTTAAGTGTGGGTGGAGAGGAGAGATTCATGGTACTCACTGAAACTCAAATCTTCATTAGAGTAAAAGTCAAGGCTGGGCATGGGTTGATTAAGATCAAGAGGCCGGGGATGGTAGCTTTCCCCTAAAGGTTGATCACCAGAGTGTTGAGACTCAGAGTGATGGCTTAAGGCTATTTGAGTAGGTGTGAGCTCATCAGGCTGAGAATGAGGAACCTCAGCACTGATTGTGTCAAGAATGGGAGTGGTTTGCTCCTCAGGGGAAGTGGGAGCTCTAGTGTCCACTTCCTCCTGTGTGGGTTGTGATATGGGGGCCTGCATATGCTTAATAGTAGGTGCAGGGGTTCGTTTGGATTTTCTTTGGTAAGTGAGGGTAATGGTGGGCCTTGATGGTGGTTGAGAGGTAGAGGGTGTTGGTTCATCACTAGCTGGTGCTGCTGGGATGTCACCCTGAGTAATGAGCTCAAACATTTTTGGGACAAGGGCTATTTCTACCCCTGAGAACCCAAAAGTTGGCTTTTTCAATATTTTGAAAATGCTGGGTCTTATATGTGCAAGTTTAAGAACATTACCTGTTCCCCTCAATTGTGGTAACATTTCATAGTTGAGAATGTGTTGAACATACCGGGGAAACATGTAATATTCTAGGGAGTCCAAATTTGCAAGTAAATTTGTGAAAACAAATTGAGAATACCTGAATTTGACCCCTTGAACCATCCCATGGACAATGAAGGAAAGGTCTTCTGGAATCTGGTCCCATCCTCCATGTTTGTTAGACAAGCTGTGGATGACAACATGGAGGAGGTACTTCCACTGGTATGAGACCTTCCCCTTCCTGAAGGTCTTGACTATGAAGTCACCTTCATATCCCATCTGCTCAAAGGAATGGTTGACAGCAGCTTTTGGGAAGGACATTTCTCCTTCTTCATCATCCAGCTGAATATGGGTGTTGATGATGGCTGGAGTGATGAACAGTGTCCTCCCTTGCACTGTGGCAGACAGTGCCTTCTCCCCATCCAAAGTGACCTCTTGATAGGTTCGCCATAACTCAAACAACTAATCCTCATAGAGGGGTGGATCAATCGTAAGGGAGGTGAGATAATGAGACGAAGAAAGATACCTACAAACATCTGAGAAGCCTGGATCCTTTTCAGAGTTTAACAGAGCAACCTGGTTGTGTTGTCTGTGTAGATGCATGGTGAAATCTGGGTCGTTTCGGCGATCAAGATTTGCCATTTGCAGAAGCTTTGCTGAGAAGGAAGGTAGAAGAAAATGAAATTGGGGGTAATTTTAGGTTAAGGAAAAATGAGAGTAGAGAGATGAAGATAGGACTGTTTGGGAAGATATACTCAGGATTTGAAACAAAGTTAAAGCAAAAGATAAACTTTGAAATCCGCAAGTGGGTCCTACTTCAGAAAAAGGCGCCCAAAAAGGTAGTTTTCTTGGAAGTTGCAAAACTTCCGAAGGTTATTTTAGCTTCGGAAGCTTTTCAGAAAAAGCTTCCGAAGGCAATTTTGCTTCGGAAGATATTTCAAAGAGTTTTGAAAGTTTTGGCTTTGGTAGAGATAAACAGGTCTTCCGAGACTTAATTGCCTTCAAAAGAGATTTATTCTAAAATGTATTTAGGAGCTTATATTCAACTTAAGCTTCGGAAGATGCTTCATGAATTTCTTCCGAAGATAATTGGCAGATAAGCTGTAAATTTCTTCCGAGGGTAATTTTATTTCTTTCGTAGGTAAATTTTCATAACTCTAAAAAATATCATTTTGAAAATTTGTTTTCCTCCAAAGAGAACTGGGCTTATGAAGTGAACTAATAGACAACCTAGGACACACAATTTTAGGTAGTAAGATTGAAGTTATTTAGAAAAACCTATTCAAGGTTAATCATCCCAATGGCTGATACAAGATACTTAAATCTCTGCTCATCAAAAGCTTTTGTGAACAATCAGCATATTGTTCATTTGTGTTAACCTTGATTAGTTTTATCAAGTCCTTTTCAAAATTATACCTAATCAGATGATACCTGATGTTGATGTGTTTTGTCCTTGAGTGCTGCATAGGATTCTCTGTCATAGAGATGGCACTGTTATTGTCTATATGGATGGGAGTCTCTTTGAAATTGAATCCATAGTCTAGCATCTGATTTTGAATCCAAAGCACTTGAGCACAGCAGCTGGCAGCAGCAATGTATTCAGCTTCAGCAGTTGATGCAGACACACAGGATTGCTTCTTGCATTGCCAAGAGACTATCCTTCCACCAAGGAACTGACACACCCCAGATATGGACTTTGCAGTCATGTTGCAGCCACCATAGTCACTATCTATATAAGCATACAGATTAAAGTCTGAATTCTTTGGATACCAAAGGCCTAGATTTGGAGCACCTTTAAGATATCTAAGAATCCTTTTGACAGTGATTAGGTGTGACATCTTGGGGTTTGCTTGATATCTTGCACATATGCATATGGCAAACATGATATCAGGCCTGCTAGCAGTAAGATACATAAGTGACCCAATCATAGCCCTGTAGAGATGTTCATCAATACACTCCCCCTCAAGGTCAATACCAAGGGAATGGTTTCTGGTTACGGGTCTTAGCAACTTTACAATCAGTCGTCTTGAACCATGTAAGTATGTCCTGTACATACTTTGACTGACTGATGAAGATGCCATCTTCAACCTGCTTCACTTGAATTCCTAGAAAGAAATTGAGTTCCCCCATGGCACTTATTTCAAATCTATTCTTCATCAGCAACTCAAAGTCTTCGCAGAGCTTTGGATTAGTTGAACCAAAGATGATCTCGTCTACATATATCTGAACTAGCAATGTGTCATTCCCTGTATCTTTGTTGAAGAGAGTCCCATCAATAGTACCTCTTTTGTATCCATGATTGCAGAGGTATGTTGATAGTGTCTCATACCACTTTCTTGGAGCTTGATGTAGTCCGTAAAGGGCTTTATCAAGTTTGCAGACATAATCAGGATGATCTGGGTCTGCAAAGCCATGTGGTTGTTTAATATAAACTTCTTCATCAATCACCCCATAAAGAACGGCACACTTCACATCAAGCTGGTAGACCTTGAAATCCTTGGATGCAGCATAAGCCAGGAATATCCTTACAGCTTCAAGTCTTGCTACAGGAGCAAAGACATCAGTATAATCAATTCCTTCTTCTTGTGTGTATCCTTGGACAACCAGTCTAGCCTTGTTTTTGATGATGATCCCTCTATCATCCTTCTTGTTCCTAAATACCCACTTGGTACCTATGACAGTCTTCCCTTGAGGAAGAGGGCACAAGTTCCACACCTTCTGTCTTTTGATTTGAAGCAACTCTTCTTGCATTGCTTCAATCCAGCTTCCATCCTTTAGAGCCTCATCAACTTTCTTAGGCTCAATTTGGGATAAGAAACAAGAATGTAGACAAACATTGCTATCGTGAGTTTGTCCTCTTGTTCTCACCCCTGAGTCAACATTTACAATGATGTTTGTGGTGGGATGTGACTTGTGGATCCTGAGTTGAGGAATCATAGCAAGTTGGTTGGACAGATCAAGATTAGAGAAATTTTGATCTGGAAAAGAAGAATCCCCCACCATATCAACACACTTATCAAGAGAAACTTGATCCAATAAGTGTGTGACATCATTGATGTTGTCTTTAATGGAGTGGTTATTAGCATCAAGAAATTCTTGATCACTGTCTCCACCATCCATTCCTCCTGCATTGGAGGTTCCTTCACCTGAATTCTGATCCTCTGAACTGGACTTTGAGGGTAATTCAGTTGAATCAGCAGTATTTGTCATGCTTGTGCTGATTGGAGCCTCAATGACAGGGTTAGTCACCATTGGAGCTGAAGTAGTCTTCTTGTTTGGTCTTCTCATCTCAAATCTTGGGTCAGGATCCTCTGTTGACCTGTTATCCATAGATCCTGAAACATTCTCATAAGATTTGTTAAAACAGTTGGTAACTAAATCAAGATCAAATAGCCAATCCGACCAGAACCTTTCACATAGGGTGTGTTTTCATTGAAAGTCACATTGGCTGACTCCTTAATGATTCTAGTTCTGAGATTGTATACTCTATAAGCCTTGGCTTGAGAAGAGTATCCAACAAAATGTCCATCATCTGATTTCTCAGCAAACTTAGCTATTTGATCTTTGGTATTCAAGATGGTGCAAGGACATCCAAATGTTCTGAGAAAACCAATAAATGGTCTCCTTTTGTGCCACAGTTCATAAGGAGTCTTACCATGTGTCTTAACTACTAAAACTGTATTCTGCACATAGCAGGCTGTGTTGACAGCCTCTGCCTAGAAGGTGATGGGTAGCTTAGAGTCAGACAACATAGTTCTTGCAGCTTCAATAAGTGTCCTGTTTCTCCTCTCAGCAACACCATTTTGCCGAGGAGTCCTGGGAGCACTATATTGTCTTGAAATACCCTTCTCATCACAAACTGTATCAAGGATTTGGTTTTTAAATTCGGTTCCCTGATCACATCTTATGTTTTTGACCTTGTGATCAGATTGATTCTCAATTTTCAGAATGAAATTCTTCAAGATTTCAGAGGTTTCATCCTTAGTTCTAAAGAAAAACACCCAAGTGAATCTTGTAAAATCATCTGTGATCACTAAACAGTATGAGGTCCTTCCTAGACTCATTACACTGGTGGGGCCAAATAGATCCATATGTAACAAGTGTAGGGGAGTAGTGATAGAGTTCATTTCCTTTGGCTTGTGAGACACTTTATGTTGCTTCCCTTTCAGGCATGCAACACAGTAGTCATCACTTATAAATTCTTTCTTTAGTATTCCAGTTACCAAATCATTCTTAATCAGTTTATTCATGTTTTTAAAGTTTACATGGCACATTCTCTTATGCCAAAGAAAAGACTCATCACTATTTGCTTTAGATAGAAAGCAAGAAACCTCTTCAGATGGAGATGCTTCTTGCAAGTCCATCTTGTACATATTTCCTCTCTTGGGGGCTCTAAGCAAAATATGCTTAGGAGGAATGTCAACCTCGGGCTTGAGAACAATGCACTCATGCTCAGTAAAGAGCATGTGATGTTTTTGGTCACAAAATTGGGACACTTTCAGAAGATTGTATCCAAGCTCTTTGACAAAGTTTACTTTCTCAATGCTGAGCTTACCATTTGTAACCTTGCCCCTACCAGTAATGTACCATCCTGTATCTCCCCCAAAAGCAACTGGTCCTCCATCAATCCTTTCAAAGTTTTGAAGCAAGGACTCATTGCCAGTCATGTGCCTGGAGCAGTCACTATCAACAATCCAGATATTTTTGTTGGTCTTTAGCTGTCCCTGCACAAAAAGTGATGATTTAGTTACATTTGGAAACCCAAGCCTCATTGGTCTTGGGTTTATTAGAATGAGTTAAAGGCAATGAAACAGTAATAGATCCTATGCTCAGGCTTTAGGGATTATTTGCTATTTCTGATGATGAACTTTTAGCCACATGGTCTTCCTTCATCTTCCACACCACCTTTGAAAGATTGGGCTTGACCTTCAATGCTTCGGAAGCTTTTGTGGCTTCGAAAGCTTTGGAGACTGATCCTTCGGAAGATCTTGCTTTCACTGTAGCAGGCCTCAGTACTTCGGAAGCATTCCTTTCTTCCGAGACCAATTTTCCTTCCGAAGACAATGGTTCATTTGCCTTTTTCTTCATTTTGGAGCTTCCGAAGGAAACAGATTTTCCTTCCGAAGCAGATTGTTTCTTCTTCTCAGAAGTTTTCTTCTTGATCATGTGGATAGTACCCTTTGGATTGTATTGACAATCCTTAGCCAGATGTGAGGTACTACCACACATAACACAATCTATATCTTTTCTTTTGAGAGCCTTCTTTTCCAAAGAAGACAGAGCTTGAACACTTTTCTTTTCCTCTTTCACCTTTTTAGATGATGCAGCAGGCTTCTTAGGGTGAAGCTTACTTTTTGAAATGGATGGTTCAGGCTGTGTAGTAGTGACACACAACTGATCAATCTTCTTGTTGTTGCTGGAGTGAGTTGAAGCTGAAGTAGAACTCTTGGTACTAGAACCCTTGGCAGGATCTTCAACTTTTATCACCTTGAACCCTGCAAAGACAAATACTTGTTTCTGTTTGGGATCAAAGGTGGTCTTGACCTCTTGAGCTTTTCTTGATCTTCTGATCAAGTTCTTCCTTTCGGTTTTGCTCAAACTAGCTTTTTTTTCCTCCTTAGGAGCATGGTGACCCTTTTTGGATTGACTCTCTTTACTCATCTCATACTCATCCCTCACCTTCTCCTCTTCATCCTCTTCATCACTGGGGTCTATGGATGGAAGCTCATCTTGACCAGTTCCACACCTTGGAGATCTAACTGATTGTAGAGAGTGTGGAGGAGCTATCTCACTAGATCCCAGTCCCTGCTTGTTCTGATAACACACTTTTGCATGTAGAGATGAGGATATCATGTTCTTGAAGGTTTCCTCTTCAAGAACACATTTTTCTGCCCTGGCTTTGCTGATCACAAGCTCAGCCTGGCATTCAGTCAACTTGGTAATGAGATCCTTAATTTGAGTCCTGTAGTTTGTCTGCTCATGTTTAAGAGTTGAAACTGTTTTCTCTAGATCTTCTATCTTAAGTTTATAGTCATTTTTAGCCCTTTTAAAATCAGCTTTTAAAATATTCAAAGACTCAATATCAGATCTTATTTCCAAGTTGTAGGACCTGTAACTATTTACTTTAGCAATACATTCAGGAGAGCAAAGATGTTCAAGTACCTTGGCTTCATCATGATCAGCCATGAGTGCTTGGTTTGGAGATGCATCTTCAGCTTGAAAGCTCCAGTCAAAGCCTCCTTCTTCAACAGAAACTGCGGCTTGCTGTCTTGGCTTCTCATTATGGTTCCCTCCTTCAGTGTAGTTTGGCCTGGATGAAGCTTGGCCACCATTTGACTTAGGTGCCTTGCATTCTCTAGCAAAGTGTCCCATCTGGTTACAGTTGTAACACTTGACTTTGCTCTTGTCCAGTCCAAACTTGCCACTGGCAGCATTGCTAGGAAACCTTCTTCCAGTCCTCTTGTAGAACTTCTGGGCTCTGTAATTATGAAGAGCCATTTGCTGGACTATCTCCATGTACTCCAGATCATCTGGATGGATGCAGTCCAGGTCTTCAAGAGGGAAAAGAAAGTTGCCTGTACTTTCATCAGTGGAGACAAAAGCTTGAGAAGAACTTGTCTCTTGGAAGGGACTTCCTTGGATGTAGCTCTCTCTGGGTGTCTCAGGGAAGGTGATGAAAGGACCCTTTTGTGAAGTCTCAGGGTAGCAGATGAGATAATGATGTGGTTCTCTGCTATCCCTTTCAACCACATGAAGGGCTGAACTCTGGTGAGTGTTGGAGCTACCAGATGAATTTTGCATATTCATCTCCATCTGGTATGCACTGAGTAGCCCATACAACTCAGTAAGAGTAAGGTCTTGAGGTTTTCAGTCCTCTTAATGACCATACAGTAGTGTGTCCATTGTCTTGGAAGAGAGGACATGAACTTCATAACAATATCCATGTTCTCAATAGTTACCCCAACATCAGCCAGAGTATCCATAATCTTAATATACCTGAAGTATTGTTGAGTCATGGTTTCACCTGTCTTGAAGGTGAAATTTTCAAACTACTGCTTCAGGAGATCCTTCTTGTTCTCCTTGTCTTCATTTGAACCCTCATACATCAGTTTTAATGCATCCCATAGGTGTTTAGCGGTCTTGCACTTCTTGAAACCTCTGTAGATGGAGTTTGGAAGAGTAGTTTGGAGGGCTGTCATGGCTTTTTGATCAATGTCAATTCTTTTCCAGTCTTCATCAGAAAAGTCAGGCCTCTCCTTTGGTATCATTCCACCACCAGCAGCAGCTGAAGAGGTGCATGGTATATGAGGTCCGTTAACAACAGACTCCCACATCCTGGAATCTTGAGACTTGATAAAGCCTTCCATTCTTTGACACCAAGTGTCAAAATCCTCAGGAATGATCAGAGGGAACTTTGTCATTGTTCCAGTTTCCATATCAGCTTTGGAGATAGCTGCCATTTGAAGAGTTAAGTGATATGTGTTACTAAGAGGTTTTGAAGATGGTGAGATCTTGCAAACAAGAGCCTGGAATGCTCTGATACCAAATGCAGGACCGTTAAAAAGGGACTTTGCACTTAGTTAACACACTTAGGAGGATCTTTAGGATCACTTAACAATTCAAATGGGGAACTTAGAACTTTAAACAGATGATACAATGCACAACACAAGTAAAGTAAGAGCAAGAACACAAGAAATAATTTTCAAGGAAGTAGTATGTTGCTTCTTAGGTTCTATTACAGGTGTTTGCACTGATATTTGAAATACCAGAACCTTTGACGCTTTATACTAAACCTATAACCGTTAATATGCAAAAAGACAGTTGGATGTGACTAATCTAGACAACAAGATCAGCCTAAAGTCAAAAGGCAGATTGCCTTTTGACTAGTGACTATGATAGGCCATAGCTCACTGACTTTCCTATTACAAAAAGCCAAAAAAGAAACAAATACATAAACTTGCAGACAAAGACCTTATCTACTTTATCATAAAGCATGGAAGTTTCACTAACTTATGATAGTTGGTGAACCACCAGAGCATACAGCGGACAGGAGGTTGCTTTATGATACAGTTGACAGAAAAAGAGTCTTTTCTCTCTCTTCTAAAGTAATCAGTCTTATCTTTATTCAGCTTCGGAAGACTTTGTCTTGAGAGCTTCGGAAGACTTCATCTTTAAACTTCAGAAGAGTTAAGTCTTTGGCTTTAGAAGACTTGACACTTAGTGTAAAGTTTCCTCAGTAGTTTCTTCTGAACATTGGCTTCGGAAGATTTTACACTTAGCATTTTACTTGAGTGTGTAAAACTTCCGAAGCTAGTTCTTCTTTGTTCCTTAGTGCATGTTGGAAGACTTGGTTGTTTTGGTATCCTTTGGTTGCATCAACCTCATAACCTCAGAGGTTCCTACACTTACTCTCACAGAGCTATATGGTATCCTTAGTAGATACCAGATGGAGATGAATATGCAAAATCTATCAAGCAGCTCTTCCAACAATCAGCAGAGTTCAGCCTGTGATATGGTTGAAAGGGATAGCAAAAAACCACAACATCATCTTATCTACTACCTTGAAAACTCATAAAAGGGTCATTTCATCACTTTCCCTAAGACACCAAGGGAGAGCTACATCCAAACCCATTCTAAGAGACATGCTCTGCTCAAGCCTTTGTGTCTGCTGCTGAAAGCTATGGAAACTTTCTCTTCACTCTTAAAGACTTGGATTGCATCCATCTAGATGACCTGGAGTACATGGAGATAGTCCAGCAGATGGCTCTCCTCACTCCTAGAGCCAAGAAGTTTTATAAGAGAACAGGAAGGAAGTTCCCAAGCAATATGGCCAGTGGAAAGTTTGGCCTTGATAAAAGCAAGGGGAAGTGTTACAACTATAACCAAATGAGACACTTTGCTAGAGAGTGCAAGGCACCAAGGACAAATGGTGGCCAAGCACAATCCAGACCAAACTACACTGATGCTGCTCCCAAAACTGAGAAGCTAAGCCAACCAAAACAACATGTTGCTGTTGCTGTTAAAGAAGGAGGTTTTGACTAGAGTTTTTAGGTAGAAGATGCTTCTCCAAACCAAGCACTGTTGGCAGATCATGAAGAAACCAAGGTATTAGAACATCTTTATACTCCTGAATGCATTGCTAAAGTTAATATATACAGGTCCTATAACTTGGAAGTGAGATCTGATCTTGAGTCCTTAAACATTTTGAAAGCTGATTTTAAAAGAGTAAAAAATGATTATAAACTTAAAATTGAAGATTTAGAGAAAACTGTTTCTACTCTTAAGCATGAGCATACAAACTACAAGACTCAGATCAAAGATCTCATAACCAAGTTAACTAAATACCAGGCTGAGCTTGTGATCACCAAAGCCAAGGCAGAAAAACGTCTCGTCGAAGAAGAAACCTTCAAGAACATAATATCATCGTCCTTGCATGCAAATATTTGTTATCAGAACAGGCAGGGAATAGGGTCAAGTGAGATAGCTCCTCCACACACACTATTATCTGTAAAATCTCCATGGTGTGATACTTGTCAAGATGAACTGCCTCCTATTGATCCTATACAAGAGAAGGATGAAGATGTAGAGGAGATAGTGAAGGATGAACCTAAAGTGAGTGACAAGGGTTATCCTAAGAAGGGTCACTATTCTCCTAGAGAGAAAACGAACCAGGGATGACCAAGTCTGCAAGAAAGAATTTGATAAAGGCAGCCAAAAGAAGATCAAAGAAAGCCCAAAAGATCAAGGCCACCTTCAACTCCAAGCAAAAACAAGTTTTCATTTCTACTGGATTTGAAGTGGTGAAGACTGAAGGCTCAACCATGGACTCTAATACCAGGAGTCCTAGTTTGTGTCCAAATCATCCTGGTCAAGAGAAGAAGGCTGATCAAATATGCACCACTGCTGCACAGCCTGAACCATCCAGTTCCAAGAGCAAGCCTCACCCTAAGAAGCCTGCTCTATAATCCGAGATGATGAAGAAGGAAGTGGAAAATGATCAAGCTTAGTCTCCTACTTAGAAGAAGAATCTCATAAGCATGCCAACTGAATGCATCTTGTGTGGTGATACTTCTCAATTTGCCAAGGATTGCATCTACGATCCCAAAAGTACTATCCAAATGACCTAGAAGAAAACTTATAAAAAGAAGAAGAAGAAGATAGCTTCAGAAGGAAAATCTCTTCCATTCAAAAGCTCAAAAGTGAATAAAATATAGGTGAAAAATTACCTTCGAAAGAAAATTTGGTCTCGAAAGAAAGGAATGCTTCCGAAGTACTAAAGTCTGCTTGCAGTGGATGCAAAAGCTTTTGAAGGTCCCATCTCCAAAACTTCCAAATTCATTAATACTTTTGAAGTTTTGAAGGCCAAGTCTAATTTCCAAAGATGGTGTGGAAGATGAAGGAAGGCCATGTGACTGAAAGTTGTTCATCCCCATCAGCAAATAATCATGAGAGCCTACATATAGGATCAATAACTATTGAATTATCTTCATTTCACTTGGGTCTTCAAATGTAACTAACCATCTCCTTCTGTGTAGGAAGAGCTGAATATCAAAGGAAAGGCATGGATCATTGATAGTGGTTGTTCCAGGCAGATGATAGGCAATGGCTCTTTGCTTCAGAACTTTGAAAAAATTGATGGAGGGCCAGTAGCTTTTAGAGTAGAATCAGGTGGTTACATCAATGGAAGGGCATGGTCATAAATGGTAAGCTCAGCATTAAGAAGGTAAACTATGTTAAGGAGCTTGGGTACAATCTGTTGAGTGTATCCCAATTTTATGACCAGAGACATAACATGCTCTTTACTGAGCATGAGTGCATTGTTCTCAAGCCCGGGGTGGTCATTCCTCAAGAGCATATCCTGCTCAGAGCCCCCAGAAAATGGAACATGTACAAGATGGATTTGCAGGAAACATCCCCATTAGAAGAAGTTTCTTGCTTTCTATCTAAAGCAAATAGTGATGAGTCTTTCCTCTGGCATAAAAGAATGTGCCCTGTAAACTTTAAGATCATGAAAAAATTAATCAAGAATGATTTGGTAACAAGAATTCCAAAGAAAGAGTTTACAAGTGATGATAATTGTATTGCATGTCTGAAAGGGAAGCACACAAAATGTCTCACAAACCAAAGGAAATGAACTCCATCACTACTCCTCTACACTTATTACATATGGATCTCTTTGACCGCACCAGTGTAATGAGTCTAGGAAGGACCTCATATTGTTTGGTGATCACAAATGACTTCACAAGATACACATTTTTCCTTAGAACTAAGGATGAAACTCCTAAGATCTTGAAAAGCTTTACTCATAAAATTGAGAATCAATGTGATCACAAGGTCAAAATCATAAGATATGATAAAGGAACTGAATTCAAGAACCAAATCCTCCATACATTTTGTGATGAGAAGGATATTACAAGACAATACAGTGCTTTCAGGACTCCTAAGCAAAATGGTGTTGTTGAGAGGAGAAACAAGACACTTATTGAAGCTGCAAGAACCATGTTATCTGACTCTAAACTACCCATCACCTTCTGAGAAGAGGCAGTCAACACTGCCTGCTGTGTGCAGAACAGAGTTTAGTAGGCAAGACTCATGGTAAGACTCTTTATGAACTGTGGAACAAAGGGAGACCTTTTTATTGGTTTTCTCAAATCATTTGGATGTCATTGCACCATCTTGAATACCAAGGATCAAATAGCCAAACTTGCTAAGAAATCAAATGATGGACATTTTATTGGATACTCTTCCCAAGCTAAGGCTTATAGAGTATACAATCTTAGAACTAGACGTTTTTGCTCCCGTAGCAAGACTTGAAGCTGTTAAAATATTCCTTGCTTTTGCTGCATCCAAGGATTTCAAGGTCTACAAACATGATGTCAAGTGTGCTTTCTTATATGGGGTGATTAATGAGGAGGTGTATTTCAAACAACCACCTGGCTTTGTAGACCCAAATCATCCTGATTATGTATGCAAGCTTGACAAAGATCTTCATAGGTTGCATCAGGCTCCAAGGAAGAGGTATGAGACACTATCACAGTACCTCTATCAGCACGGATACAAGAGGGGTACTATTAATGGAACACTTTTCATTAAAGGAATAGGAAATGACTTGATGCTGGTTCAAGTTTATGTAGATGACATCATCATTGGGTCAACTAATCCGAAGCTCTGCAAAGACTTTCAGAAGCTGATGAAAAATAGATTTGAAATAAGTGCCATGGGGGAACTTAATTTCTTTCTATGAATTCAAGTGAAGCAGGTTGACAATGGCATCTTCATAAACCAGTCAATGTATGTGCAAGACATACTTACCAGATTTCATCTAAATGAGTGTAAGGTTTCTAAGACACCCATAGCCAGAAACCACTCTCTAGGACCCGATCTTGAGGGGGAGTGTGTTGATGAACATATCTACCGGGCTATGATTGGGTCTCTTATGTACCTCACAGCCAGCAGGCATGATATCTTGTTTGCTACATATATTTGTGCAAGATATCAAGCCAACCTTAAGATGTCACACCTGGTTACTATCAAAAGGATACTTAGATATCTCAAAGGTGCTCCCAAACTGGGCCTTTGGCATCCAAAGAATTCTGACTTTAATTTATATGCCTATATAGATAGTGACTATGGTGGCTGCAACATGACTACAAAGTTTACATCTGGGGGATGTCAATTTCTTGGTGGAAGGATAGTCTTATGGCAATGCACGAAACAATCATATGTGTCTGCATCAACTGTTAAAGCTGAATACATTGCTTTTGCAAGCTACTTTGCTCAAGTGCTTTGGATTCAGAGTTAGATGTTGGACTATAGATTCAACTTCAAGAATACTCCCATCCATATAGACAACAACATTGTTATCTCTATTACAGAGAATCATGTGCCGCACTCAAAGACAAAGCACATCAACATCAGGTATCATTTGATTAAAGATAATTTTGAAAAAGTATTGATAAAACTAGTCAAAGTTAACAAAAATAAACAATATGCTGATCTGTTCACAAAAGATTTTGATGAACAAAGATTTAAGTATCTTGTAATAGCTATTGGGATGATTAACTTTGAGTAATTTTTCTTAAACTAACTTCAAGATTATTTTTAAAATATGTGTGTCTTAAGTTGTCTATATCATCACCTATATAAGCCTAGTTTACTTTGGAAGAAACTTTTCAAAATGATATCCCTTAGGATTTTGGGAATTTTAGATATGTTTTACTTCGGATGACATCAAGTTGTCTTTGGAAGAAAATTATATTTTCAAAACAAATAACTACTTCTGAGAAATTTACCTTTGGAAGAAATTCTGATATATTTTTCGGAGCTTACATTTGTCACCAAGTACTTATATGTCTTGAAGGACTATTTTCTTCTGAAAGAATCGGAAGCTTTATTCTCTTTTTTAATAAAATTTCTGATATTTGATAACTTTAGAAGCAAAATTAGTCAAAGAAGTAAAAATACTCTAAGTATTTTTCTTCCAAAGCAAGTTCTTGAAAAGCTAAGGAATATCTTCAGAAGCCAAATTGGCTTCGAAAGTTTTTCTCAAACCTTCCAAAGACAAATTACCTTTGGAAGATTTTAGACTTCCAAGAAAACTACCTTTTTGGGCACTTTTTAAGAGGTGGGACCGACATCCGGATTTCAAAGTTTACCCTTTTGTATTAACTTTGTCTCAAATCCTTACCATATATATATATATATATATATATATATATATATATATATATATATATATATATATATATATATATATTCGTACAACGGTTCCCCCTCTTTCACCTTCCTCTTCATCTGCACAAGTTAAAACCCTAAATTCACCCAAACCGACTTTGTTCCTACCTTTCTTCACTCCAAAGCTACTCAAAATGGCCAACCCTGATCCCTGAAACCAACCAAATTTTTCCATGCATCTTCACAGACATCACAATCTGGTTGCTGTATTATCATCTAAGAAAGATCCTGGTTTCTTAGATGCTTGCTACTTCTTATCTTTCTCAAACTACCTCACCGCCCTCACAATAGACCCTCCATTGTATGAAGATCAACTACTAGAGTTCTGGAGGACCTGCTAAGAGGTCATCATGGACGGTGAGAGGGCACTGTCTGCCACAGTATAGGGGAGAACAATATTCATCACTCCAGCCACCATAAACTCTCATCTGAGGCTGGATGATGCAGAAGGCGAGTTGTCCTTCCCTAAATCTGCTGTAAACAACTCATTTCAGCAGATGGACTATGAAGTGGACTACTCTATGAGAATATTCAAAAAAGGTAAGGTTTCCTCTCAATGGAAGTACTTCTTCCATGTAGTAATCCACTCTTTATCTAACAAACATAGAGGTTGGTACCAAATTCCTAAGGATTTATCCTATATAGTCCATTGGATGGTTCAAGGGGTCAAGTTCAAGTACTCCCAGTTTGTTTATACAAACTTACTTTCAAACTTGGACTCCTTAGAGTATTATATGTTCCCTTGATATGTTCAACACATTCTTAATTGTGAACTGGGATCACAGTTAAGGGAACATGTAACTGATGATCAAGTATAAGGTGAATACCACCCTATACTAAGGTTACTCACAGAATGCTGCTCTTATTTCATCTACCTCAGATTCATCAAAACATGTGTCAGCTTATGGTGGTATGACATGCACTTCTGATAAGACTACAGGCAGTGGATCTACATCAAAATCGTCAAGTCTTCCACAAGTTTCTTTAGAAAGCATGGCTTTATTTGGTCTCTTGGTACATAGTTATGAAGCTTTGGTGGTTGGTGAACTAAAAGGAAGAGGAATGACTGCAGAAGACATGTATCAGGTGGATCCTGATGATTTGGAGGAAGCTGATCTACAATGGGAAATGGCTATGATCACTTTAAGGGCAGGAAGATTCATGGAGAGAACATGAAGGAAGAACTTTGGAAACCAGAATACAATGGTTGGATTTGATAAATCAAAGCTGAGGTGCTTCAACTGCAAACAGTTCGGGCATTTCAAGAGAGAATGTCTATCTCCCATCATGACTGAACCTGGAACAGGAGTTAACCGGGTTATCTCAATTGAGGATAACGAAGAAAACAAGAAGAAAAAGGAAACAACTCTACTAACTAACTTTGATTGGAGTGCTAAGTTAACTGAAACTGAAGAGGAGATCAATCATGCCCTGGTAGCTGAGATTACAAAGGCAGTAAAGAATGAAGCAGAAAGGAAGAGGAAATGTGAAGAAAAAAGAAGTGTGAAGAATGGTTGTGGAGAAAAAGAGAAGGCGAGTATGGTGGATGCTTGTGAAAAGAAAGAGAAGAGTGAAGATGGAAAAGTTGTAAGAGAAGAAGAGTTGAAGATGGAATCAAGGGTGTGCAATTATGAGAAAGCCCTAGCTGTAAAAAAGAAGATAATGGAGATTCCATATGAGGAACATTCGAGAAGGGCTATCAACAACACGTGGCACGTAGATAGTGGATGTTCCAGGCATACGACCAGCTTGAAGGAACTTCTTACCAATTATCGAATAATCAATGGAGGATATATTGCTTTCGCGGGTGATAAAAAGGGAGGGAAAATCATAGGTCAAGGTGAGGTATCCAATGGTTCGTTAACCTTGGAAAAGCTAAATTTCGTGCCTGAATTGGCATTCAATCTTCTGAGCATGTCACAAATTTGTGACTAGAATATTCCTGTGCTATTTAAATCTAATGAATGTTTGTTTCTTAAGCATGAATTTTCAGTTTCATGTGATTTGATAATCATGCGAGCTCCAAGGAAACACGACACATATTTGCTTGATATGAACTCCAAAGAATCAACCACCACCATGACCTGTCTCTTGTCAAAAGTTTCTCCCTCTGAGTCATTTCTCTGGCATCGACGTTTAGGCCATGTGAATTTTAAGAACATTAACAAATTGGTTAAAAATAATATTGTTAGAGGTTTACCTCAAAAATACTTTTCAATAATTGAAAAGTGTATATCTTGTGCTAAAGGTAAACAGCACAAGAAATCACACAAGCCTAAACAAGAAGACTTAATTTCTAATCCTCTTGAGTTATTACATTGTGATCTATTCGGTCCAATAAGTGTGAAGAGTATTGCTAAGAAATTTTATTGTCTTGTTGTTACAGATGATTTTTCCAGATATTCTTGGGTTCATTTCCTAGCACATAAGGGGAGACAACAGAGGTGTTACAGAAGTTGTTTTTAACAATTGAGAATATCAGTAACAAGAAAGTGTTGGCGATTCGAAATGACAATGGGACAGAGTGTAGATGCTTCTTTAAAGATTAACATTTGTCTTTATGTGTCTTTTACATTTTTGTCATAGTATAGGGACTTTTTATGTAAATATGTTCCTTTGTTTTCTTGATTAGTATAAATAGGATAGATATGTATTATGTAGGAGAGTTGAAGTTTTAGAAAGAGACTTAGACGTATTGTAACTGTTTCCTACACTTTGTATTCTTCTATATGCTAATCAATAAAAACTCTATGAATTTTTGTTGATTTGCTTGTGTTGAATTGAATACTTGTGTGTTTTAGATTGAATTGTGTTCATATCATCACAGATCGATCCATTTTGAGCTCATCAAATGGTATCAGAGTTTTCGATTCAGTGATTGAAGTTCTTCAACTGTCAAACTCTTAAAATCACTTGAATCTATTATTGATAAAGAATTCAGTTGTATAATTGTTGAATTCAGTTGTGTTTCATCATCAGGAACATGATTTGATTCACAATTAGCAGTACAATTCGTTCAAATCAGTGAATTTGAGCAATAAGCTCCTCGAACCTGTTCTTGAATCAAAAGATCAATTTTGGTTGTTAATTGAAGAAATTGAAGTTGAAGGATTGATTATTGATCAATTTCCTACATAATTTGAGGATTTCAGATCAATTAATCAAGTTTTGAAGGAATTCAGAAAAATTAAGTTCGTATGAAACTGATGAATGTGGCGCATTAGGTCAAAAACACTGCTGAAAATTGCCTAAGTGTTAGGCGCATAACAACTGTTTAGGCGCTTTTGCAATGTGTGGGCGTTTTTCAGTTAGGCATTCACTGTTGGGACACATTTCAATTGTTGGGACACTTTGGAAGTTGACAGCAAGGAATTCTAGGCGCATTTAAACTGTTGAGGCGTTTTTGAACTGTGGGCGTTTCTACACTTAGGCATCTGACAACTGTTCAGGCGTTTTACTACTGTTCAGACGCATTTCAACTTGGGCGTTTTGGAATTTTTCTAAGGCAATCCCTTAGACGTTTCAAAGTCAAAGTCAAAGGAAGTACCAAAACTGTTTGGGCGTTTTACCACTATTTGGATGCATCAGCTTCAACACTTAGAAAATTTTTGAAATTTTTCAGAAACTTAAAAAAATCCAAAAATATTTTAAATTCATTGTTTTAATTCAAAACATTAAAAACAACAAAAACAAATTTCTTTTAAAAATCAAAAACTAAAAATGGTAAAATCAGAAGACTCAGAGAACGGAGTTCCCAAGCTGAATAATAGAGCAGATTTCAAGAATTAGTCACTGAGATTAAAACATCACTTGAATTCTGTTGATACTGATCTATGGAAATCAATAGAAAAAGGACCCTCACATTCCCATAACTTCAGATGGTCCTGATAGAGGTTTTGTTTACACCAAAGAATCTCAGGAACCATATCCTGAAGATGGATTACAGGGTGATGATCTCAGGAAAGTTAAAAATGATATAAAAGCTTATTCTTTGATGTGCAAAGGACTGCCACTTGAAGTCCTTACAAGGCTTGATGGTTATCAGACGGGATACACCATGTATAAGGCATTGAAAATAATATGTGAAGGTGGAAAGGAGATCCAGGATCTGAAAAAGCAAAAGTTAAAGAGACAATTATAACTTTTTGAACATTTATTTGGTGAAACAATAAATCAGATGATGAACAGATTTGTTCAACTAACTACTGAGATGTCGACTGCAGGCATCAAGAATGATTTAAAAGATCTTAACTTTAGGCTTCTCAATACTCTTCCATCTTCATGGAAGAAAACAGTCACTCTGTTAAAGCATACTGAGAAATTCCCAATGGATCTTGATCTCTTGATTGCTAAAATAGAATCTGTCGAAATTGATGAAAGTTCTAGAAACAATGACAGAGCAGCTTCGATGTCACAATATAAATATGTTGCTTCTCCAGCAAGTACTGTGGAGAATGCATTCATGGCTAAGAATGAAACTTCACCAGAAGATGAGGGTGATCTATTTGTTGGCATAGGGTTCTTCACTAATCCCACTTACACAAGTGCTCCTGCCTATACAACTCAGAGTCAACCTCAATCTCCTCCTATGCCTAAAAGTTCTAAATCTCAAGCAGAGACTCCATCTGCTAACTCTGCTAAAACTAGCAAAGTTAACGATGTAATAAACATCCTATTACAGGATGAAGAGTCTAAAACTGCTTTTACTGCATTTATGGCAAGCTTTCAAGCTTATCAAGGTAGTCATCTAACTCAACTTGATTTTGTTTTGCAGGATTTGTTTGAAATGGATCCAGACAATGTAGAAGAAATGGATCTCAACTGGCAAATGGTTATGATAGCTTACAGGACTCAGAAACACTTGTATGTCAACAGAAACTACAAGCCAAGTGCAAACAAGTCTATTGGATTTGATAAGTCCAAATCTAGGTGTTTCAACTATAACAGCTATGGTCACTTCTCTAGAGAGTGCAAAGCTCCAAGGAAAAAAGGAGGAAATGGACAATCAAGCTCAAGTAATCAAAGGTTTTAGCAATCTTCACAAAAGACATTTCAGAAACCTTATTAAAGCCTAACAATGCCAGAATTAAAAGATGATTCTAAATCATCAGAGGAGCCCAAGAAAGCTCTTGTTGTTAATATTAAAGATGGTTATGATTGGAGTGCATACGCTGAGCAATTTACTGCTGATTAAACCTCTAATTTATCTCTTGTTGCAGAAATACAAAAAGAAGATTGGTCTGAATTTAATGATCCAAAAGCTGATGGAAACTCTAAGAATGAGGAAGAGGATTATGACTGGAGTGACAAGTCTGATCCCAAGGAAGATTGAGAAGAAGTTGCACTGATGGCAAAATCTGATCAACCAAAGGTTGAAAGCTCTAACTCTGAAACTTCTCCTCCTAAATATTCTAAAATTCCATCAGAAGTCAGAGAAAAATTATGCACAAAGTCTTGCTTCAAGCATGTAGAATACTACAAAAATTATTCTTACAAGATTTGTGAAAAACTTAAGCAAGAAGAACAAATGCATACCAAACTTAAAAATGATCATAAAGTATCTGACGAAAAGATTATCTCTCTTCAAAATTCTTGGAACAAAACTCTAAGAGAACTTGAAATTGTATCAAACAACTTGAAGAGATGACAAAAACTCTTGAAGTGGAGAAGATAGCTCATGCAGCAACTCAAGTTGATCTCGCCAAAGTTAAAAGTTCTAAAACCATTATGGAAAAGCGGGTAAATGAACGAAAAGATAAACAAAAGGCAGGATTGGGTTTCACTCATGAACCGATGCCTGAATCAATAACAAATACCATACCAAAAAATTTTAACACTCATGATCACTCTCTAGAAAACAAAGCAAAATTAAAAGCTTTTCAAAACAAGACCAAGATGTCTGATGCTGAAGAAGAGAAAAGAAATGTGGAAATTTTTGAAGAAAAAGATAACGAAAAGATAAAAAATGGTCATCCTGTTAAAGTAAAATCTTATGAACCGAAGCCTAAAACAAAGAAAGTTTTTGTTCCTAAAGAGTCAGTTTTGGAGGAAGTGAATATTATAACTAATAACCAAAACACAGACTTTCAAAACAAAAATGATGAAGAAACATCAGAAGATTCAAATTCATTTGGTCTAAATAATCCAGAATTCATTAAATTGCAAAAAGACCAAAAAAAGAAAGAATGTGAAAAAGAATCTTCAACTGAGGATGTTCAATCTAAACCAAAAACTGGTTCTACAAAATCAAGGAACCAGAGAAGAAGAAGAAAGATAAATAAAGCTAAAAATTAACAAATAAAAATTCAGGAAAATTAGACAAAAGAAACAAATCAAGCAACAAAATTAAAACCAATTAAATTTGTATCAGCTGGTTTGTTGAATGTGAACTCCATTCAAGATTTTAAAGAAAATCCTAAGAACAAATCAACCTCTGATCTGAAAATGGGTTCAGATTCTAAGACTTCCGCTGTAGCTAAAAGATTTGTATCTAAGGAAAACAAGAATGAAATTCATGTTCAAAAACAAAAACAAATTGTGCACAAGAAAAGTGGTTTAAATGAAAAGCATAATTCTTCAAATCAAAAACAACAAATTAACTCTTTGACACCTAAAATTAACCAAGTTTCCAATGTTGCGTCAACATCAAAGGTTAATAAGCAATTATTCAAGACTCCACAGAGGTATTGTATCATATGTGACATGTATAATCCCAAAACGTCTGAATGTTTCTTTAACAAATACTGTCACATTTGCGATATGAGAAATCACTCAACTTCAGAGTGTTATTTTAACAAATACTGTACTTACTGTGATGAGCAAACTCACAACACTAAAGATTGTTACTTTAGAAAGAATTCATAGAGGAGGATTTGCCACTTCAACATTAAGCAAAGTTTATGTTAATCCGCAATATAAAAGAAACCAAAATGTTGATTTTCAAAGATTAACACACCAACCCTCCTTAGGTTTGAACACTTTCAAAAGAAATAATTCAGTGAGACCTAAACAATACTTCAATGATAATTTCATTCCAAGGTCAGTGAGAATTAATAACAAAAGTTTTGAAAATAAAATATTTTCAAACAATGGTCAGTCAAAAAGCATGAATTTTCCAAACAAGTATAATTTTGTTACAAATAACAGAATTGGTAAATTCATAAAGAATAAATCTGATGTCAACAAACTTCACTTTAAATAATTTACTGTTGTTGATAAGTTTGGAAAACCCAAGACCATTTCGGCTTGGGTAGATAATTCAACTTAAATTGTTTTGTTTTGCAGGTACGCCCGAGAAGACCAATCAATACTTGGTATGTGGATAGCGGGTGTAGCCGGCATATGATAGGCAATCAGGCCTTATTACAAGATTTTAAGTTAAAAGATGGAACGCATGTCGCCTTTGGTGGTGATGCAGGAGGAAAAATAACCAGAGAAGGAACAGTATCCAACGGGATTATAAGCTTTGATAAAGTCAACTTTTGTTCACAGTTGAACTTTAGTTTTTTAAGCGTATCCCAAATTTGTGATAAATCCTACTCTGTACTTTTTGATGATTCTTTCTGTTATATCTTGAAGCCAGGATTTCAGATAAGCAAGGATTGCATGGTTGTTAAAGCTGTAAGAGACCGAGACGTATACAAATTGGATATGTCTCAAGTGGACTCTTCTACAGAAACAACTTGTCTCTTTGCTAAAGCATCAAATGATGAAAGCCAGCTTTGGCATAGACGTCTGGGGCATTCAAATTTCAAGAATATGAACAAGCTTGTAGCAGGAAATCATGTTATTGGCCTTCCATCGAAGAAGTTTGACATAACTGATTTATGCTCAGCATGTTTAAAAGGGAAACCACACAGAGCGTCTTATAAGTCCAAGCTGATAAACTCAAATTCCAAACCCCTTCAGTTGTTGCATATGGACCTTTTTGGACCAACCAATGTGAAGAGTATTTGAAGAAAATCTTACTGTTTAGTTATCATTGATGACTATACAAGATTTTCATGGGTTTTCTTTCTAAATGCTAAATCTGAAACAACTGAATTAATAAAAGAATTTATCATAAAAGTAGAAAATCAACTTGATCAAAAAGTAAAAATAATTAGAAGTGATAATGGGACGGAATTCAAAAAACTAACTCTTGACATGTTTTGTGTAGAGAAAGGAATAGCTCATCAGTTCAGTGCTCCCAGAAATCCTCAACAAAATGGAGTTGCTGAAAGGAAGAACAGAACAATGATTGAAGCGGGCACGATCCATGTTAGCCGATGCTAAAATTCCGATCACATTCTGGGATGAAGCAATATCAACTGCATGTTTTGTTTAGAACCGTTCATTAATTGTTAAAGACAAACTGAAAACTCCATATGAGTTAATCTTTGGCAGGAAACAAACATAGATTTTCTTAAATCTTTTGGTTGTCCGGTTATGATTTTGAATTCAAGTGATCATTTAGGAAAATTTGAATCAAAATCTGATGATGGATTTTTCATTGGATATTCATCTGTTTCAAAGGCCTATCGAGTTTATAACTCTAGGACTAACGTTATAGTTGAACATTTAATGTTAAATTTCTTGAAAACTCTTTTCCATCAGTGTCAAATGGTCCTGCATGGTTATTTGATTTAGATTCATTGTCAAACTCTTTTCAATCCAACTTGTTTAATCAATCTAACTTGCTTGATTTTACAGGTGAAAAGAAAATTCAAGGAGATCTCGGTTCATTCAGTGACAATTCGGATTCTGACGATGCAGATGATTCAAGCCCAAACTATCCCTTCTTTTCTTTTGTTAGAGATTCTATTTTTCAGTATAATAATGATGATCAGTCTCATCAAGATAATGATCATTCTGTTTCACAAAACCAAGATGTATCACAACCAATTCCTAAGGATGGTACAGAAATTGTACAACCTGAGTCTGGAACGTCATCTATTTCTGGCGATGTAGTTGATTCTGGTAATCTTGATTTCTTTATCAACTCACCGACTCAAGTTCCCAATTTCAATCCACATTCTTCAAGCCTATTGCATCAGCTTTCCAAATTGAATCAAACCAATCTAGATGTTCATGTTCAAGGAGATGAGATTCCGACATCTCGTATTCACAAGAACCATCCAACATCTCATATTATTGGTCCGTTGAGTGAGAGAACGACGAGAAGTAAATCAAAACAAGCAAACGTATGCTTATACTCTTGCTTTCTTTCTCAAATTGTTCCTAAAAACGTGACAGAAGCGTTAAAGGACAATTGTTGGATCGAGGCTATGCAAGAAGAATTATTATAGTTCTGCAAACAAGAAGTGTGGAATCTGGTGGATTTACCTGAAGGAGAAAATGCTATAGGCACAAAATGGTTATTCAGAAATAAAACTGATGATCGAGGAACTGTTATCCGAAATAAAGCGAGATTAGTTGCATAAGGATACACTCAAGAAGAAGGTATTGATTATGATGAAGTATTTGCTCCAGTTGCAAGACTTGAATCTATTCGTGTCTTCCTGGCTTATGCCTCATTCATGAAATTTAAAGTGTATCAAATGGACGTAAAGGGTGCATTTTTGTATGGATCTATCACCGATGATGTGTACGTGAAGCAACCTCCAGGTTTTGAAGATGCTACATATCCACATCATGTGTGCAAATTGAGCAAAGCCTTATATGGACTACATCAAGACCCTAGAATCGGGTATGAGACATTGTCACAACACTTAATCCAACATGGATACATGCGGGGGAAAATCGATCCAACTTTATTCATAAGGAAGGATGCTGATGATCTCTTATGTGTACAAGTGAATGTTGATGATATCATATTTGGTTCTACAAGTCCAAAACTATGCAATGAATTCGAAGAAATCATGAAATCTTGATTTCAGATGAGTTCTATGGGAAAGATAAATTTCTTTCTTGGACTACAAGTTAAGCAATCTGCAGATGGTATTTTTATCAACCAAGAGAAGTCCATCGACAAACTCTTGAAGAAATTTAAGCTGTAAGATTCTCAGTCAATTAGAACTTCAACTGATGTGAACACCAAGATTGAGCCTGATCCGAAAGGAAAATCTGTAGACCAAACTTTATACAGATCTATGATTGGTTCTTTGATGTATCTCAATGCATCTAGACCAGACGTTATGTATGCTATTTGTGTCTGTGCAAGGTATCAATCAGACCCGAAAGAATCCTACTTAATTGCTGTCAAAAGAATATTCAGGTATCTCAAAGGTAAACCGGCTTTAGGGCTATGGTATCCTTACGAAGGAAACTTCGAGTTACATGGGTATACTGGTAGTGATTATGGCGGATGTTGTCAAGATAGAAAATCAACAACGGGTGGGTGTCAATTTTTAGGACCAAGATTAGTCTCATGGCAATGGAAGAAATAAACAAATGTCTCTGTTTATACTGCAGAAGCTGAGTACATTGCTGCTTCAGCAGGATGTTATCAAATCCTTTGGTTACAAAACCAACTGCTGGATTACGGGTTCAACTTTCTTAAAACATCTATTTACATTGATAACACAGCTGCTATGTTCATTACAGCTAATCCTGTCCAACATTCTAAAACAAAACATATCAAAATTCGATATCATTTTCTCAGAGATAACTCTAAAAAAGGTTTAATCATTCTGATTCAAATTGCTACTGAAAAACAGTTGGCCGAATTTTTTACTAAAGCCTTCTTACAGGACGGTTTGAGTATTTAGTAGAGTCAATTGGTCTTATTAACCACATGTAAAAATTGGTTTGAGAGTATTTCAGTTAATTGAGTCTGAATATGATCAGAACCCTCCCTTATATGAATAGGACACAACCAAAGAACCTGTCAAAGTTAATTGCCTGATTGTATTTTTGTGTGTGCATGTTTATTAGAAAAACAAAAATCAAATACAAAAATAGAAAATTGAAAAAACAAAAGATAAAAATATAAAACCAAAAATCACAAAAATAGTGTCTTTCCTTATTAATTATATAGGAATGAATTTGTTTTGCAACACGTGAGAAATGATAGTACATTAGTATGATCAGTTGCATACTTCTCTTTCAATTAAAGTCTGACGTGATCAGATATGATGTGCAGGTAAGCTCATGTAATTATACTGAAAAAGTAAATTTTTGTGATTAAACTAAACCACTCATGCATTCATGTATGTCTATCTTAGCACTAATGAGTAGTGTTGATTTCTCAAATTGATTGCATGTTAAGACATAATCTCACACCTGATTTTGATATAAATAACCATTGAGCTCTAATTATAATGCATCTAACACTTCTCTGTTATGAGTCATCATAGACCTGAAGTGATGAGATATCCTTTGTTGTAAGTGATTACAGACCTGGATATACTCACTGATGTAACAAGATGCCAATGTGCAAAAAAAACAAATGAGATCTGGTTATAGTATATGTTAGGTTAACAAGTTGAGAATAATGACTTCTTGCATATCTTTATGAGAATTAACCTCTCTAAGTCTAAGTGTGACTGCATAATATCATATCTAATTGTACCTTAAATAATCCAAGAATTGAAAAAGTATGCTGAGTACCCTGCCAAAAGCACTCATTTTCTGTCCTTAGATTTAGTGTCTCCTTTGCTGCAGAAATACTAACCTGAAACACACTTGATCAGGATTTAATCACTGTCAGTGACTATCCATCAATTTTTTTATTTTAATGTGCTGATCACTGCTAATATGATCTCACTGCAGACATGATTCATTGTGAATATTAGGATTTTATTCTTCTTTCATTTTGATTTTTGCATGTTTTCTGTGTGCAGGCAATTTAACTAATGATTAGTGTGATCTTCATGTTACAAAATTCAAGAAACTTCTAAGTTTTATCAAACTTAAAAGTTTAGGGGGAGTAAAAAGAGTTAAAACTGATTGTTAAATTTCAAGATATGTAAAATCATTAAAAATCAAAATCTAATGTTTTGGATGGAAAGGATGATGCTACATATGTTCAAGCATGTGCGTGTAACAAAGTGTAAAATGAACCTGAAAAACATTTTAAATGGAAAAGCTTCTTGCAAAAGTTAAATGAGATTTTTTTGGTAAAAATTAGAGGCTAAAATGGCGGGGAATTATTTTGAAAAATTAAATCGAAAATAAAAAGGTCATAAATAAAAATTAAAAATTTCAAAATAAAAATAAAAATTTAAAAGTCAAAAGTTCAAAATTGAGGGTATATTGTGAAAATTTTGGGTGAAAGTCAAAATTTGACTAACTAAAGTCAAAATTTGATTAACTGTTTTAATATTAGTATGTGAACAATGCTAATATGTCTAAACAGTGTACAGGTGGAAGATTTGAAAATTACAAGTGTTGGGACACATGAAAGTCATCTCATGCGCTTAAACAGTGTTCACAAGTCCAGGATTAGGAGCATGATGATTTTTCAAGATTTGTACAAGTGTTGGACATTTCAGACAACCTCATGCGTCTAAATAGTTGTCATGTGTCTAACAATTGTCTTGAGTCTAAGAATGTGGTTAAGTGTTGGGGGCTTTATCATTCCCATACGCCTAAACAGTTCCCATGCTTCCAAGTGTAAATAGTAAGTGTTAAGTATTGGGCGTTTCAGCTAAGCTCATGCACCTGAACAGTGCAAAACGCCTACACAGTGCTTATGCGCACAAACAGTGCTCATGCGCACAAACAGTGCTCATGCGCCTAAGCTCATGCGCACAAACAGTGCTCATGCACCTAAAATTTTTCACTTAGTATATAAACAACACTTCATGATTTCAGACTTTTCATTCTCAAAAACCCCTGAACTCTCAAAACCCAGTCACTCGATATACCACTGATTCACTTCGATTGATTTTTAATCTTGTCTTGCATTCTATAGTGGTATTACCCGATTCTAAATGTAAGTTGATGATCAAAATTACAGAAATTTCAGTTTAACAGGTTGATTGATTTGGGCGTATCGGACCTATTCGGGCGTACGAACCCAAGTCTAATGAATCTATTAAGATTGTGAATGAAATGAGTATAATGAATTGAAATTGATGATTGAATGTTAATACAAACATGATTTAGATCTCATTGATGCATTAAAATATGTTTTTCATCAAACTTGAATCTGTGATGATTCTTCACATGTCAACTGTTGAAGATAAACAGTCAAAATTTTGAATTTTTTTAAAAAAAAATGAAAATTAGTAATAAAATCATGTTTTAATCTGGTTTTGAAAAGAATTCATTGAATTAATGTGTTTTAAATTATTTTCATACTAACTTGAATGAAATTTGTCTTAAACAAGATCACCTAAACACTTAGAAAATTTAAGTGCAAGTTAGTCAAAATGTTTAAAACATATTAAATCTTAACTTTCAATAAACTTTCAATTGATTGTAATTGTTTAATATTCAAGTTTCTAAATCTCTTGTTTCAATATTGCAGATGGCTGATTTAAAGTTCGAGCCAAAACACAATGTAGTTGTTCTTCTTAACGAAGAAATTAGAGAGGCTGTGGGATATGAAGATATGATCAGATTTCTATTACGAACGAAGTATGTATATGCCATGTGCTAACAACCGGTTATATATACACGTCCGATTAAGAAGTTCTGGAGCACAGCATATGTTGATGTTGATGATAATGGAGCTAAAGTGGTCCGAGGCTTTATAATGAATTTTAGAATGATTGAAGTCTCTGAAGACTCAATTAGACATGCCTTGAGGTTAGGACCTAATGATCCAGAAAATTTATCCGAGCTAACGTTTGATGAATGTAGACAAACATTCATGGAAATAGGACACCCTGACCATTTTCCTAAGAAACAGTTCTTTCGTGCTCGTGTGTATAACCATTAGAAGCTTATATGCTACATTTTCCAACATTGCATGTCAAAACAAAGTCCAGGATGGAATTCTTTCCCAGTTGACATTGCATCACCCATTGTAGCATTGACTACAAATAGACGATTTAATATGTCAAAGTGGATTTTGAATGGGTTTATTTTTAATCTGGAAAAGGGCATAAGGAACAAATACATAATGTATCCACGTTTCCTTCAGATGATTATCAATGAAGAACATCCAGACATTCGTATTGATGGTGTAAGTGGTGATACATTGATATTGGAGCATATGTCTGATGTATCTTATAAGAGACTGGCAATGGTTACTGGAGCTCAGAATGTTCCATTATTTGATTATATACTTAATGTTGCTAATGATGAAGTGGATATCACTATTGATCATTATCATTTAACTGAGGACGAACCTATTGACCCATCTAATTTGATTGAGGAAGTACCAGCTGAAGAGGATGAAGAAGATGATGATGATAATGAAAACATTGATGATGAAGAAGATAGTTCTAGCTCATCTGATTCTGATGATGATGATGATGGTGGTCATGATGGTGATGGAATGGAAATAGATCATGATGATGATATACAAGAAGCTGAGCAAGTTATTGAAGAAGATCATGAAGATATACATGATGATGTAGATGAATCTGAGCAAGTAACTGAAGAAATTCATGATGAAAGTGAGGAAGATGTACAAGAAATTGACCAAGCTACTGAAGAGATTCATGATGAGAATACTGAAGAAATTAATCAAGGTGAAGAACAATCTATTGAAGAAATTGCAAGTATGATTGAAGAAATGGTAGAGCATAATGATCAGTTTGTATTAACTGAAGAAGAAAATATACAAAAGAAGATTGATGAATTGAATGAAGAAAAGTTGAATTAATTAAAGATAATTGAAGAGTTGAAAGCTGTCAATGAAAGTTTGATTGAAGAAATGAAAGAGAAAGACAAGGTAATTAATAAGTTGAGAAAAGGTCGAGATGATAACATGAAGACTTTTAAGGTAATGATGACAGATTTTGATTCAATGGAAGAAAGATTAAAGAAAGTAAATGAAGAAAATGAAGCATTGAAAGAAGAATTAGAAAAGTTGAAAGAAAAGCACAAGTCTCCATCTCCTGAAGTGATGATTATTTCTAAAGTTACTCCTATTGATGTTGAAAGTACCTATTTTAGATAAAGGAAAGAGGAAATTAGATGATATTGATGTTTCAGTAATGCCTGAATCATCATTCAAAGTTCAAAAAGTGATTTATGAATATGCAAGTATAGATGAAGAAGATTCGTATATACAAGAAACCATTGGAGCTTTAGATGATATAGAAGCTGAATTTGATGATGAATGATATAATGAAGTTCTAGATGATGAAGATCTGGTTGAAGCCAATATAGATGAACATTATTCTCCAATTGACATAAGTCAAGATGATGCACCTGTAATGTGGAAGAAAGATACAATTATCTCATAAGATGAAGTACAATAGAGTGTTTCTTGATGGGTTGACCGTATCACAAATAATGAAGAATTTGAGAAATGTAAACAGCTGAATCGGTTGCTCCAATTGATCCAAACGAGATCATAGTTGAACATGGGGAGTGGAACCCATTACAAGAAAGCATCAACAATGAAGAACTGTCTACATCTAAGTTGCATCATCCTAACCCTGATGATATGAGCATTACTGCACTCAGAATCTGGTTAAAGTCGCGTAATTATCCACGAAAGAAATTGAACAGATTGCAAGATGAATCATTAAGGAACTTAGTAATAAGTTTCCAAGAAACTGAAAGACAAACATTAAGATGATAGTGCTGGATATGGACAATCCTTAATATCTGGAAATTACAAAGAGAACAAAGATTTTGAAGCCTCAGGAGATTAAATCTATGGCTATGACAAGTTCAGCTCATGAACAAAGAAAAGAACACATGAAAATGTTTCTTGACACTGAAAAGCAAACATATCAGGTCTCTTTGGAACAAAAACAGCTGTGGAACAAGGCACGTTCAGCAGGAGATCTAGTACGTAATGTTTTGCAGAAAGGACAATCTATTTCTGAGTTACTAAATGCCATGATTGTTCCTGATACTACAAAAGAAGTGAAAATCGTTGCATGGAAATATGATGAGATTTTTGATGCATTCTTGATTAAACGAGTAAATGCAATATGTGATGTTTATCATTTTTACTCGAGTATTATTAAATTGCATGTTCAAGATTTAAAGGAATTGAATAAATTGCCATTGATCAATCCTATAAGAGCAAACCGAGGAGAGAACTTTGTGCAATTATTGAACAGAGGGATAAACAGAATGAGTTCATTCTTACAAACAAGATGTGATCAAGAAGATAAGCAGTATTTTCAAACATTAAAGAAGAAGAGAAAATGTTAATAAAGATGAAGAAAAATTTTTGGATCTCAGTGATGAATATTTTGAGAAAGTCACATGGATTGAAAGTCAATGGAAACAATCAATTTGAGATGGTTTTACAACGCTGACACATTTGAGCTGAAGTTAGTACGAGATTTGAATGATTGGGATCGCGATATGATTTCTTTGTTTGGTGTTTTCGTGCTAAAACTTTTGCATTCCAGTTATATCTCATTCTTATCTATTCAGAAGTTTTAAAAAGTTATTCCAGAAACAGCAGAAAATGATAAGAAGTATTTTGTGTCGATCATTAAGGTGATGAATGCAGCGATGGAGAGGATGTCATTGAGGAAAACATTAGCATACGCTAATATTGTGAAGAAAGATATCAAAGATATTGTGTTCATGAGGATATCAAGCAAAGGGGTTTTAGAAATTCATTGCAAAGATAACCCAAATCCAATTAAGCTTTATGCTAATATTGATATTGCGGGTCTTTCTAAGCAAACTTTGGAAGTAATGAATAATATGGAGATCAAAACAAATGAAGCTAAGCCTGAACAAGGGATTTTAGCAGAAAATTCAAGCCAGCTATTGCCAAAGTTCTAGGGAAACAAGAGATATATAAGGAAAAGCTAGTTTTCAAGATAAAAGAAGAAACATAAGACTTCTTTGCCTTGTGAAGACTGGAGATCAAAGCTGGAGATAGAGAATGGAGATTGAAGAAAGAGATAAAGAAGAAGACTGAAGATTAAAGAATGAAGATCAAAGAAGATTGAAGACAAAGTCGAAAGAAAGAAGACTGAAGAAAGAAGATTAAAGATTGAAGACAAAGATTGAAGAAAGAGATTTGAAGACTGAAGATTTTAAAGACCAAAGACATGTAAATCTTAGGGGGAGTATTGTAGATGCTTTTGTAAAGATTAACATTTGTCTTTATGTGTCTTTTACATTTTTGCCATAGTATAGGGACTTTTTATGTAAATATGTTCCTTTGTTTTCTTGATTAGTATAAATAGCATAGATATGTATTGTGTAGGAGGGTTGAAGTTATAGAAAGAGACTTAGATGTATTGTAACTGTTTTCGACACTTTGTATTCTTCTATATGCTAATCAGTAAAAACTCTATGAATTTTTGTTGATTTGCTAGTGTTGAATTGAAGACTTGTGTGTTTTAGATTGAATTGTGTTCATATATCATCACAGATCGATCCATTTTGAGCTCATAATAGGGTTTAGAAATCAAATCTTTGATTCATTCTCTACAGGCAAAGGAATCCTTAGACAATTCAGTGCAGTCCGAACTCCTCATCAGAATAGTGTTGCTGAAAGGAAGAATCACACTCTTATTGAAGCAGCCCGGACAATGCTCATAGAATCTAAACATCCTATTAATTTTTGGGAAGAAATAGTCAACTATGCCTGCTATGTTCTAAACAGAGTTCTGATTGTGAAAGAGAAGATGAAGACTCCATATGAACTGTTTCACAAGCGTAAGCCATTGATTGACTTCTTTCATCCTTTTGGCTGCTCATGCACGTTGTTAAATACTCAAGCTCAAAATTCTAAGTTTGGAGCAGTGTCAGATGAATGTTTCTTTGTCAGATACTCTTCCACTCAAAAGGCTTACAAAGTATACAACAAATGAATCCGAATTGTGCAAGAATCTTTCTATGTTGATTGGCAAGAGTCGAATATTTCCAACGTTGGTTCTGATCCAAATTGGTTCTATGATTCGAACACCGTTTTTAATTCATTCAATCTGCCATCCTTCCCTGACGATGACGTTCCTTCATCAAGTGGTCAACCTTTCATTCCCATTCAACCACCACCTCAACCACAACCAGAACCACTACCTCAACCTCAACCTGAACTACTACCTCACCTTTACCTCAACATCAACCTGAACCTGAAAACCAAATCCCTTCAACACCATCACAAATTCCACATGTCCTATTTCTAATTATCCATCATCCTTACCTTCATCAACCTCGTAACCATCTTCCCCACAACCCACTTCATCCAATTCCTCAACCCTTAACACTAACTTTAAAACTCTAAAAGACCACCCATATGATTATGTCATTGGTTCAATATCTTATGGTGTTAGGACTCGAAGCCAATCTGGGCTTATCAATGAATGTCTCTTTGCTTGCTTTTTATCATAAATCGTTATGAAAAATGTTACCATGGCTCTTTAAGATCTAATCTGAGTTGTGTCAATGCAGTTAGAACTTCAACAGTTCAGAAAACTAAAAGTGTGGCAACTAGTTGATCTTCCTCCAAATAAGTATCCAATTGGTACAAAGTGGGTATTCAAGAACAAACCAGATGATCATGGAGTTGTGTTTAGAAACAAATCAAGGCTGGTTGTTCAAGGCTTTACTCAGGAGGAGGGGATTGATTACACATAGGTGTTTGCCCCTGTAGCCCTGATTGAAGCCATTAAGATTTTCGTTGCTCATGCTGCCCACAAAAACTTCGAAGTTTTTCAGATGGACGTCAAATGTGCCTTCCTGTATGGAGCAACTAATGAAGAGATCTATGTTTTCTAGCCACTGGGTTTTGAAGATCCAGATTTACTTGAAAAAGTCTACAAACTGGATAAATCCTTGTATGGATTACATCAAGCTCCTAGAATCTGGTACGAAACCCTAACACAGTATCTCTTTGGAAAAGGCTTCACTCATGGAACTATAGACATCACTTTGTTTAAAAAGGAGGTTAATGGAGATGTGCTTATTGTTCAAGTATATGTTGACGACATCATCTTCGGCTCAACGAATGAGAAGTTGTGTAGAGAGTTTGAAGAAATGATGAAAGAGCACTTTGAAATGAGTATGATGGAGGAGATGTGCTTCTTCTTAGGATTATAGGTCGATCAAAAGCCAGATGGAATTCTCATTCATCAAGAGAAATACATTCTAGAAATCCTATTGAAGTACAAAATGAATGATGCTTCTCCTGAGCTTACTCCTTTTTCGGCACAAACCTGTTTAACCCCTGATGACAATGGAAAGCCAGTTGATGCTCACCGATATCGTTCTATGATCGGATCCCTAATGTATCTCACAGCGATTCATCCAGATATTACATTTGTTCTGTGTACTGTGCTCGATATCAAGCTAATCCCAAAGAATCCCATGAGAAAGCTGTTAAACGTATCTTCCGCTTCTAAAAAGGATCTCCCCGTCTGGGTCTCTGGTACCCGAAGGGAGGAAACTTTGATCTTCATGTGTACTCTAACAGCAAATATGGTGGTTGTAAGCTTGATAGAAAGTCAGTTACAGGCGGATGCCAATATCTCGGGGATTGCCTGGTTTCATGGCAAAGCAAGAAGAAGACAATAGTTTATCTATCAATAGGGGAGGCTGAGTATATTGCTAGTTCAAGTTGTTACTCTCAAGTGTTGTGGATTCAACATCAAATGATGGATTACAGGATTAATTTTCTTCACACGTCGCTCTTCTGCGACAATGAAGCGGCCGTTGGAATTGCCAAAAATCCAATTCATCATACTCGCACCAAGCACATTGAAACTAGAATTTACACAATCCGAGATGCACAAGAAAAGGGTTTTATTGACATTATTCCCATTGACACCAAAAGTCAAAAGGCCGATCTGTTCACAAAAACCTTTGATAAACCTCAGTTTTATGAATGGATCAACATGTTGGGTCTAATTTCTTTTTAAGGGAAAATTCTGGTTGCAATCTGTAACTATTTCATAAGTATTCTGATTTTAATTATTCTTAAAAAAATCTATTCTTTATAATTCAAGTGATAAGAAGTTTCAACACCCACACTTTCCCGAAGTGTATCTCCGTTTACAAGGAAATTTCTTTTCTTGCACTTTAATAGAAATTTCGGGGGAGAATAGACTTTGACCGTTTATATTTTTCTTCTATTGTTATTTAAGTTGTTCTGTATATAATCTTATCTTTTCTTTGGTGTAGGATTTAGGAAGCTTGGATTGTGTCTGAAGGAGGTCAGAGGCGTTGTGTTGGGATATGTTGGTAGGCCCGGTAGCCTAAAACGAAGTAGACAGTGAATGTGTGACGTAACTAAAGATCAACCTCAGTGATAAGGCTTATTCCATGTCACTTCGGCTTACACAAAGTTACAAATCTCGTCAAAATCTATGTTGAGAGTGGCTGATTTCCGTGTTTGATCTTGTATTACCAAATTTTCCCCATTCTTTAGCCCTGAATAAATTACCTGTCCAACTCCTCTGCTATGCGTAAGCATTGACCTAGAGAGATGATCTTCTCTGTTATACGTGAGTATAGACTTGAAGCTCTCATCAACACACTTAAATGATGATCTTCTCTGTTATACATGAGTATAGACCGGAAGTTATCATCATTTTGCTTAAATGATTATCTTCTCTGTTATACGTGAGTATAGACCTGGAGCTCTGACAATCCACCCTTCATCCATCCTTATGTATATCATATGATCCACTTTGTGTCCATTCCAGAAAATTTCAAACAGAATCAATGTTTAAACTCTATAAACCATGATGACGAGATGAGTTCTTTGCCGAATGGCTGTGGGAACCAAGTTTTTGAGCGTTCTTAATCGAACCCAAAACATGATAAAATTTTTACAAGTCTTCGTTGAAAAGAATACAACATGGGTTTAAATGGACAAGCATATTGACAATCCCATCAATCCTTGACTATCTAGACGATTTCTTGCAAAAGCGTGTCCGATATCCTTGCCTCTGTGCTTTATTTTTTCAAATTTTTGTTGTCAAGTATTGTGGGTTGAGAAGTCTTCATTTTACATAAAAAAAATGGTTATTACGAAATTGTAATTTCTCTATGCAAAACTATTGTTTCGCTATGCGAAAGTACAATTTTGCTGACCTGGTTCTGCGAGCGAAACTATAGTTTCGTTGGCTGCACGAAACTGTTGTTTCTCCATGTGAAACTATAGTTTCAGCACATGCAATACTATGGTGTATAAATACCAGTTTTGTCATATGTTTCGCCATTGGCCAAATTTCCCTTTTTCATTTGAAAAATGAACCGCCTTTTAGCCAAGGATTCAAAATCGATTTTTGAAGTGTTTTTGTGCAAAACTAACCGGTAAATCTTGTTTCTAAACAATTTTCAAACCTTCGGATGTGTTTTGTTTGCGTTTTAAGCAAAAAATTTGTTTCGGTGACTTTTGGGTTTCGCACATTCAATGTACGAAACTAAGGTGTCTTGGTGCAAAATTGAACGACAGTTCACTGATCTGTGCGAAACTATCTAGTCATGCTGCCCGTGTGCACTGAATAGTTTCGCCCAGATCTTGCGAATCTATAGTTTTGGAGTCCATATGAAACTATAGTTCCCAATGCGAAACTATAGTTTCTCACTCCAAGAGAATCTATTGAGTCTTGGCTATGAAACTATAGTTTCTCACGTGTACTCTCTTCAGTTTAGTTGGTTCTTGCGAATCTATATTCTTCTGTGCTAAACAATAGTTTCTTCTTGCGAAATTATATGCGAAACTAATTAAAAAAAATTATATTATTTTATTAATTAATTATTTTTATAATAATAATATATTGTAAATAAATAATATCAATTAAAATTATAAAATTTAAATGTTTTGTAATTCTTGTGTGATCTAACGAATCCTCTCGGTTTCACCCTGCAGCCACTATGGGGGAGTTTGAAGTTTGATCCCAGATCAACATGTGGCTTACCTAAACGATAGAGATCCAAAGTCTGCGGCTATAGAGATGCCCATTGATTGGCTGAAGAGATCTCCCATCTACTATGCCATTCTCACTCTCCCATTATAGATGAGAAATAGATCAGAGAGTTCTGGAGAACAACTGAGTATGATGCCAAGCAGAGGATTATCAAAGCGTCGATTCAGAGAGAGCTATTTGAGATCTCGTCCGAGACAGTGCCCAAGGCCCTATGTCAGGAGGATGACATAGGGGGAGCATAGAGATGACTGATTCTGAGGTGATTAGAGCATTTAAGGATATTGATTATGAGCGAACCAACTTTGAGAAGCGGAAGGACATCAAGACGTCATTTTTCTCGAAGGAGTGGAGGTTTATAACTCACGTCTTCATTAGCTGTTTGGATCATAGGAAGGGAGGATCAGATGGGCTAAATCTAAAATGGTCCACAGCTAAGATTATGTTTTGTAAAGGTGAAAAGGCAAACATAGCCCAGATCATTCATGACTACCTGTTAGAGAACATCATGGCTCTGAAAAAGGATAAGTGGCTGCTCTATCCAAGATTCATTTAGATCATTCTAGATTATCTAAAGCCAAACTTACCTAAGATCGGAGATGAACTGAGATTGTCTCCAATGATCCCGAGGATCTTCATTGACTGTGTTGCTTCCAGGCATGATTTTTCAGGAAAGATCACATATCTGCTGGAGAGCATGTATATAGAAAAAAGGTGGAACTATATCAAGACTTTGATCCCTCTTGAGGAAAGAAGAGCAACAGAGACCGGGGGAAATGTTGAAGAGATTAGAAAGAGAAAGAAGTACACGAAGGAGACTGATTTGACCTTCAAAGAGAAATTGCATGAGATTGAGGAGGAACTAAGAAAGAAGAGAAAGAAGAAGGGTGCTGAGAAAACAATTAGAGCTGATTCCCCGATATGAGAAAATAGGAGTAAGAGCAAGCAACCAATCATTCCTGAGACTAGGCATGAAGGAGAAGCTAAGAGGGTAACGAGGGATGTCAGATCAAAGTTTGATGAGGATATGATTAGGAATGTCAATACATCCTTATCAAATGAGCTAAGCATGATAAAGACCAAGCTAATAACTCAGGGGAGTGGGAGAAAATAAGGAATTCAGAGATTGATGAGATGAAGAAAGTTATATTAAGCCAACAGGATTTGATAAGAAGACTGTTGGAAGAGGTAAATGATCTAAGGAGGACTACTGGTGCTGCCAATGTACTTAGTGCTGAACAAATCAGGGAAATGACTGGCACATCCAAGTTCCCTTTTTTCATAAGACCCCAGGAGCAGGTGTGAGTGGTGTAAGAGGATCGAGAGGAGGAGGTAGTGTTGGTGGAATCTTTGGAGCTGGTGAAAGTGATGTAGGTGGTGATGAAGCTGATGTTGGAGGTGAAGCTGGTGGTAGTGTGGTGGGGTTTGAAACGGTGCAGGTAGTGGGAGAGGAGTTGCAGAAGGAGAGGATGTTGATCAAGTGATTGAGGCTGAATCATTGATTTAGGGTTTGATTGGACACGATCTACTGGAAATGAGGTAATCAAGAAGGAGAGTCAAGGAGGTGACAAAGGGAATGTTGAGTTTAACTTAATAGATAAGGAGGAAGAGATGGAAGAGCAGTTGGTGGACTATGATTCTGAGCCGGAATTTTACATAATTGATGAGAGGCCAATAACTTATGTGGCTCAGAGGAGTTCAATCGAATGAAATATGGTTGAGTTGAGCAAGGAGGATTGGTTTAATAAAAATGAGGAACCAAAGAAGCAAACCCCTCTATTTCAGAACAATAAAGAAGCATGGAGGAAGGAGTCAGATAAGAAGATTATGAGTTGGAAGTACAGCTCAAAGCAAAAGATATTTATGATTAAAAGGAGCAGAGGGGGAATCTCTTATTTGCACAAAAGGAAGGCGGTTAAGACCATTCCTAAGTGGGATTTAAGGAGGTTGGTAGAGATTCCCCTCCTAGATTCATCCTTGAGTGAACATGCTACTTTGTTAGAGAATGAGATCCATCAAGGCATAAAAGACAACTTTGAAGCTTTTGGATATATGAAGCCAGAGAGGAGACGATCAAAGAAGGATCTAGACTGGGTGACCAGGAAAGGAAAGATTGTGTTAAAACAAAAGTCACCAAAGACTGTCAACAGAGTAAGGATACCTGATCAACAACCTTCTAGAATGCAGAATTTCAAGAAGTAGTTCTATGATAATCAAATAGGTGAAGCAGTGGTGAGGGTGAAGGATGGAAAATAAATAAGGTTGTTTGATCCTATGGACGTCTTCTCATTCAGTGATAATGATCTGAAGGTGTTATGTGAGAATCAAATTAAGGTCGGAGAAGGAGAAGAGACTAAAACTGAGGCCAGCTTGTTTGAGAGGGTTGCAAACAAAGCTCGAGGTGTGAGATCGAAGATTAAGCAGCTTGCAAAGAGTGTGTAAGAACATGAAGATCGGGAGGCAGAAGTTAGAGACTTGGTGAGAATGATGGAGCAAGCAAAGGCTGGAGCTGATTCTGAAGACCCGGCAGGTGAATACCCCCCTAGGGGAGTATTGATGATCAAGTATAGGGTGGTATTCACCTTGCTGTTTGTTTTTCTATTGTTTAGTTATAGTTAATGATAGCTTAGATAGTATTGTAATAGGATCTAGTTTACTTTTGTCTTATTTTGTATTCTGTGGCATGCGATACTGCAAGCAAAACTGCATGCGAAACCGTAGTTTCGCCTAGTAGTTTCTCATGCCATGGTGCATACAGTTTCGCAGTATGTGAAACTGTACGTGAAACTAGGTCCTGTATATATATGTATCTTTGTTCTTCATTATGTAACTCTGGGAACTTTATTGACATTACAGGTTTGAGTTCATTGATTGTGGGTATATTGCTAGGAGCTTATATTTCTTATATTTGAGCATTATTCTTCTTGTTCTTCACAAATCATCTTACAAATGAGTATTATGTTTTATTTGGGTTCATATTCTCTCATTACTTGGTCCACAAGCTATTAGACTTAGTGATATCTTGTGGATTACAGTGTTAAATCTTCATCAAAAGCAGTTCTAACGATCATCTGGACCAACAGTAAAATTCTTAAATTGGGACAAATGAAGCCCTACATCTTCAAAATAATGAGAAAGACCACTGTTGGCTTCTCAGGGGTAGAAACAGCCCTGGTCGCAAAAATGTTAGAGCTTGTTGCTCAAGGTGACAACTTGGCAGCAACAGCCAAAAATAACCATCACCTACCCCAAAAAATCCAAGCAAACTCCTGCTCAGTCTACTCAGGTTGAGCAGGCCCCTGTATCACCACCCATGCAGGAAGAAGTGGAAATAAGAGCTCCTACTTCTCCAGAGGAGCAAACCATTCCCATTATTTCTTTGATCAGTGCTAAGGTTCCTCATGCTCAGCCTAATAAACTTATTAACCCAGCTTTAAGCCTTTACTCTGAGTCTCAAAACTCTAGTGATCAACCTTTAGGGGAAGCTACCATCCCTAGCCACTAGATCTCAACCAACCAATCCCTAACCTAGAACTCTATAATGATGTGGATATGAGTTATAGTGAGTACCATGAGTCTCTCTTCTCCACCCCTGCTCAAGGAGAGATGAGTGCTCCTGAACCTCCCATATCTAGCCCACATCATCCACCCACAACTAATTTGGACCTCCCTTAACATGTTTAGGAGGCCCATATCGAAGAGGCTCTCACTTTTGCAAGTGATTACATTATTAAGACCTCAACCATGGCAATCCAGCCTATTGACAATTCTTTTGAAGTGGTCAGTGTGTTGGGGAAATCCAGCAGCCAAGAACCCCAGGCTGGTGATGAGGAAGAAGACTTTGGTCATATTCTCTAACCTATTTAGTTTCTAAGTTAAGTCACTTGGAATTTCAGGTGACTACCTTACAAAGACAGGTCAGTGACCAGTAACTTGAGATCACCGATCTCAAGGGCAAGTTTGCTTTAAGACCTGTCAGGGAAACTCAACCAGCTCTATAAGAACCTGTGGATATGGTGGACCTAACCCTTAGCTCCCCTATGCAAGAGGGTGATGTTACCAAAAAAGAAGAGAAAGTCCTACCTACAATAACAGAACCTGGGAGTTAACCTCCTCAGGCTCACATTGATGTGGATTCACTAATTCAAAGCATGTTTGAGGATGGTATACCAAGGGCAATGTCTACCACATCCTACCTTGCTGAAAATCAAACTGTGGGATAGAGGTATGATGCTGATAGGAGAGCCCTAGTAATCTCTACGTCTCAGGGGCAGCAAGAAGTCTTCAACTTTCACAACTTGAGATACTATGAGAGCTTCTCTCTAGTTGACTTGCCTCTTGCCATCCCAAGTCAATGCAGGCAAGCTACAAGGTTAGCTGAGAGAATTCAAGAAAAGATGCTTGAAGAGTTCAAGAACAGATTCAAAGTATATAGACAGAGGCTAGCAGACAAGACTGTTTGTCAACTAGGTGCTGATGTGGACCCTAAGATTAGCTTTGAAGAGGAAACTTTGGCTGAAGGCCAAGTAGTTGAAGCCAAAAAAACTGAAACCAATCATATATATATATATATATATATATATATGAGAGGGATCAAATGAAAACCACAATTTTATTTTATTTTTCTTAAAAGGGTACTCTAATCAATTATATTAGTTTGACTATTTTAATCATATGATCTTTTTTAATTGCTTCTACGATCTTCATCAAATTGTTCAAAGAACAAATATAAAAGTTCAACCAAATAAAAAACTCATTAGATATTTGAACAAATCAAAAGAAACTAAGACCATGAACATAAAGCAGGTTCAGAAAATCTTGTGGCATCTTATGCTTATATTTCTTTCTAGGTGAGATACTATATTCATATCTAACTTTTCAAGTTTTCAATTATTTGAATTTTTTTCATATGTAAAATATAAATATTGAATTATTGCTCATGCATAAAATATGGATCTTTGTTGAAATAATAATTTTACAAGTTTGATTTTGGACTGCATGTGGAAATATGAATAATGTAACACCCCGAATTTTATTTGAAAGAAGGGAAAGGGAAAGTACGAAGAAAGAAAAGATAATGGGCACAAGTGGAGAGGCTAAAGTGGTGTCCATTATTTTAATAATAAAAGATGTATGGCCACCTCTTTAAAAGCAAATCTGCTATTGGCTCTCGGCCAAAGCATAAAGAAGAAGAAGGAAACTCGGTTTTGAGAAGAAGAAGGAAGAAGAAGCTGCAAAAAGGTTAGTTCTTGAGTTTATGTTTGGTTTTAATTTAGTTTGCAGCTTGTAACCGAAGTTCTCGATGTTTAGAGGTTGTGTTCGGGATTTTTGAAGCTGCTGTTGCAAGTGGGTTTCGGGTTGGAGGTGTTTTGTTCGAAGATCTGCTTCAAGGTGAGTTTCTAGACCCCTCTTTTTCTGGTTTTCGAAGTTTTGGGGAAATTATGCATACTAAGCAAACAATTAAAAGGAACCGCATGTTATGCTGTTGTTGTTCGAATGATGTTCTGTGGTTTAGCTTTGGTGATGTTTTAGAGCTTGTTTGGGGGTTAGAATTGTTGTTAGCATGTTTAAGGGCCTTAGAATGTTAGATCTGTGTTTGGGTAGTGTTAGAATGAGATCGGTTGTTTTGGGTAGCTAGAAAAATATTTCCAGAATGTGTTTGTGAGCCTAAGCTTGTTTGGGGGTTAGAATTGTTGTTAGGATGTTTTAAGGGCCTTAGAATGTTAGATCTGTGTTTGGGTAGTGTTAGAATGATTATCGGGTGTTTTGGGTAGCTAGAAATATTTTCAGAATGTGTTTGTGAGCCTAACTGACCTTCATGCGCCCAACCAGTAGTCAGGCGCCCAAACAGTACCCTCATGCGCCCAGAATGTTGGTCATGAGTCTAAGTGTTGCTCAAGTGCCCAAGTGGACCCCATGCGCCCAAGGCCATGTGCCAAAATAGTGGCCATGCGTCCAGAATAAGTGAAATGCAACTAAGTGGTGGTCATGCGCCCAAAGGGTGTTTTGGGTAGCTAGAAATATTTCAGAATGTGTTTGTGAGCCTAACTGACCTTCATGCGCCCAACCAGTAGTCAGGCGCCCAAACAGTACCCTCATGCGCCCAGAATGTTGGTCATGAGTCTAAGTGTTGCTCAAGTGCCCAAGTGACCCCATGCGCCCAAGGCCATGTGCTAAAATAGTGGCCATGCGTCCAGAATAAGTGAAAATGCAACTAAGTGGTGGTCATGCGCCCAAATAGTGCCCATGCGCCTAGAGTTGCCCATGTGCCTAAGTGTTGAAGCGTCTGCATAGTTGAAAAACGTCTAAGCAGTGCTCATGTGTGTTAATAGTTGTGATGCGCCCAGGCTGTTTATACTTAGAATTTTATGCTGATGCGCCTAGAATGTTCCGATGTGCCTCGTTCAAGACTTAGGGTTTTCTAAGGGCTTTAAGCGGTGATGTTTGAGGTAGGTTCCTTGGTGTTGTGTCGGTTTATGCTTGATGTATGCATGATGATGTGATGGGGTCTTTGGTGTATGTGTGTGATGTGTTATCTTTCTTCATTAAACGCTTTTCAAACGTATGTATTATGTTATATTATACATTATGTATGATGTTAGATTTTACGTGGTCTGATGTATGGCTATGAATGAACATAAAGTATTATGTAACGAAGTGGAAGATAACGATAATGAAAAGTGGAACGTAATGAAAGAATGAAAGTCTTGCAAGCAATGATTGAGGTGAGCGACAGTGTTGTCGCAACAGACTCGTCAGGGGTTAAGCCATGAGATTGACCCGAGTGATAGAGTGCAATCATTGAGATTGCCTCGAAGGGAGTTCAATCCGCGGGGTTGACTCGAAGGGATTTCAATCATTTAGATTGGGTCGAAGGGAGTCTATTATTGATTCGAAGGGTGATCGATCCTTGGGATCGACTCGAAGGGGATCCTTGTCGCGTACCCCGGTACTGTCGGTCTTCGGACATGAGTCGGGTATTGCATGAGACAGGATCCAGATTAAAGTGAAAGATAATGATGAAGGTACGAAACGTACGAAATGAACGATGATGAAGATAATAATAAATATTATCAATGTGTACGTATGATGTGTGATCGCATACGATTACGAAGGTTATGATTTAAAGAAAGTAAAGTATTTTATTTATAAAACTAGAACTCAGTCAGCGTCGCTGACTTTTTATATGCATGATAGTTGGCAGGTATTTTGTTGATGCTGAGGAGTTGCAGGCATGGATGCATATGCTACTGGGAACGTTTTAAGTCTGGCATCCACATTTTGATATGACGTTGTATTGTGATATGTAAACGATTTATGTAATATGCTAATATGTTTTAAATAATTTATGCAATGACGGTCCAGCTGTAAGCGTCCCGGGAACGGAGCCTTACAAGTTGGTATCAGAGCCAAAGTTTAAGGGAATTGGGTAAATATTTTCAAAAACCTAATCTTAAACTGAGAATGGGACAAAAGGAAAGGGATGCCAGTCCTAGTAGCTACATGCCTGCAGGTAAAAGTTTTATGTAAAAGGGTTTTATGTAAGTTATTGTTAACCGGTATTATGTGCGCATGTTATGTGGCTTGTGTGCTTTTGTGTATATTTAGATACTGATGTAGTCAGGATAGGAAATGCTTGGGGAATGAAGAGTAAAGTAAGTGGCTAAACACAATTTGTTGGGTTCAACAATTGATAAACTGAAGCTTTCCAAACCACAATCAAAGCCAACTGAAGATCTCATTGTACAAATTCAGTGACCAAGTTGATAAATAGAACAAAACAAACACAAGACAAAGTCAACATCAAGACCACAAGAAAAGTCAAAATTAGGTCATGATGCAATAACATTATAAATAGAACCACGAGTGCTACTTTGTAATGTGTGGTTGTTGCAAAGTGTGTGAGTGGCTTATAGTTCTTAAGTGTGTGTGTTTTTCATGATGTAAATCACCACCCAAGGAGAATTTCTCTCCTTTGGGTGGGTTTGATGTTCATCCATCTTTGTATATATTTCTTCATTGTAATTTGTTATTCAACATCAATGAAATCATAACATTATACATTACACACACATCCTTGTTCTTTGATTCACACACTTCCACCCATCTTTAATTTTGAATTCTCAGATCTGAAAATGATGAATCCTAAGATCCAAGCTCAACGAATCTGAAATATTGATTCAGTAAAATGGTATTAGAGTTGTTGGTTGCTGGGTTCATGTTTGTTTCAGATATGTTTTCATTTTTAAAAGATGTTTACAACAAACAATAACATCAGAAAATTGAGGAATAAGCATCTATTCATCAAAACTCATCTGTTCATCAACAAAACACAAACAAAATCAGCAAATCTGTTCTTGTATGCTTTGAGTTGATGTTGATAAATCATTCCTCACATTCACTTCAATTACGGAGCAATTGTAACAGATCCAAAGCAAAATCAACGAACATCTATTTGAGCAGAAGAATTTAGAACCGAACATCTCGGGTCGATGATGAACTGTTACAGACTTCGAACAAGGGGTAACTGATACCGATTCTAATGTTTATCCGAGATCTCAGGTGTTCAATTACATGACTTCGAGGCTATCTACAAAGATCTCTAACAAAAATTGATCGGATAATCTGAAATCGATATCGATGAACAGGGAACACTAATGCGGCTGCTTTTACCTCAATGCGGTTGAAGTTTAAGTTCTAACAAACCAAATGCGAATGTTTTGTTGTTAATGTGGCTGAAGTTCCACAGTTCAAACAAAACCAATGATGCTGCTTTGTAATTAATGCGGATGAGTCTTAGTTAAACAAAGAAATACGGCTGAGCAAGATTTAACAAAACAAAACAAATGCGGATGCTTGGGATCAATGCGGATGAAGTATCTAAAACTAATGCGGATGATTTGTGCTAAATACTGCTGGCCATAAAACAAATGCGGATGTTTTTGTCATCAATGCGGATGAGATCCAAAGTTACACAAGAAATGCGGCTGTATTGGAAATCAATGCGGATGAGATCGAAATGTACACAAGAAATGCGGCTATATTAAAAACCAATGCGGATGTTGGAACAACAAATGCGGCTATCTTGTGCAAATGCGGCTGAGTTCCAGTGGTCCACAAATGCGGATGTTACATAAATGCGGATGATGAGCTCACCAATGCTGATGTTGATTAACAAATGCGAATGTTAATCACCTAAATGCGGCTGCTTGATCAACAAGTGTAGATGTTGATAACCCAATACGGATGTGTAATCAACAAATTTATGCGGGACCAAGTGTTGAAGACCGGGCCTTAATGTTTTTGGAAACACAAGACCGCGTTGCACGAAAGTAGGCATAACCTGGGCTACGAGCCTCCGTTTCTGACTTGCTACCAGTCAAAACAACTCTGGAACAAAAAATTTTACAAAATTTAACAAGTGCAGAAAAGTTCTACTATAGCAAATATGCATAGAGAATTTCTGTGTGTGCATTTACTGTAGCAAATGCTGATGCACAAATTAACTGTCAACATTTACTGTAACAAATGCAAGTGAACAAGTTAACTTTATCAGCATTTACCGAGGCAAATGGGGGAAAAAAATTACTTGTCCGCATTTACTATAGCAAATGCGGGTGACCAAGTTGACTATCAGCATTTACTGTAGCAAATGCGGGTTAAGAAAGTTGACCGCATTTACTGTAGCAAATACGAAACAACACTTGGTTGTCCGCATTATTTTTACTTGTACAAAAACAGTTACCCGCATTGGTTAAATGACGGGGTTACCTTCACCCGCATTAACCAATGCTCTTACCAGCATTAAATTTTGAACTTGTCAAAAATTAATGTAGTTGCAGCGGATGATTCGGACTGGTTTTGCATAGCTGTTTCTGATTTTATGAAGATAAGTCTGCATCATTGGTGCTTTATAAAGATTTAGCAGATTCTGAGATTGTCAATTCTTGCTTGGATTGAGTTGTATCCTTGATGTGATACATGATTCCCAGTATGACTGCTTTTGGGCCTTGTGCATCTTCTGAAGCAGTTTATGGTATAATTTCCATACAGACACTATCCATTTTGATTTTAAACAATGTTGCCTATTTTACATTTGCAAATTTCATGTTTTTGTAAATATTTCCTTTTAAAATTTTACAACTCCCCCTAAAGTTTATATCCATATGGGATAAACTTACACAAATTTATAAAATTTAAGGATAATATTTCAGAATTTTGATTGTTTTGCATATCTGTAAATGTACAAATTTTGTACTATTGTTTGAAATTTTGGGATCATATCAATCTTATCTTTCATAAGTGCAAGTTGTCATGAACTTATTGATTGAAGGTATGTTTGTCCTCTTAAACTCATTCTTGGTCAGTATTGTAATGCATGTGATTATTATCATGTTTTGATTGGTTTAAACATTTAACATGAACCTCACACCCATAAGATGGGATAAAACTTTTTATAGTGAGACGAGTGCCATATACTGTTCTTCTTCAGAATTCAAAATTCAAATCTTCTCAATCAAAGATCACTGTGTTCAAGACTTACCATCAAAACATCTCAAAGTGTCTGTTGAATCGAAGTGTTGACAAACATAAGGTGATTATCAGAATCTGAAAAACCTTCGACAGTCGAACAAAATGCTGAGTCGTGAAACCCTAATTTTAAGAAATTCTTAAAATACACTCAAGAACAATGGATTTACATGAATGACAGATTTTATTAAAACCAATGTTAGTGTAAACAACAAGGATTTACTTTGGTTCAAAGTATAACTCAGACATCGATGAACAGGGGAGACAATTCCATGACAATTTTGAAACATAATCAATTGTTTGGAATGTAAAATGTTTGAAACACAATCAACATCATTACAACTCTTACAGAAAAGACAAAATTTTGAGTTGTTCATCATTTAAAATCAAGATTAGGTCAAACCACCTAATGTAACAGTAACATGCAAACACTAAATTTTGACCTGAAAAGTCAAAATTTGACAAATCAAACTCAATTCATATTCATTTGAGATATATTTTCATAATGTTCACTAATTCATTCATATCTTTTGCAGATTTCATATGGCTAATCCGACTTGGAGTAAACTCCATAATGTCAGTGGCTTTCTTAATCCTGATGCCCCAGAAGCAGAAGGACTAAGGGATATGATCAGATCATTGCTGCTACAAGAGTAGCTCATGCTATCACTGTCAGACCAGTCATATATGAGAACTACATAAGATCATTCTGGGGAAATGCTGAAGTACTAGAGGTTGATGGCACAAAAGTTATTTCAGGAAGAATCCCTGATGATCACACTTTGGTTATTTCAGAACAAACTGTGAGACAGTGTCTACAGTTTGGTGATGATGCCAACTCCCTTATAGATTTTGATGATGATGACATTATGACTTTCTTTGCCAATATTGGATATGAAGGAGGGTTTGAAGCAAAACAAATAGTCAAAGGACTGGTTGACTTACAATGGAGATTTCTGATACACTATGTCCAACACTGTCTATCCAAAAGAAGGACTGGTTGGAATGACATTCCATTGACAACATCATCTCTTATATGTGCACTGTGCTTAAATAGACAATTCAACATGTCAGCCTATTTATTCAATGGTCTTGTTTCCAACATTCAAGAGGGAAGAAGGCACATGTTTCTCATGTATCCAAGATTTATCCAGTGCTTCATCAATGAAGCTTTCCCCAACATTGCACTAGAAGGTCCTATTCTGGATGTCCTATCTATAATGCCAAGTCTTATGAGTATATCAAGAAAAGGGATCTAAGGAACTTTTATAGTGGTGCTTTCTTTCCACTACTACCATGGATGCAACAACTGATTAATCAACAAGAAGATGTTCCTATGGTTGAGGAACAGGCTCAAGAAGAAGTTCATGTTATTGAGGAACAAGCACCAGAGAATGTTCCTATTGAGGAACCTATTCAAGAAGAGGATGCTGTTTTTGTACAAGAAAGAAGAGATGAACAACATGACGTTCCTATTGTTATGGAACAAATTCAAGAAGATGTTCAAGAACCAATACAAGAAACAATTGAAGAACAGCCTGCTGCTCTAAATCAACAAATTGCTAATGAGCATGCAGCAACATAAGAAGAAATATTGAGGCCAATGTCACCACATGTTGATATAGGTGGTGATCTTCACATTGAGACTTCAATACATGATGCTGAAATTCATTCCCCTTTTAGGGTTGATCCAATTGTGTCACCTCCATTTTCTCCCATTCACATTCATGAAGAATCCTCCAACAGCTCCTCACATGAAGCTGCTACTGCCTCAGATGGATTTGGTGAATCTACCAGTTCATCAGATTCTTCGGAATCATCTAGTGATAAGGAGGATTATCAATAATGTGCACCGCTTCCTGAGAGACAAATGATCTCAGAGGAGGGTCCCTTAGAAAGTTTTGCTGAATCTGAGATAAACAGACCAGATGAGAAAGACAGGATGATATCTGATCTGATACATAAAGTTTTTAAAATGGAAAAGACACTGGATAGAAGGGCAGGAATCATTAATGATAGGATTCATGAACTTGATAAAAAGGATAAACAATTGAATGAATTAAAAGCCAAGTATGAAGCTGATATGAAAGAAAAGGATGATGAGATCAAAAGATCAAAGCTTCATTAGAGATGGCTAGAGAAGAAATCAGTGGTCATGTGGACACTATAGCTATTCAAACTCTGGCTATGGAAGATCAAGAACACTACTGAGATGCAAACAGAAATCATTGCTAATCTGAACAAACAAAATGATGGTTTGAATAAAAGAATTACTGAATCGGAACTGATTGCTCAATTAAAAGCTGAAATCAGAAGAGAAGCAACAGATTATGAAGCTGAAGAAACAGAAAAGGCAGTACCTTCACAACAAGAAGAAGCCAGTGGTGTTAGGGATATTGATAGCTGGGATATGGTAGTACATTCTGATCCATCTACTGAAGATGAGGCTATGATGAAAGGTCTTATAGATGACATGGACAGATTCTTATCAAGTGAATTCATTATAGATGAGGAATTCTAGGATTACATCAAACACTAAATCCCCTTCTAATTCTATAGTTGTAATTCCACCACACCCTGTCCCAATAGAAGAAGAACTCAGGCTGCAGCTCGTTCCTGCTGTTACCTTAACTGTTGAACATCAGAATTTGATCAAAAACCTTTATTAAGAGTTTAAAGAAAAAGAAATAGCTGAAAAGAACAGAAAAGAAGCTAAACAACAGGAAATCATTGCTGAAATAGAGGCTGTTGAGGAAAAACAACAGGCCAAAGCTGATGTAGCATCTACATCAGGACCCAAAGTGATTAGATACAAGAGAAAAAGAAAGTACTTGACTGAAAAAGCAAAGGGAAAACTTCCTATGGTTGAGGAAGAACAACCAAAGAAGAAGGCTAGAGATGATCCTAGGAGTTTAGCAGCAATTGCTGAATTCTTAGATGAACATGAACAATCAGAGAAAGAGTTACAACAAACTCTTGAAGTGATAATGTTAGAAGAAGGAGAGATTGAGGATGAACAAACTGAAAAACCCTCTGCTATTGACAGTCCTGCAATTATTGAACCATCTGTGGAGAGTATGGTAGAGAAGGCTAAGATTAATGATCTTATGATACATGCCATGTTCCTGATCAACCATGGATATGATGCTGATGTTGTGTTTAGCATGACCTATGAAGGGATTGTTGAGGAGGTGAAAAGGATGGAAAAGTTCTTGGACCCATCCTTTGTCATAGAATATGAGAAGGAGAAAGAGACTGTCAAGCCAACACTTAGTATCATAAAGCCTGAAAAGAAGGATGACACCCAACAGCATATCCTGATCCCTACAGTATGACAGATAGGGAGATGAAGGATTATCTTTCTAAACAGGATTTACAAAACGAAAGCTTGGGAACATGAAAACCAATTCACTAAGGCTGCTATGTTAAAAATGATTAATGAGAAAGAGATAGGCTGAAATCTCTTGAAGAAGAAGTGATTGGGAAGAAGCCCAGAACAAGAACATCTGCACAAGATGTACAATTAACAACAAAAGACAAAGATGTTCTGGCCCCTATTCTGCACAAAAATCCAGAGTGGTTCATTAAACCTTCACAACTAAAACTTCAAGATTGACCACTGCTGAGATGATTAGAAGGGTATCTACTCCCAAAGGCAAAACAGATGTCAAAATTTACCTGGAAGTACGATAGTAGTTTGAACATGTTCATGGTGAAGAGAATCTCAGGCCTGGTGCAGTTCTTTACTGAATATACAGCCTTGGTTAATGCTATAAAGGTCCATGATTTAAAAGAGTTGGCTGATCTGGACCTAATCAATCATGATGGGATGTACAGGGGTTATGAGTTTGTGGATATACTGAAGATATTTAAGAGAACTAATAACTTCAAGTCTTTAAAAGCCATCTGTACTAGAAAAGACAAAACATTCAGGAGTCCCTTTGAACAGAGAAGAAAAACAGTGACTGAAGAGGTGGTATTCCCAGAGCTGCATGTGAAACCAACAGAAACATTAAAAAGAAAATTGATTGCTGGAACACACAAGACCAAACCAATTTCCAATGTGTTTTATGATGAGGAAACTTATGAATTGGTTATTGAGAGGAAATGGGGAGGAAAAGAAGCTCCTGAGATCAGAATCTTTAGTGGTTATGAAGTGAGATTGCTTGATGAATCCTATATGCACTACATCTACACAAGACACTTCAGACCCCTCAATAATAAGGCTGCTGAAGATGATTTAGAGTTTATGCTTAAGTGTATCAAGATTCTCAAAATGGCCTTTGATAGGATAATCAATAAAAGAGAACAAAGAAGGATGAAGAAACTGCCACTGCAGATGGGAAACATTGTCAAGCTTGAAGTGTATGCTGTTGGTTCCCTCCTGATTCATAAAGATGGGTTATCATCAATTTCAGTTTAGGAACCCATCTCCTTGAAACAAATGCCTATTGCTACAATCCACAGCATGAGTGAGATGAAGATTCATGTGTTGAGCAGAGACAAGATGAAAGAGGCAAAGGATTTTTCCAACATGATCAAGGCAATCCTGAACCCTTCTATGGTAGAACTTGTAGTACCTGATGAAGCTACAACAACAATCTCTCCAACAACAGTCCAACAGAATACATCACATCAAGACCCACCAAAATCATCACAACCACCACCACCATCACACTCTTGAGGAACCCAGACAGTATAATCCTTAGGGGGAGTATTGTTAGACCCTGAAAGGATCATACATGCCAACTTAAGAGGTGGTTGGAGGTTATTCTGGTTGGAAAACATCATAATAGAAAACTTATTTACAGAAGAACAAAAGACAAGAAACAGCTAAGTGTGTAGTACCCGCATTAGTTAATGCGGATGACTTGTGAACAAATGCTGACAAGTATTTGTTCACCCGCATTAACTAATGCGGATGAAGACAGAAGAAATGCTGATATCTTGTTCACCCGCATTAGTTTATGCGGATGAACAAATGAAATGCTGACAAGACTTGTTCACCCGCATTAGTTTATGCGGATGAACAACTGAAGAAATGCTAATTTGACTTGTTCACCCGCATAAACTAATGCGGATGAACTAAGTTAATGTTGATGACAAGACAACAAATGCTGATGAAGACATGTTCATCAGCATGAACTAATGCGGATGAACAACTTACAAATGTTTATGTTTATTTTGTACTTAGACTAGATTCTCATGTATAGATCAGGGTAGTTTAGTCTTTTGTACAGGCAATGTGTATGCCTATAAATAGGGTTTTTTACCCTAACTTTGGAAGTTTCTTTAACTTCAACAGTTATAACATCAATATTATACATCTTTGACTTCTGTGTTCATGTGCTTCATTCACTCACATTTATTTCAGTTTCAACTGTTCTGTAATATAGTAATTCCGCGACTATATTACTGACTTAGTCTGCATATTCGATCCTAGGTTGAGTCAAATCAACCGAGAATTTCATTCTCAAACCCAGTCAGTGTTTGAATCTTGTAGTGTTTAGATGGCTGGTGGTAGGTCTTCTATGGCTTCGTGAGGTGGAGGTCGTGGTGGACGTGGTGTTAGGCCGCGTGCCACTAAAAGTAGGGCTAAGACTGCTAAAACGGCTCCTGATGAGCCCGTTTAGTCACCAGGACGGAGAGGACGGGAGTACTAATCTGAGAGCCTCAATGAAGGAGGCAGTAGCAGAGGAAGTCCATCAGGGACCGAGGTCATTAGAGCTATGAAGGAGGATGAGAAGAAGAAGAGTGAGAAGAGGAGAACCGCACGACAAGGAGGTGAAGCCGGAGGTTCTAGAGATATGGAGCAACCCGATGCTGACATGGTTGTCTCCAGTGGCGATGAGGAGGAGGAAGCTATGGAGGAGGCTGTGAAAGGATACAGCTATGGAGCATTCCAAAGGTGTAGGCCCCCTATGTTTGATAGAAATAAGAGTGCTATTACTGCACAACGTTAGGTGAGAGAAATGGAAGCGGTACTTGAGATTAGTGAGTGCCGTGAGGATCAGAAGGTGAAATTTGCTACCCACTCATATGTGGATTTAGCCTTATGCTAGTAGGACAACATTGTCCAGGCTGAGGGCACCAGAGTAATCGGGAGGATAAGGTGGAAGGATCTAAAAAGGTTGGTGGTCGAGGAGTTTTGCCCTCACAAGGAGCTCGAAAAAGTTGAGAGGGAGTTCCTGCAACTAGAGGCGGGAACGATGACTCACCAACAGTACACCATGAATTTCAACGAGATGGCAAGGCTGGTGCCAGATCAGGTGATGCCTGTGTCACGAAAGATCAAAAGGTATATTCAAGGAGAATGTAAGCGGGGATCGAATCTCTGTTTTCAATTCAGGAAGGAGGGCCACCTGGCGAGGGATTGACGCGCGATGAGATGCTACAGGTGTGGTGAGGGTGGACACATGAGCAGAGACTTCACGAAGTCAAGGGCTAAGAGTTTCGGGACAAGCAAGGGGTTCAGAATGAGTAGAACAGAGGACGAAGGTTAGAGCATTTGCCCTGACCGGGAGGAGGCTAGAGCGGACTTCGACGCGATGTCAGGTACGTTTCTGGTAATTTAAACTTGTGCATTTGAGCTTTAATTGTGGTACTAGTAGTAGTTTCGTTCCTGTTGCCTTTGTGTTAAGTTACACGTTAGGAGTAGGAAGATCGATGAGCCTTCGATGTAGAAATTGCTATTGGTAAGTCCACTAGGTTACCTGATGCCCTAGAAGATTGCGCGATAGAATTGAGAGAACGTGTGTTTCTTCCTAAGCCATTCAGGATAGACGTAGGTGGATAGACGTACACCTTCGGGTGAATTGGCTAGCAGCCTATAAGGTAAACACCTAGTGTTGCAAGAAGGTGGTTTGATCAGCCATGCCCGACAAGAGTTCGGTGCTAACCTACGACGATGGAGTAATGATGAAGGCCTCGTTCTGGAAAAGGAGATCACCCAATTTAGAGAGTGAGTAAAGTTAATACTGAGGTATAAAGGATCAATCTGAATTGTAGCTCAGGTAAGAGAAGTGGCATATCAACTGGAACTACCCGACGTGTTATGTGGAGTTATCTGATATTCCATGTATCTCGTCTGAGAAAGTGCTCAATTGATGATGATACGATCGTGCCACTTGAGAATACCTAGATGTATGAAAGATTCAACTACGTGGAGCAACTAAGGGTCATTTCTGATGGAAGGGAAAGAAGGGCTAAGGAGAATGGGCTTCCACTTGTGCAAGTATAGTGGAGCCCAGAAAGAGACTAAGCCTACGTGTAAGATCAAGGAAGAGATGAAACAGCGTTACCCGTGACTGTTTGAGAAGCGTCAGGTTTTGGGGACGAAACCTATATAAGGGGGTGGACTTGTAACACCCGAATTTTATTTGAAAGAAGGGAAAGGGAAAGTACGAAGAAAGACAAGATAATGGGCACAAGTGGAGGGGCTAAAGTGGTAAAAAGGACAAAAGTCCATTATATTAATAATAAAAGAGGTATGGCCACCTCTTTAAAAGCAAATCTGCTTTTGGCTCTCGGCCAAAGCAGAAAGAAGAAGAAGGAAACTCGGTTTTGAGAAGAAGAAGGAAGAAGAAGCTGCAAAAAGGTTAGTTCTTGAGTTTATGTTTGGTTTTAATTTAGTTTGCAGCTTGTAACCGAAGTTCTCGGTGTTTGGAGGTTGTGTTCGGGATTTTTGAAGCTGTTGTTGAAAGTGGGTTTCGGGTTGGAGGTGTTTTGTTCGAAGATCTGCTTCAAGGTGAGTTTCTAGACCCCTCTTTTTCTGGTTTTCGAAGTTTTGGGGCTGTTATGCATACTAAGCAAACATTTTAAAAGGAACCGTATGTGTATGCTTGTTGTTGTTCGAATGATGTTCTGTGGTTTTAGCTTTGGTGATGTTTTAGAGCTTGTTTGGGGGTTAGAATTGTTGTTAGCATGTTTTAAGGGCCTTAGAATGTTAGATCTGTGTTTGGGTAGTGTTAGAATGATTATCGGGTGTTTTTGGGTAGCTAGAAATATTTTCAGAATGTGTTCATGAGCCTAACTGACCTTCATGCGCCCAACCAGTAGTCAGGCACCCAAACAGTACCCTCATGCGCCCAGAATGTTGGTCATGAGTCTAAGTGTTGCTCAAGTGCCCAAGTGACCCCATGCGCCCAAGGCCATGTGCCCAAATAGTGGCCATGCGTCCAGAATAAGTGAAAATGCAACTAATTGTTGGTCATTCACCCAAATAGTGCCCATGCGCCCAGAGTTGCCCATGTGCCTAAGTGATGAAGCGCCTGCATAGTTGAAAAATGCCTAAGCAGTGCTCATGTGCCTGCACAGTTGTGATGCGCCCAGGCTGTTTATACTTAGAATTTTATGCTGACGCGCCTAGAACATTCCGATGTGCCTCGTTCTAGACTTAGGGTTTTCTAAGGGCTTTAAGAGGTGATGTTTGAGGTAGGTTCCTTGGTGTTGTGTTGGTTTATGCTTGATGTATGAATGATGATGTGATGGGGTCTTTGGTGTGTGTGTGTGTGTGATGTGTTATCTTTCTTCGTTAAATGGTTTTCAAACGTATGTATTATGTTATATTATACATTAGGTATGATGTTATGATTTTACGTGGTTTGATCTATGGCTATGAATGAACGTAAATTATTATGTAACGAAGTGGAAGATAACGATAATAAAAAGTGAAACGTAATGAAAGAATGAAAGTCTTGCAAGCAATGATTGAGGTGAGCGACCATGACGTCACAACAGACTCGTCAGGGGTTAAGCCATGAGATTTACCCGAGTGATAGAGTGCAATCATTGAGATTGCCTCAAAGGGAGTTCAATCCGCGGGGTTGACTCAAAGGGAGTTCAATCATTAAGATTGGCTCGAAGGGAGTCTGTTATTGACTCGAAGGGAGATCGATCCATGGGATCGACTAGAAGGGGATCCTTGTCGCGTACCCCGGTACTGTCGGTCTTCGGACATGAGTCGGGTATTGCATGAGACAGGATCCAGATTAAAGTGAAAGATAATGATGAAGGTACGAAACGTACGAAATGAACGATGAGGAAGATAATAATAAATATTATCAATGTGTACGTATGATGTGTGATCGCATACGATTACGAAGGTTATGATTTAAAGAAAGTAAAGTATTTTATTTATAAAACTAGAACTCACTCAGCGTCGCTGACTTTTTGTATGCATGATAGTTGGCAGGTATTTTGTTGATGCTGAGGAGTTGCAGGCATGGATGCATACGCTACTGGGAACGTTTTGAGTCTGGCATCCACATTTTGATATGATGTTGTATTGTGATATGTAAACAGTTTATGTAATATGATAATATGTTTTAAATATTTTATGCAATGACGGTCCAGCTGTAAACGTCCCGGGAACGAGGCCTTACAAGTTGGTATCAGAGCCAAAGTTTAAGGGAATTGGGTAAATATTTTCAAAAACATAATCTTAAACTGAGAATAGGACGAAAGGAAAGGGATGCCAGTCCTAGTAGCTACGTGCCTGCAGGTAAAAGTTTTATGTAAAAGGGTTTTATGTAAGTTATTGTTAACCGGTATTATGTGCGCATGTTATGTGGCTTGTGTGCTTTTGTGTAGATTTAGATACTGATGTAGTCAGGATAGGAAATGCTTGGGGAATGAAGAGTAAAGCAAGTGGCTAAACACAACTGGCCTCTGTGATTAGGGACTTACTATACTTGACATAACTTGAGCTATTACCTTGATTGACCGTGTTGGTGTAAGCGTAAGCGTCCCGGGAACGGGGCCTTACAAATAATGAAACACCTTGTTCTAATATATAGGACTCTTATATATTTAAGTATTGACATCTAAATTTTCCTAATAGACTTCTATAGGATTTTTATAATAGGCTTCTATAGGATGAGGTTTTGTATGAATCATATATTTAGTATATGTTGCTCCATACGACATTTGATTTTGAATCACCTTTTTAAATGCATCATCTTTATTTACATTTTTGGTTTTATATAATATAAGAAATTGATTAAATCATTGAATTGACGATTCAAAAGGTTTAATCTCTTTTAGTTTTAATGAAGACAATAATGGATAGTTTGAGGAGGATGACTAGAAACGATCAGACGATGATGGATGGAGGAAGGTGACCAAAAACGACTATATCGAGTTCACCAACAAATACAATAAAAAATGGTATCTAGGTCATTAAGATCAAACTAAACAAAGCGAATACTTAGTATAGTTGTTACATATATGTAACACTATTGTTACATATACGTAACACTGATGTTACATATACGTAACACTGATGTTACATATACGTAACACTGTTGTTACATATACGTAACACTACTGTTACATATGTAAAATTATGTACTTATTGTATTGTATTTATTTTATTTTATTATTTGGAGAAAGTCTTATCTTTTTATTGGTTTAACGATTTGAGGTAGAGCTATGGTTACAACTCATCTGTTGCTAGCCTTTCTTGTTGCAATCTCACATTATATCTTTTATACATCTTTCTGGTTGCAATACTTTCTTTGGTTTTCTAATAGGCTTGTTAGCATTTTACCATGGTTACATTATGTAAAACTATAAGTTAGATATCGTAACTACATGGTTATACTTTGTTGTTAATTGTTAGCCATAAGCACTTAATTCATGTAACCTAATCTTTAAGTTTCATAGCTCATGGTTTCAAATCTTTCAAAAAAGCGACTTACATATACATAAACATGGGTTATATTTAACAGGAACATATTAGTAAGTATGACCGACATATACATAATGTAGGTTATATTCGACAGGATCATAGACGCAAATACAACTTACTTACGTATACGTAAATGCGACTTACTTACATATACGTAAATGAAACTTATATAAACATACGTCAACTAAAAAAACTAATCATTCATTTTAAAACAAAAAATGAAAATATATTTTATTTTTTTAATTTTTTTTAAATACAAGAGATGAGAGAGGTGAGAGGAAAGAGAAATGATTTTAGTGAATTTAGAAATAATTTAATTATATGTGGTGGTTACCAAATTAATTATTTTGTGTTCTTCCAATTACGCCCTTAAGATCTAATTAAATACTCATAATCTTTAATTAAATTACTAAAATACCACTAATTAATCTCAACCATAGATCAAAATGATCAAATGTGAAAAAGTGGTTTTCTTAGATTTTAAATATAACATATAATATAAATATAATATATATATATATATATATATATATATATATATATATATATATATATATATAAATGAAAACCACCTTTGTAATTAAAAACCATAAAAACCAATCTCTACCAATAAGTTTCTTTTATTTTAATGGCAAATTGAATTTTAATCATCCAAACTATGACCTATTGGCCAATAATAATCCATACTATTAAATTAACCGATAATAATCCCAACTTTCAGTTTTGTTACCAATGATAATCCTAGTATCATAAATTTATTGATTTACATTTGACTTTCATTCGTTTTTCATTCTATTTCATTTTTGCATCTTCTTATTTCATTCACAATCATCATCATGAGCAAAATCAAGTAGAAGTCAAGTGTAAACAAATGAAAAATTATGTTACTATGATTGCTCTTGATAACAAATGTGAAAGTTGAGATTATTATCAACCAATTTGATAGTATGGATTATTAACGGTCAATAAGAGATTGTATGGATTATTAAAATCCAATTTGCCTATTTTAATTAAAAGGCTAATCATTACTTTCAATCCCTTTAATTTTATTAATTATCAACTATTTTGAATCACTTGATTTCTCCATAATCAACTTCCTTGTTGACTATAGTAAACTCTTTCTCTATCTTATAATCTCTGCATATCTATACTTGTTATCATACAAAGAACAAATATTCATCTTGGTCATCTAGCATTTTTGATATTTCAGACGATGGCATTCAATGGCAAATAGAGGTTTCTGAAGAATGATGATACAAGATTATGCACGCAAGTCACATGTGGTAGATACAAGTATATTCTAATAGATTTAAATGGAGATTTAAGGTATGTGATTTTTTCACAACGCATTAAAAAAGGATTTCACAGTATTGATTATACAAGACTTCAAAATCATTATTTTTTATTTCATATATTTATCATGATTTTAATGAATCACATCATAATATGGATAAAATCATAAATTTTTAATATACCTAAAAACACATACTACTATATGTTCTTGGTGTTCTTGATTAAGAAGATGAAGATATGAAAACCCAAGCAAGTTACGTGCATTGATTATGTATATGTAAGTATGTAGCTGAAACAAAAGTCGTATTCTATGGAAATAGATGATGATGATATACGTTGTCTTCTTCCTATTGTTAGGTTACGTATATGTAACAAGTTACATATGTAAAACTATGAGTTATATTGAGTTACATATATGTAACATATAGTTTTAGATATGTAACTCATAGTTATATATATGTAACCAAAATATTTTCATTTGAAAATGTCTCAACCCTTCTTCCCCATCTTATCTTTCTTAGTTCTTTTGTTCAAATTAGGTTTTTATACAAGCAAAGATAGAGTACATATATGTAAACTTGTGCATACATATACATAAGCATATGGGTTGCATATAAGTAAAATCATACCTATCACAAGTGGTGGCTAAGTATATGTAACAAGTTATTTAACAGTAGATGGTGATTATTGGGTCACAAAATATGCCGGTTTGTTTTTAAAAAATATAGAATGTTTACTAATTGTTTATTTTTTTGCACTAATTTGAAAGTGAGGATGATGAAATTGAAAGACAATTGATGAAGAACTTGAAGATGATAATGATGATGATCATGATGATGATAACGATAATGATAACAATAACAAATACGATAAATAAGATGAACAATGTTGTTACATATTGTTACATATATGAAAGACTACTTTTACACATATGTAACAATATTTGTTTATATAATTTCTTCTTTTGTTTAATGAAATTTAACTTATTATTACATATATGTAACAAATTGTTACACATATGCAACAATGGTTATTTGATATCTTTTGATATTTCACTTGTATTTTCATTGATTGTAGCTAAATTTTGCTTGTATTCTTTTATTTATACGTAACCATGTCTACATATGTGTATGTTTGTAAGCATAAAAAAGTTTATGTTAGTGTAAGTCACACTTACATCTATAAATATTTATGAGATATAGGTGTAACTTACACTATTATAGACTTTTCTACGCTTATGAAAAATTAATATATAAAAGAACATATTTTTGTATATGTGTAATGATGTTATCCCAATAAAAATTAATGATTTTGATTGATCTTGAAACGTTAACATGGTGATCATAACAACAGATGGTTAACTATATACATACATATATATATATATAAGGTCAAGATCATTACGAAACCATTTTTTATCTCGAGAACCAAAAGGAACCATTATTTTACATAAACGTAAATTAAGCCTAGGTATACTTGAGATGTTTTACATATATGTATATTAGATATGTAACACCCCGAATTTTATTAAAAGAAGATAAAATAAAAGTATAAAGAAAGAGATGAGGAATAACTCAAGTTGAAGGACCAAAGTTGTGCAAGATGCAAACTTAAATATAATTATGTTTAAAAAGAAGGGCATGGCCGCCCGTGCCCCCACTACCTACCATTGTTCTCGGTTGAAAAAGGCTGAAAGAAGAAAAGTTCACGGTTTTAGAGAGAGAAAAAGCGAAATCTTCTTGAAGGTGAGTTTTCTTAGGTTAATGTTCGGTTTCAACCGAATTTTCAGCTTCTAGGCCGAGATTTGTGGGGCTAAGTGCCTGTTTTCGTGGGTTTTAGGAGCTGAATTTTCAGGTGGAAGTGTGTTGCTCGAAGGTTGCTTCAGGTGAGTTCTTGAACCCCTTTTTTTACTGATTTTCGAAGTGTTTGGGGCTATTATGCATACCGAGTAAAATATTTTTTTTAAGTAACCGTGAGTTTTACAGCATGTTGTTCGATGGTGCTCTGTTGTTGTATTTTTTTAAGGTTGTTTTTGAGGTGATATTTGATGTTTAGCATATTTTAGTGTTGGTAGCAAGGTAGATTTATGTTAAGATGTGCTAGATCGATGTTTGGGGGTTGTTTGTAGAATTTGTTATATTTCAGATTGTTGGTCATGCGCCCAGAATGTTCCCATGTTCCTGAAATTGTTTTCATATGCCTAACTTACCTCATACGCCCAAGTGACCTCATGCGCCCAAGATCATGCTCCCAAATAGTAGTCATGCACCTAGCATGATGCCCATGCGCTTGAGATGTCCAACTGCTCTCCATTTCGGACTTAAGGATTTCTGAGGATTTTCTGGAGGTAGATGGTTGAGATAGGTTCTGTTGTGATGTGATAGCTTGGGCTTGGTGTGTTTTGCATGTTTGTGTGATGTGTTATCTTTAAATGTTTAACGATTTTCAAAATGTATGTATTATGGTATGTAATACGTTATGTATGATGTTATGACTTTTCGTGGTATGATGTTTGAATGTACATAAAGTATTATGTAATGAAAGTGGAAGATAACAAATGATGAGAATGGAAGTAACGGATGACGAGATCCTTGTCGCGTACCCCGATACTGTATAAGCCTTCGGGCACGAGTCGGGGGTTTGTTTACACGAGTATCAGCTTTCAAGCACGAGTCGGGGGTGTTGCACACGAGATGGGATCCTTGTCGCGTACAGTTTTCAGACACGAGTCGGGGGTTTGTTTACAGGCCCCGGCATAATATCAGCTTTCGAGCACGAGTCAGCGGTATTGCATGAGACAGGATTTGGATGATGGTAAAAGATGTAATGAGTAATAAGGATGAACGATGACAAAGATAATAATTATTATTATCAATGTGTACGTATGATGTGTGATCATGAACGAATGTAAAGGTTATGTTTTAACGAAAGTAAAGTATTTTATTTATAAAACTAGAACTCACTCAGCGTCGCTGACTTTTGTATGCATAATAGTTGGCAGGTATTTTGTTGATGCTGAGGAGTTGCAGGCATGGATGCATAAGCTACTGGGGACGTTTTGAGGCTGGCATCCACATTTTGAGATGATATTGTATTAATACAATTTTTGATGATGTAATTTAAAGATATGATGTATTGACATGTTTTTAATTATTAATGAAAAGTTTTGAATTCCGCAGCAAAAGTAATGTATGTTTTAAATATTTTATGCAATGATGGTCCAGCTATAAGCATCCCGGGAATGGAGCCTTACAAGTTGGTATCAAAGCTAAAGTTTAAGAGAATTGCGTAAATATTTTCAAAAGAACCTACACTTAAACTGAGAATGGGACACAAAAAGGAAATCGATGCAAGTCCTAGTAGCTACGTCCCTGCAGGTAAAGGTTTTACGTAAACGTTTTATGTAAGTTAATAAAAAGTGGAATTATGTGCGCGTGTTATGTGGTTTATGTGCTTTTGTGTAGATTTAGATACTGATGTGGTCAGGATAGAAAATGCTTAGGGGATGAAGAGTAAAGTAAGTGGCTAATCACAACTGGCCACTGTGATTAGGGACTTACTATATTTGACATAATCTAAGCTATTACCTTGAATGACCGTGTTGGTATTTGAATCTTGTAGTATATAGATAGCTGGCGGTAGATCTTCTGAGGCTTCATGAGGTGGAATGTGTGGTGGCCGTGGTGCTGGACCACATGTCACGAGGAGCAGAGCTAAGACTGCTGAGACGGCTCCTGAAGAGCCAGAGCTCCGTCACCAAGATGGTGAGGATGAGAGTGCTAATCTGAGAGCCTCAATGAAGGAGGCAGTGGTTAAGGAGGTTCATCAGGTCATGCAGACGATTCTGCCGACTGTAATGACCAAGGTTATTAGAGCTGTGAAGGAGGATGAGAAGAAGGAGGCTGAGAAGAGGAAGACCGCTAGACAAGGAGGTGAGGAAGGAGTTGTAAGGGGAAGGTACCAACTAGAGACTGATATGGCTGTCTCCAGTGATGATGAGGAGGAGGAGGAAGCTGTGCAGGAAACTGTGAAGGGATGCAGCTACCGGGCATTCCAAAAGTGCAGGCCCCCTACGTTTGATGGGAATGGGAGTGCGGCTGCTGCTCATCGTTGGGTGAGGGAGATGGAGGCAGTACTGGACATTAGCGAGTGCCGTGAGGATCATAAGGTGAAGTTCGCTACCCACTCATTTGTGGATTCAGTCTTGTGCTGGCCGGACAACATTGTTCAAGCCGAGGGTACCAGGGCAATTGGGAGGATGAGATGGAATGAGCTGAAGAGGTTGGTAATTGAGGAGTTTTGCCCTCCTAAAGAGCTTGACAAAGTTGAGAGAGAGTTCCTGCAGTTGGAGGCGGGAACGATGACGCACCAACAGTATACAACGAAGTTCAACGAGATGGCAAGGCTGGTGCCAGATCAGGTGACGCCTGTGTCAAGAAAGATAAAGAGGTACATTCAAGGTCTACCAGCAGATATCCACAGACATCTGATCGCTGCCCGACTAGGTACGTTTAGGTAGGTGGTCGACCTAGCGGGGAGGCTGTTTGACGAGCTAGCGGCGCCGGCGATAGTGGATGAGGAGAAGGAGTAGGGCTATGTTAGGAATGGGAATGGAAGGCGGGGTAATGATAATGAATTTGAGGCTGGAGGGAAGACGATGAGGGTCGATAATCAGAAAATGATAACAGGGAGGGAAGAAGCATGCAAGAAGTATGGTAGAGGCCACGAGGGGGAGTGCAGGTGGGGATCGAACATCTGCTTCCAATGTGGGAAAGAGGGCCACAGGGCGAGGGATTGTCACATGGCTAGATGTTACAGATGTGGTGAGACTGGAAACATGAGCAGAGACTGCAAGAAGTTGTGGGCAGAGAGCTCTAGGGCAAGGAAGGGGAGAAGAGGATGAAGGTCAGAGCGTTCGCTATGACCGAAAGGAGGCTAGAGCGAACTCCGACGTGACGTCAGGTACGTTTCTAGTCAATTAAATTTGCGTATCTGTACTATGATTATGGTACTAGTAGTAGTTTCATTCCTGCTGCCTTCTGTGATGAGTTGCACGTTAGGGGTAGGAAGATCGATGAGCCCTTCGTTGTAGAAATTGCTATTGGTAAGTCCACTAGGTTGCCTGATGCCCTAGAGGATTATGCGATAGAATTGGAAGAGTGCATGTTTCCTACTAGACTATTCAGGACAGACTTAGGTGGGTAGGTGTACGCCTTCGGATAAATTGGCTAGTAGCCTATGAGGCAAACATCGAGTGTTGTAAGAAGGAGGTTTGATCAACCGCGCCCGACAAGAGTTCGGTGCCGACCTACGGTGATGGAGTAATGATGAATGCCTCGTCTGGGAAAGGGGATCATCCAATTCCAAAAGCAAGGAAAGCTAATACCAAGGTGTATAGGGCTTTTCCGAATCTTCGCTCGAACAGGAAGGGTGGTCTACAGGTTGGAGCTACCCGATAAGTTAAGTGGAATTCATCCGACGTTCCATGTATCTCGTCTGAGGAAGTGCTCAATCGAGAAAGATATGATTGTGCCACTAGGGAATACAGAGATGGACGAACGACTCAACCGCATGGGACAACGGTAGCATTACTGATAGAAGGGAGAGACGTGCTAAGGAGAAGGGTGGTTTCATTTGTGTAAGTACAGGGGAGCCCAGAAGGGGTCTAAGCCTACGTATAAGATCAAGGAAGAGATGAGACAGCATTACCCGCAACTGTTCGAGAAATGACAGGTTTCAGGGACGAAACCTATATAAGGGGGGTGGACTTGTAACACCCTGAATTTTATTAAAAAGAAGAGAAAATAAAAGTATAAAGAAAGAAATGAGGAATAACTCAAGTTGATGGACCAAAGTTATGCAATATGCAAACTTAAATATAATTATGTTTAAAAAGAAGGGCATGGCCGCCCATGCCCCCACTACCCACCATTGTTCTTGGTTGAAAAAGGAAAAAAGAAGAAAAGTTTACGGTTTAGAGAGAGAAGAAGCTGAAATTTTTTGAAGGTGAGTTTTATTGGGTTAATGTTCGGTTTCAACCGAATTTTCAGCTTCTAGGCCTAGATTTGTGGTGCTAGGTGCTGTTTTCGTGGGTTTTAGGAGCTGAATTTGCAGGTGGAAGTGTGTTGCTCGAAGGTTGCTTCAGGTGAGTTCTTGAACCCCTATTTTTACTAATTTTCGTAGTGTTTGGGGCTATTATGCATACCGAGCAAAGGATTTTTTTTAAAGTAATCGTGAGTTTTACAGCATGTTGTTCGATGGTGCTTTGTTGTCGTATGTTTTTAAGGTTGTTTTTGAGGTGATGTTTGATGTTTAGCATGTTTTAGTGTTGGTAGCAAGGTAGATTTATGTTAGGATGTGCTAGACAGATGTTTGGGGGTTGTTTGTAGAATTTGTTATATTTTGGATTGTTGGTCATGTGCCCAGAATGTTCCCATGCGCCTGAAATTGTTTTCATATGCCTAACTTACCTCATGCGCCCAAGGGACTTTATGCGCCCAGGATCATGCGCCCAAATAGTAGTCATGCGCGCTGCATGATGCCCATACGCCTAAGTGGAGGTCATGCACCCAGAGTTGCCTATGCGCCTAAGTGTAGGCCATGCGCCCAGAGTTGCCCATGCGCCTAAGTGTAGGCCATGCGCCCAAACAGTTGTCCATGCGCCCAGAGTTGCCCATGCGCCTAATTGTTGGCCATGCGCCCCAGCAGTGTCCATGCGCCCAGAGTTGCTCATGCTCCTAAGTGTTCATACGCCCCAGCAGTGCCCATGCTCCTAAGCAGGGCTCATGCGCCTGCATAGTGGTAATGCCCCTAGGCTGTTTTTCCTTAGAATTTTTATGCTCATGCGCATGAGATGTCCAACTGCTCCCCATTTTGGACTTAGGGATTTCTGAGGATTTTCTAGAGGTAGATGGTTGAGATAGGTTCTGTTATGATGTGATGGCTTGGGCTTGGTATGTTATGCATGTGTGTGTGATGTGTTATCTTTCCATGTTTAAACGTTTTCAAAATGTATGTATTATGGTATGTAATACGTTATGTATGATGTTATGACTTTACGTGGTATGATGTATGAATGTACGTAAAGTATTATGTAATGAAAGTGGAAGATAACAAATGATGAGAATGGATGTAACGAATGATGAGATCCTTGTCGCGTACCCCGGTACTGTGTCAGTCTTTGGACACGAGTCGGGGGTTTGTTTATAGGCCCCGGCACAATATCAGCTTTCTAGCACGAGTTGGGGGTATTGCATGAGAAAGGATGGCGTGAGATGAGGTCTTGTTGCTCGCCCCGGTACTATGTCAGCCTTCGGGCACGAGTCGGGGGTTTGTTTACAGGCTAAAGCACAGTATCAGCTTTCAAGCAGAAGTCGGGGGTGTGGCACACGAGATGGGATCTTTGTCGCCTACCCCGATACTGTGTCAGTCTTCAGACATGAGTCGGGGGTTTGTTTTCAGGCCCCGACACAGTATCAGCTTTCGAGCACGAGTCGGGGGTATTCCATGAGACATGATCTGGATGATGTAAAAGATGTAATGAGTATTAATGATGAACGATGATGAAAATAATAATAATTATTATCAATGTGTACGTATGATGTGTGATCACGAATGAATGTAAAGGTTATGTTTTAACGAAAGTAAAGTATTTTATTTATAAAACTAGAACTCACTCAGCGTAGCTGACTTTTGTATGCATAATAGTTGGCAAGTATTTTGTTGATCCTGAGGAGTTGCAGGCATGGATGCATAAGCTACTGGGGACGTTTTGAGGCTGGCATCCACATTTTGTGATGATATTGTATTAATATAATTTTTAATGATGTAATTTAAAGATATGATGTATTGACATGTTTTTAATTATTAATGAAAAGTTTTAAATTCCGCTACAAAAGTAATGTATGTTTTAAATATTTTATGCGTTGACGGTCCAGCTGTAAGAGTCCCGGGAACGGGGCCTTACAAGATATGAATAATAAATTTTGTAAAATAGCAAAATAATACCAAATTTTAATTTACATTTATATAAATCACATGTTCGTAATTTATATTTATGTAAATTAATATTTCTTATGTTTTTGTAATTAAAAGTGGTTCTGCGACAACTCTCTCTCTCTATATGTATATGTATATGTATATATATATATATATATATATATATATGTATATATATATATGTATATGTATATATATATATGTATATGTATATATATATGTATATATATATATATGTATGTATATATATGTATATATATATATATTTTATGTATATATATATATATTTATGTATATATATATATATTATATATATATATATATATATATATATATATATATATATATATGTATATGGAAATGAAATTTTACACCATATTACACCACTGATGTAATAATTTTCCATGTATTTTTAAAATTTCCCTCCTTTTTTTAATAATTTCACACTTTTTTAAAAACCTTCATAACTTTTTCGTATGATGCTATTTTATACACATTATATCATTAAATAAATCATTTTAATATCTTTAATTTGAGTATATATAGTCTTGCAATATATATATATTTATAGGGTATGGTTATCTTGAAAAACCACTCTTTTTTATGAAAATTCTATAAACCAATATGAGCCATACAATTAACATCACATGCTAGTCACATGGCAATTCCACCTTTTTTTAAACGTTCGTAACTTTTTTTTACGACATTATTTTCTCAATAAAAATTCACCACTAATTTAATTTTTTATCTTCCCAACGCCTACCATGTTGATATACTTTTTTTAAAAGAATCATGCACCCGTTATTTACATATATGTAAATCTGGTTGTACATGTATGTAATACCGGATTTACACATATGTAACAGAAGAGAAGGAATTTCCTTCTTGTCCCATCTCTCTCCCGCAGGCTGTAGTTGGGAAAGGGTTCACCGCGGTTCATTGTTGTTGTGACATCTGGAACTTTTCCGTTACCAAACTCCGTTAGTTCCGTTAGGTCTTGCATACACGTGTCGTGAGCACACACTAGTTGTCGTTGAACGTTGGTGACTTAATAACAATTAACAATGATAAACAGATAATAATTTAACTAATCATGTGATTATTAAGTTGTTCTTATGTGCTTACACGATTTAAATATTATTTGTGAATTTTATCTCGTAACGTGGCAACTTGTTATATCTATTTCGTGTATTTTGTGGCTAGTGAAAATTATGCAATATTATTATTGTTAATTTATAATGCTTGTATTTTGTAGTTAAAACCCTTAAAAAATGTTAAAGGGATTAGTTTTATAAAATATAAATAATGGGAGTTAAGTGTAATTTCCTAAAACTAGAACTTAACAAAAATAAAAACAAAAACCCAAACCCTAATCCCCACAACCCTTCGACCGCGATCATCACCTACACACACACACACTTCGAAATTCAAGCAAGAACAAGCAATTGTGCATCGATTTGGATCGATTTCAAGGATTATTACACGTTAACAACTTTAATTCTTGCCCATTACGTGATTAAAGGTTAGTTTTTTTGTGGTTTTTCATAGTTTGTTGATTATGGACGAAACCCTAGTCGACCTTGATGCTTAGATGTCGAATTTTGATTAGTTTGATGAATGTATGATGTTAGTTAGATAGTATTGTTGATGGTTTACGTGGTTTATGCAAGAAATTCATGATTTTGATGCGTTGTTCATACGTTAATATTAATAGTAACTTTATTGCATGAAATCGATGAATGGATGATAGATTGATGATGTAATGTTGTTAATGATGATGTATGAATGTTGGATTGTGATTATTATGCAAGAAGATCTATGAATTGATCATGTAGTTCATACCTTGCTATAAGTGGAAACTTTTTGGTTATGGGAATTGTGAATTATGATGTTTTGATGGTGTTGAACATGCCTAGATGATAGCATGGACTTGATTACGCATAATGTTAATGAATTCATGAATGTGGTGGGTGTTGGATAGATTTTGGGATGTACTTTCCCAAAAGGGAAACTTTAATTGTGTAGAAGCTTGAATATGATGAATTGGGCATGTTTGGAATGTTAGGATCATGTTAGCATGTTCATTGACGGTGTCTAATGTGGTGGAGTGGATTAATTGAGTTATATGGATGCTTGCTTGGTCATTTGGAAATTGGGATTATTAGTGAGTATACATGTTGATGGACTAGGTTGGGTGATTATAGGATCATGTTTGGGAATTGTAATAGATCATTGTTGGGTAGGTTGATTGGCATGAATCTTGTTGAATAATGTGATAATGATCGTCATACACGCGTGCAAATCTGAGGCCCTACTTAGTGGGATTGGCAGGGTTTAGGGTGTGAAGTCGTGAATGGCTTCACATGACATGTTGTGCATGATTGGACTCTATGTATAATGCATTAGTTATGGTGTAATTATGTTGAGCATGATGATTACTTGAGATTCGCATGAGTTGTATGATAATCTAGTTGTATGATGATCTAGGTAGAACAAGTGGTTGTTGAAGTGACATACGTGAACAACTTGTATGATAACCATGTATGATGAACTGTTATGCTTGATTAAATGGGTTGTCAATAATAATGTCACCAACGGGTCAAACGGGTCAACTGGGTCAATGTGTCTTGTTTTTCCACAACCTTGAGTCCATGGGTTTATAAAGAACTTAGGGTTGATGTTGATTCTGTGTACACGTACTCATGTACTTGCGTGTTCTAGGTAACCGCTGAAGGTTGTCTTTCCTGTCTCTTCCAAGTTAGCTTTTATATCGTTCGTGTGCATACCAGGTGAGTTCATGCCCCACTCTTTTATACACTCTCTTTTGGGGGAGATAGCATACTGACTTAAAAACGATTTATTATTATCAGATGTGTAAAGTATGATAGAGTGTTGAATACCGTGAAAGTCCTCACACTTTCGGATCGTTAATAATGGTAACTAGTGGGAAATCTTGGGTAGTACTACTGGGTCTGGCGAGCCCCACCTGTACGACTCGAGGTCAAACAGGTGAAATTTTGTCCTAACATAAACATTGTCACAACCTGGTAAGTCGTGACGGGAGGCAACAAACGAAACACAGTCAGCTTCGATCCGAAATCACTATGATTATTACTTGTGAATTTAGACTAGCTATCTAATTCATGCACTCTTATATTTTATACTGATACAGTTATGTGTTACTAAAACTCTTGAACTCACCAACCGTTGTGTTAACTCTTTTAGTGTGCTATTCTTAAGTTGAAGTTAGTATTGCATAGGTGCATATTCACGGGTTAGCATTGTAGATGTCAGCATTGTTGGAACCCTTTGTTGGTTTTTGGTTGTTAAGCATTTATGTATTTGTTTTGCATAACGTTGGGCGCATGTTTGCGCATGTTTACATTGTGTTACATTATTCTGGTTTTCATGTTTGTTAAACGCTTCCGCATCGTTTTTAAGTTAAACTCTGATTTTGGTTGTATGTTCATATAGAGTCGTACTGAGTAACTAATGATTGGGATCCTGGTATGTCACACGCCTAGCGGTAAAACCCACATGCGGATTTTGAGGGTGTGACAGATTGGTATCAGAGCCATTGGTTATAGGGAACTAGGTTGCATACACACACTAAACTATAGCCGCACAGTTTGTTAGTTACTCATCACTTACTTCCTTACTGTATAATCATTGGCATACGCATCACGTACTTCGCAGCATGGCATCATCATCCCGTGATTTGGGCAAGAGACCTGCACGGTCTGAATCACCTCCTTTCTCACCCGTACCTAATAGGGAATCGGACTGGCCCCAACACCCTTACCCATCTGAAGAAATTGACTGGGATCAACCATTCGCGATACCTGAACTCGACCCTCCCCGGAACTGGGATTTCTACCCCACCTACATACGTCGTATGACCTACCGGGAGCGAGTACCATCTGTAGCCCCTACCCGACCCAGGATGAGATCGTCGACATCTTCATCAGCACACACACTTCCTACCTTAGACATTCCACACGAGCAGCGTTTGCAGCATTGGTGGCTACACTTGACACTAAGCGACAGCGTATTTGAGGACTCACTAATGAGAACTCCGCTCTACGATACGATATGCGACAGTTACGGTTACAGGTAGAGACGCTCCAGGAGCGACTATCGATGGCCATTGGTGGGCATCATACTCTGGCAGGCAATGTGCAAATGCTTACCGAGCGTATGAACGCGCAGGATCATTAGAACATAGTGGTAGATGATAGATTTCCTGACCTAGAGGCACAGCTAGCAGCTCTTCAGATTGACGAAGCCCCTGCACATGCAGAAGACCCTGAAGAAGAAGATCCGGAGGAAGAACCGGAAGAAGCACCTGAGGAAGCCCAGGAGGAAGAAGAACCGGAAGAAATGGAAGAAGACAGTGATGGATCTGACGTGTTGGACTGATTCTACTTTTACATGACCTGGACTATATAGTGTTTATTTCCTTTTGAAACCTATGTGGGAAGGGTTATTTCCCACCCAACTGAAAAACTAAAATTTTGACATTGATGGAATATTTTATGAACCATTTACAATTTATTTATCTTTGGTTATTATTTTTGTTATAAATGTTGTGGTTGTGGCAAATTCATTATTTCTTATTATTTACTGTACCTCAATGAGATTAATGTGTTAGATGTTACTCATTATTGTATTTGTGAATGTAAAGTGAAATATGGACGGACGAGGAAGGCGACGTGGACGTGGGCGTGGCGCGGGACGTGGACGCGGCTCGGCTACGGTGAACATGACTCCCGTTGAGCTGGCTGCTTTGATAAATGAACATGTACAGGCGGCAGTGGCTGCTACCCAAACTGGACAGCCAGCAGGTAAATGGTAAAAGTGGTTTAATCGATTATCCTAGCTGCTCGTCTAGGCCACTCAACTAATGTTTGGTTTGTTGAAACAGGACCCCCACCCTATACCTACAAATCCTTTATGGATTGCAAGCCCCATACCTATAATTGGACTAAAGGAGCTATGGGACTAGTACGATGGTTCGAGAAGACTGAATCAGTCTTCGCAAAATGTAACTGTCCGCCAGCTGATCAAGTGAAGTACGCGACTGGAACCCTTGAAGGCGCAGCCCTCTCCTGGTGGAATGCCCAGGTGCAAATGCTAGGTCAGGCAATGGCTAATGACCTACCCTGGGATGAATTCAAGGAGATTATGACAGAGGAGTATTGCCCTCGAAACGAGGTGCATAAGCTAGAAATGGAATTTTGGCAACTCAAAATGCAAGGCTCCGAGATTGAAGCCTACACGACCGGGTCTCATGAGTTGGCCACACTATGCCCGGGAATGGTTAATGAGATGCACAAAAGGATTGAGCATTACATACGTGGACTAGTGCCCAAGATCCAGAGTATGGTGACAGCCAAACCCTGCGACCATACAACAGGCTATCCAGTTAGCCCACAGGCTGACTGATCAGGTAGTAGAGCAGGGAAGATTACCTAAACGGGGTGCAGTGGATAGCGTACCCGATAACAAACGTAAGTGGGAGAATACTAGTAATAAAGGCTTATCCTCCAGCAACAACAACAACAGCAGTACGTTCAGCAGCACCAACCTCACCAACAACAAAGAAGGTTTGATAACAATCGTAACTTTAATCAGTCATCTTCGGCACCACAGGGACAATGAGGCTATGTGGGGAAAAATCCCAAATGCAACCGATGCAATTACCACCACACCGGCAGGTGTGACAGTTTCCGATGCCAGCGTTGTGGTAAAGTTGGACACGCAGCAAAAGATTGTCGTGGTAAATTGATGAGGAAGCCACAACAATCTCAAGAAACGCCAAAAGGTTGTTTTGAATGCGGGAAAGAGGGCCATTACAGGAGAAACTGTCTACAGCTGAGGAAGAACGGAAATGGTGGAAACAACAACAACAACAATGGAAACAACAACAACAACACCAACAATGGCAATGGCAGCAATAACGGGGGCAACAACAGTGGGGCAAAAGGAAGAGCTTTTGTCATCGGTTCAGGTGAAGCTCTAAACGACCCTAATACTGTTACTGGCAAAAGGAAGAGCTTTTGCTACCATACTATTTGATACTGGAGCCGATAGAAGTTTCATCTCCACTAAATTTATTAGTCTCTTAAGTGATATGCCCTCAGCGTTAGAATTTAATTACATCGTAGAGTTAGCTGACGGTAAGCAGGTTCACGTGACACATATCCTTAGGGGTTGAAAGATAGAACTTGCTGGACATACCTTTGACATAGATCTCATGCTTGTTACACTCGGGAGCTTTGATGTAGTATTCGGCATGGATTGGCTTTCCAACAAGCAGGCGGAAGTCATATGTTGCGAAAAGATTATACGAATCCCTGTTGGCGAAGAAGTTCTCTCGGTCAGAGGTGAACAGTATGGTGCAGTGATGGGCATCATATCATACATGAAAGCACAAAAGTTGCTACTTAAGGGTCGATTAGCTATATTAGCGCTCGTCACTGATAAGCAACCAGAAGAAAAGAGGATAGAGGATATCCCTATCATTCGTGACTTTCCTGAGGTGTTTCCAGAGGATCTACCTCATCAAGTTGAGTTCCAGATTGATCTAACTCCCGGAGCCGCTCCGATCGAGAGATCACCTTACCAGTTAGCTCCGAACGAACTACAAGAACTATCTGCTCAACTACAAGAGCTATTGGATAAAGGGTTTATTTGACCAAGCTCGTCACCTTGGGGAGCGCCAGTTCTGTTTGTTAAGAAGAAGGATGGCACATTTCGAATGTGCATTGACTATAGAGAACTGAACAAGCTTACGATCAAGAATAGATACCCGCTACCTCGTATAGATGATTTGTTCGATAAAACTCAAGGATCAAGCTACTATTCTAAGTTTGACTTGAGGTCTGGGTACCATCAACTGAGAGTTTGAGAGGAGGACATCTCGAAGACAGCTTTCCGTACACGTTATGGTCATTTCTAGTTCTTGGTCATGCCATTCGGGTTGACGAATGCACCAGCCGTATTCATGGACCTCATGAATCGTGTGTGCAAACCCTATCTCGGTCAGTTTGTTATTGTGTTTATTGATGACATATTGATCTACTCAAGGACCAAGCAAGAACATGAGGAGCACTTACGTTTGATCTTGGAATTACTCAGGAAAGAGCAACTGTACGCCAAGTTTTCTAAGTGTGATTTCTGGATACGTGAAGTGCAATTCTTGGGTCATATTGTTAATGAGAAAGGGATACATGTCGATCCAGCAAAGATTGAGGCAATAAAGAATTGGTCAGTTCCCAAGACACCTAGTAAGATACGACAGTTTCTTGGACTGGTAGGATATTATCAACGGTTCATTGAAGGATTTTCCAAGATCGCACAACCTCTCACGGCTTTAACTCATAAAGGAACACCATAAAAATAGGGTGACAGTCAAGAGTCCGCTTTCTAGTTACTGAAGCAGAAGCTATGTAGCGCGCCGATATTGGCATTACCAGAGGGAAGTGATGACTTTGTAGTTTATTGTGATGCTTCTGTTCAAGGACTTGGTTGTGTCTTGATACAGTGAGGTAAAGTGATAGCTTACGCCTTGAGACAACTGAAGGTTCATGAGAAGAACTATACCACCCATGACTTGGAGCTGGGTGCGGTAGTTTTCGCCTTAAAGATCTGGAGACATTACATTTACGGTACCAAGTGCACGATTTACACCGATCACAAGAGTCTTTAGCACATCTTTGAGCAAAAGGAATTGAATATGAGGCAAAGACACTGGGTAGAGTTATTGAACGACTATGATTGTGCTGTCAAATACCATCCGGGAAATGCTAATGTAGTTGCTGACGCGCTGAGTAGAAAAGAAACTGCTAAGCCTCAACGCGTGCGAGCTCTGCAACTTAAGATTAGCACACAGTTACCTGAAAAAATCCGAGAGGCTCAGACCGCAGCTCTAAAAACATAAAACATTAGGTCCGAATCCTTACGAGGAATGGACAAACAGCTTGAAGTGAAAGCGGATGGGATTTGTTATTTCATGGACAGACTCTGGATACCTCTGCGTGGAAATCTGAGAGACTTGGTCGTGAGTGAGGCACACTAGTCTAAGTAGTCTATACATCCTGGATCTGACAAGATGTATCATGACCTGAAGGCGCACTATTGGTGGCCTAACATGAAAGCGGATGTAGCTACATATGTGAGTAAATGTCTGACCTGCTCGAAGGTAAAAGTGGAATATCAGAAACCATCTGGACTATTGCAACAACCTGAGATCTCTATGTGGAAGTAGCAGCAAATCTCAATGGATTTCATTACCAAACTACCACGGACTCCTACTGGTTGTGACACGATATGGGTTATCGTAGACTGAATAATGAAGTCCGCTCATTTCTTGGCGATAAAGGAAATGGACAAAATGGAGAAGTTAACCCGACTCTATCTGAAGGAAATAGTTTTGAGACATGGTGTACAAGTCTCAATTATTTCTGACCACGATGCTCGTTTTACATCGCACTTCTGGCAGTCATTGTAGAAATCCTTGGGTACACGATTGGACATCAGTACTGTTTATCATCCGCAAACCGATGGTCAAACTGAGCGTACTATACAGACGTTGGAGGACATGCTACATGCTTGTGTGATTGATTTGGGGAATAACTGGGAAGTTCACCTACCATTGGTGGAATTTTCTTACAACAATAGTTATAACAACAACATAAAGGCAGCACCTTTTGAAGCCTTGTATGGATGAAAATGTAGATCACGAGTTTGCTGGGCTGAAATTGGTTAGTGCACGAGACCAGTGAGAAGATTGTACAAATAAGGAACCGTATGGCTGCAGCACGCGACAGACAGAAAAGCTATGCAGATAAGCGATGGAAACCTCTAGAATTTCAGGTCGGCGACAAAGTTTTACTGAAAGTCTCACCGTGGAAAGGTGTGATTCGATTCTGCAGAAGAGGCAAGCTTAATCTGAGATACGTTGGACCATTTGAGATTCTGGAAAGAATAGGTCCAGTAGCGTGTCGATTAGCCCTACCTGATTCGTTGAGTGGAATCCATAATGTATTTCATATCTCAAACTTGAAGAAGTGCTTAACCGATGAAACAATGGTAGTACCACTTGAGGAAGTGCAAGTAGATGAACAATTACGCTTCATTGAGGAACCAGTATAGGTGATGGATCTTGAGGTAAAGACGCTTAAGCAAAGCAAGATACCCATAGTCAAAGTTCGTTGGAACTCGAGACGTGGACCAGAATTCACGTGGGAACTTGAGGACCAGATGAAGCTTAAGTATCCTTAACTATTTGAAAAGACGATGCCAGCCGACGAAGGTATTGATTAAATTTCGGGACAAAATTTCTTTCAACATGAGGATGATGTGACAACTCACCCGAAACTCACTCAATTACTTTGTGCCAATGCAGTAGACCAGTGATGGAACACACACCATGTAACACAATTTTCGGGACGAAAATTCTTTTAACATGGGTATAATGTGACATCCGGTACTTTTCCGTTACCAAACTCCGTTAGTTCCGTTAGGTATTGCATACACGTGTCGTGAGCACACACTAGTTGTCATTGAACGTTGGTGACTTAATAACAATTAACAATGATAACAGATAATAATTTTACTAATCATGTGATTATTAAGTTGTGCTTATGTGCTTACGCAATTTAAATATTATTTGTGAATTTTATCTCGTAACGTGGCAACGTGTTATATCTATTTCGTGTATTTTGTAGCTAGTTAAAATTATGCAATATTATTATTGTTAATTTATAATGCTTGTATTTTATAGTTAAAACTATTAAAAAGTGTTAAAGGGATTAGTTTTATAAAATATAAATAATGGGAGTTAAGTGTAATTTTCTAAAACTAAAACTTAACAAAAATAAAAACAAAAAGCCAAACCCTAATCCCCACAACCCTTCGGCCGCGATCATCACCTACAGACACACACTTTGAAATTCAAGCAAGAACAAGCAATTGTGCATCGATTTGGATCGATTTCAAGGATTATTACACGTTAACAACTTCAATTCTTGCCCATTACGTAATTAATGGTTAGTTTTTTTGTGGTTTTTCATAGTTTGTTGATTATGGACGAAACCCTAGTCGACCTTGATGCTTGGATGTCGAATTTTGATTAGTTTGATGAATGTATAATGTTAGTTAGATAGTATTGTTGATGGTTTACGTGGTTTATTCAAGAAATGCATGATTTTGATGCGTTGTTCATACGTTACTATTAATAGTAACTTTATTGCATGAAATCGATGAATGGACGATAGATTGATGATGTAATGTTGTTAATGATGATGTATGAATGTTGGATTGTGATTGTTATGCAAGAAGATCTATGAATTGATCATGTAGTTCATACCTTGCTAAAAGTAGAAACTTTTTGGTTATGGGAATTGTGAATTATAATGTTTTGATAGTGTTGAACATGTCTAGATGATAGCATGGACTTGATTAGGCATAATGTTAATGAATTCATGAATGTGGTGGGTGTTGGATAGATTTTGAGATGTACTTTCCCAAAAGGGAAACTTCAATTGTGTAGAAGCTTGGATATGATGAATTGGGCATGTTTGGAATGTTGGGATCATGTTAGCATGTTCATTAATGGTGTCTAATTTGGTGGAGTGGATTGATTGAGTTATATGGATGCTTGCTTGGTTATTTGGAAATTAGGATTATTAGTAGGTATACATGTTGATGGACTAGGTTGGGTGATTATAGGATCGTGTTTAGGTATTGTAATAGATAGTTGTTGGGTAGGTTGATTGGCATGAATCTTGTTGAATAATGTGATAATGATTGTCATACACACGTGCGAATCTGAGGCCCCTACTTAGTAGGATTGGCAGGGTTTAGGGTGTGAAGTCGTGAATGGCTTCACATGGCATGTTGTGTATGATTGGACTCTATGTATAATGCATTAGTTATGGTGTAATTATGTTTAGCATGATGATTACTTGAGATTCGCATGAGTTGTATGATAATCTAGTTATATGATGATCTAGGTAGAACAAGTGGTTGTTGAAGTGACATACGTGAACAACCTGTATGATAACCATGTATGATTAATTGTTATGCTTGATTAAATAGGTTGTCAATAATAATGTCACCAACGGGTCAAACGGGTCAACTGGGTCAATGTGTCTTGTTTTTCCACAACCTTGAGTCCATGTGTTTATAAAGCACTTAGGGTTGATGATGATTCTGTGTACACGTACTCATGTACTTGTGTGTTCTAGGTAACCTTTGAAGGTTCTCTTTCCTCTCTCTTCCAAGTTAGCTTTTATATTGTTCGTGTGCATACCAGGTGAGTTCATGCCCCACTCTTTTATACACTCTCTTTTAGGGGAGATAACATACTGACTTACAAACGTTTTATTATTATAAGATGTGTAAAGTATGATATAGTGTTGAATACCATGAAAGTCCTCACACTTTCGGATCGTTAATAATGGTAACTAGCGGGAAATCTTGGGTAGTACTACTGGGTCTGACGAGCCCCACCTGTGCGACTCGAGGTTAAACGGGTGCAATTTTGTCCTAACATAAACATTGTCACGACCTGGTAAGTCGTGATGGGAGGCAACAAACGAAACACAGTCAGCTTCGATCGCGAAATCACTATGATTATTACTTGTGAATTTAGACTAGCTATCTAATTCATGCACTCTTATATTTTATACTGATACTAGGTTAATACCCGTGTGTAACACGGTCGGTTAAAACAATAACACGTATATAGGTAATTGACAAAACAATTTAATTATCATAAATAACGAAATAATATTACTTTTGACAGGTAATAATAGAAATACAATTACATTGAGAGAAATAACATTTAATATTTTATTTATAACTCTACCGTCTTGATTTAAAATTAGTAACTTTACTCCGCATCTGCCTTTAACTCTTGATAAAGTCATGTGTAATTGATCGTGTGTGAAAACTTGTTGTCCCAAAAACAAACTGACTTTCAAGAGTGATTGTCATTGATTTTTATTAACTGTTATTGCAAAACATATATATAACAGAAACTATAGCTCTAGAATTTAAAAGAAATCTTTTGTCTAATGGTATCAAATTAATTTTGGAATAAAAGTGCATGTTTCAACATGTGATCCAGATATAGTCTCTTATTCAATGACTCTATTACGAAATGATATGGCATGTAATCTAGTAACTTTAAATTAGTGGTGTTGTTATACTTTTATGACTGTTAAATCTTTAAAAAATATATATGAAGCTTATCATCTAAATGTTTGGATAACGTATTCAAACAACTTACTATCTATCAGCACTTGTAAAACACATATCCTATCACCCTTTAATGTTATATGATTGAATCATATTGGTTTTCCAATATTAGGGTGTCAATTTTATCATATCTCACTTGAATGATATTGCCTTTAGCATCGATTCTTTTTTTCATGACAGTATGTTTCTTCAAGCATATGCATGAAATAGCTGGAGAATGTCTATGCAGACATCAAGATGTTGCTCCCCACTAATAATGATGGTATCAAGACTGAGGAGGGTACATGAAACAAGGAATGTGATATCAAATTGCATTTACATGCAACAGACATAAACTGAGTTCTCAGCAGTTATCTAAATCTAGAACTTAAAAATCATGAACAATCTTTACATGAATTTTGAGTTTTGCCCCTTTTAAAGTATCAAGTACATGCTTTGTTTCTGTGAGTATTTGGAGATATAGTCCTGCATTGGGACAAAGTGTCATCAGGAACATATCTATGATGAAGATAACACGTTTAAAGCTACCAATCTATGTAGGCTTATTGTATAAGCATAACAACACATCAACATGCATATTTTATCAGGTGTAGGCTTATCGTGTGGACTTGAATCATACAAGAAAACATTGCATCTTTTATGTAAAATCCAAAAAAAAAAGAGAGTACTATAACTTCCTTGTGACAAAGAAAGTATGACATTTTCTACATATTCATGATTAGCATTCAAAAGTTTGTGATAACTATTAGCAATAAATTTGAAAATAGAAAATTAAAAACAAAAACAAAATGTTTACATCTTGCAATGAACCATACTCACATACAACTGACGATTTGTGAAAGTTACCAAAGCTTCTTCATGTGAACCCATCGAACGAACACTAAACCTTGGTTCTTGGTTTTGCCACACATTGAAACCTTAATAAGAAGAACCAAACTAAATTAGTCGACAAAATAACACATTAAAGAGAGTAAACAACATTTAGGTTGTTAAACACAGAGTACACTATGGAGCTTAGATGATTTACTTTAATAAAGTTCTTTCTTATTTGTTAAGACAAATTAATAAAATAGACAATCACATATTTAAATATCTTAGCCTAAGATTATCATAAATAAATAATTTCAAAGGTTGATTTTTTTTTATAATTCAAGATGCACAACTTATTGTTATGGAGATCCTTGCCAACAAAGTCAAGTAAACTTAGACACAAATTTGTGCCATGGAGGAGTATGTGAGCCATTTTATACCCTGCAATACAAGTTATAGAACCTAATCCTAATCGTCGGTCATCAAATTGATCATGAAAAAAATTATCTTGATATTTATTTAAAAACCATAATTGTTTTATAAAGTAAAAGTTTAAAAAATACATTTTGTTTATTTAATTAAAATAACTATTTATACGTAATTATAATCATATTTTATCTTTAAATAACAACCTAATAGTAAAAGAATTATTCATATTACAAGTGACTGAAGTCAAATAGAAAACATGATTTCTTTCTGCACCTACATAATACTCTTTGATCTGAAGTTCTTTTATCAAATGCTTAATTTATGTCTTCCTTAGTAATGATACTGTTTAAATTCAACTATTCTTTTTTAATCAGTTTGTGATCATAAGAAAAACCATATTTTCATAAAGAAGGTTTTTCAACTTTCAAGCAATTAATAAATAGGTGTTTAGAGATCATGCTCATATTCTACCATTTGTGTATGTTCTTCGTGAACTAAATGAAACGTCCTCATTATTTTCATTAAAATGACACCCACCCATCGAATGCACTTTGTAAGATAATCAAATTTCTACTCCTTTTGTTTAGGTGATTTCTACGAATAGAAAGTTGAAGACTTGTAGGCATTGAATTCAAGTTTTCCTAAATTATCACATTCGCATACCTGTAGCATGCAACACAACAACAAACATCTATGCTAAGTTTCATGTTTGAGTAGAATGTAAAAGTACAGAGACATTAATTTTGGCAGGCAAGTAGGCTTTATGCAAATGATCAAAACGTAAACTGAAGCATGGTTATAGCATATTTGTGATTAACTATTTTGTGTTTATGGAAATCAATTACAAAAAGTGTTCTAGGATTGCACACAATATAAAGTAATACCAAGAGATTTAATGACTCCCCTGATTATTACTATCAAAATTTCAATTCAACCAAAGCCACTCAAACTACTAAAGTCACTGATATCTTGATGATTCATGGAAGATAATAACCAACAACTACTAAAGTCACTGACACAAACTTAAGATTCACCAAAAAAGAGTATTTATTCAACCCTAAAGCAATACTTAATCATACACTGGAAATGACATCAGAAAGTTATGAATCGGAGTAAATAATGTAAAGTTAAGTTATAATACCTTCTGTGAGCAGTAAGTAGGCGTCAGAAGAAAGGAGGAGGAGCCAAGGATAACGAACAACAATGTCAATCAAGTTAGAGATTTGGGGTTTGTAAATACCCAGAGTTGATGGCTGCGATTAATGGAAACGTGAAGATACCTGCTCAGAAGATCGATATGTAACAATGAAGATGGAGAGGTGTGCTGGATCTAGGGTGTTCTGATTGAGAGAAGGAAAGGAGATAAGAGATCTGGGTAAGTCCGTGGGTTAAAAGGTCCGCGTGAAAGAGTTAAGCGGGTCAAGTATCAAGCAGGAGTCGGAAACAAAGGTGGTGTGAGAGCGTGCCACATGTAAAATTGATGGTTTAAGAGAATGACATATGGCTTAAAAAACCTTGTTTTATTAGAGTTTATAGATAGTTATGTTTTACTAAAACTCTTGAACTCACCAACCGTTGTGTTGACTCTTTTAGTGTGTTATTCTCAGGTTGAAGTTACTATTGCATAGGTGCACATTCACGGGTCAGCATTGTAGATGTCAGCATTGTTGGAACCCTTTGTTGGTTTTTGGTTGTTATGCATTTACGTATTTGTTTTGCACAACGTTGGGCTCGTGTTTGCGCATGTTTACATTGTGCTACATTATTCTGGTTTTCATGTTTGTTAAATGCTTCCGCATCGTTTTAAAGTTAAACTCTGATTTTGGTTGTATGTTCATATAGAGTCATTCTGAGTAACTAATGACTGAGATCCTGGTATGTCACACGTCTCACGGTAAAACCCCGCACGCTGATTTTGAGGGTGTGACAGTTGTGCTTACACACTTGGCTACCTTTTTCCGAAAGCTCAACAGGAGTAGAAGTCCAGTTTTATCTTTTTATGAAAGTGAAAGTCAAGTTAGCCCCTTCTTTCAATTCCAAAGAGGCTCTCAAATTGACTCTCCCTTATGGTGGAGCTAATTTCATTCCTCGCCCTTTTTCTCAATGTTATTCATGAGGAGCAGAAGCCACTCGCACTTATTGAAAAAAAAACGTCAAAAGAATAAAGAATAATGTATAATATAGGTTGATGGGGGTCTTTCTTTCACCTATCGTATGTATCGGCTTGGCTTCATACCGAACCAAGGAGGCATTCTGGCACACGTGCGTGTAGTAAGGCTGACGATGATATAAGCTAAAAGAAAAAACACAAGTTATTTGTGAAGAAATCAAAATATCTTTCGGTCAGGTAAGGTTAGAGTATTTTGGGCTTCTTGGTAGGTGCAAACCCAGCTCTGTGTAACACATGTGTAAATCCGGTATTACACATATGTAAAACGAATTTCATAAAAAACCGAGATTCTTTTTTTTATATTTTATAATTTTTTTATTCTTTATGAAAGAGGGAAATGAAGAAGATATTTTTGTGTTTTTATTTTCTATATTTTTATGTTATTTTTCATTTTAAAATTTTTTTATTATGTTTTTGTTAATTACCAATTGCTATTGAAAACTTGTAATACCCGGAAATTTCAGAAAAAGAAAAGTAAGGGAGCAATCAGGAAGCTATTTCAAAAGCAAGGGGTTAAGCGTGCAAGGGCCAAACTTGCACATAGTGGGGTTTAAAAGAGGTATGGCCGCCCATAACCTCTTTTCTCTCCTGCAACCTTTAGTTCTAGAGAGTGGGAGAAGCCCTCAACCATTTTTTTAGAGTGAGAAAGTAGAAGATCTTCAAGAAAGGTAAAGTTTTCAAGTGTTTCTTCCTTGTTTTCTGCCGGGTTCGAGCTTCTGGACCAAGATTCTGGTTTTAGTACTCGTTTCCGTATGTTTTAGGTGCTGGAACTTCAAGTGGGTTCTATGGTTTGAGGTGTTCTACTTGAAAGTTGTTTATGGTGAGTTCTAGATCCCCTCTTTTACTGGTTTTCTAAGTATTTGGGGCTGTTATGCATACTGGGCAGAAGGTTTTCTAAACTAAACCATGAATTTTGACATGGTGTGCGACTAGGTGTATATATTTTGATGTTTTTCTAAGATGTGTATGATGTTTAGTATGTTCTAAGTGTTTAGCATGCTAGATCTATGCTAAGGATGTGTTAGAATGATGATTGGGAACTGGTTATGGCATAAGTTGCATTGCAGGTGGGTAACGATCATCCGCATTGGTTGGGTGATCATTCGCATTTAGAGTTGAATATTTGCATGTGTTTTGTTCTGGGGCATATGCTACAGTGATCATGCGCATTTCTTTTGTTCATGCGCATTTGCTAAAGTGTTCAGGCGTATTTGTTTTAGTCATCCGCATTTGGTTCATGCGTACTTCCTTGGACACTTGGAATATTTTTTGAAAACTTTCATATGCTTTGTGCTTGCGCATTTGCTACAGTGTTCATGCGCATTTCTTTGGAACACATAGAATATTTTCTGAAGTGTTCATCCACATTTGTCTGTTCATCCGCATTTGTTTGCTCATCCACATTTGTTTGCTCATCCCTATTTGTTTGCTCATCCGTATTTCTTTGTTCATCCGCAATTGTTAAGTTCATTCGCATTCCTTTTAGGACTTGGGATTTTCTGGAATTTTGGGAAGTAGAGCTTAAGTGATTAGAAATGAGGTTTTTATGGTGGCTTATGCTTGTTTATGGTATGTATGCATTGTATGATGGTGATTGTCCTATATTATGTATATGATGTGACTTTACGTGGTGTGTTATGTTTATGTACGTAAAGTATTATGTAAGGAAAGTGAAAGATAACGAATGATGAAAATGGAAGTAATGAAAGATGGAATCCTTATCGCTTACCCCGGTACTGTATTTTGCTTCATGCATAATGTATGGAATGTATCTGCTTCGTGCATAATGTATCTGCTTCGTGTACAATGATTAAGGTTTGTTTACAGGCCCCGATAAAGTATCAGCATCGTGTACAATGTTGGGGGGGTGTAGCATATGGCAGGATTCATAAAGAAAGTAAAGATGTTAACGAATGAATGTACGAAAACGAATGATGATGAATGATGATGGAGATAATAATTATTATCTAGATGTACGTATGATGTATGATTACGAACGAAAGTAAAGGATATGATTTAATAATGTAAAGTATTTTGATTATTAAACTAGAACTCACTCAGCGTCGCTGACTTTTGTATGCATAATTGTTGGCAGGTAACCGTTTGATGCTAAGGAGGTGCAAGCATGGATGCATAAGCTACTGGGAATGTTTTGTGTCTGGCATCCACATTTTGAGATGATATTGTATGAATACAATTTTTGATGATGTAATTTAAAGATATGATGTATTGACATGTTTTTAACTATAAATGAAAAGTTTAATGTTCCGCTACAAAATGATGAATTTTATATGTTTTATGCGATGATTGACCGACTGTAAGCGTCCAAAGGAATGGGGCCTTACAAAACTAGTGGCTCATATTGGTTCTTAGAGTTCTCGCAAAAAAGTGAGTTCTCATTTGAAAACGTATAAATATGTGTTTTTTGTTATCCAAAATACTAAAAAGGCTGAAGCTTTCTAAAAACTTAAAACCTTTCACAATGTTTAAGATATGTTTTACTAGATAGAAGCTTTCTAAAATCTTTAACATATGTGTTATATATAAACTCATAATTGTTCTATGATTCTGATTTTGTGCGGTAGTAAAAAGACTTAAAAACTTTAACACATGTGTAATATATGCTATACATATGTGTTCAAGATAGTTCTTAAGACTTTAACACATGTGTAAATATTTATTCAAAACAATTTACCCCCATTTGTGTTTACACAGGGCTAAAAAGATAGAAAAATAAACAGCATATGTGTTAGCTCATATAAATTGATTGTTCTTGAAACTTTTAAGCACTATCCACATACTGAAAATAAAAGGTTACAAAGAGATGGTCTAATGAACAAAAACTCATTGAGAACTTTAACACATGTTTAGTTATATTCTACACACTTACCCCATGTGTAAACAGATTGTTTATGAAAACTTTCTATATGTGTAAAATAATATATATGATAGAAATTCGGTTCTAATTATTTGAATATTTTATGAACAGGTTTCCTCACCAACGCGGAACTAAATTCTCCAAATGGCATTAGGTATTGGCTACCAAATGTTGCTAGCTTTATAAAATTAATGATTGGGATGACTCAAAATAGTTGGGAAGATAGTAAACTATTTTAACACATGTTTAATGTTCATACCTATGACTACACATGGCTAAAAACATAGAAGAATAAACTACAAATCTGTAAAATCATAAAATGATTGTCACCAAAGTGAATAAGAAGTACAAAAAAGATTGAAAGCAAGTGAAACACATGTGAAATGTGTTCACTAACTGTCAGATTTTTTTTACATGTGTAATTAATTTTTTGATGGGTCTGAAATTAACTGAGAACTTTAACACATGTGTCGTTTATTTTATGCATAATTTACCTCATTAGTTTAAAGATAGTTTTGAAACTTTAACACACATGTTATTAAATTTAACACATGTGTAAAGTAATATATTTGATAAACTTTTCATTTAATTGAATGTTTAAAAAAGTACTAAAAAGATAGTTAAGTAAAGTGTTAAAAAGACTTAAAATAAAATGTTACACATGTGTAAGAGATGCTTTAATGGGACAGAAACCAACTAAAAAAGTTTAACAAGTGTGTTATACATATTCTGCACATCTACCCCATTTAGAAAACTAAAACTTTAACACATGCGTTATGACATTTAACGCATGTGTAAGTAATATATTTGACAATCTTTTCATTTATTTGGATAATTGGTATGTTCTAACAAGTCTACACAATAAAATTACATTTCTTTTAATGCCTCAATCAACTTCCACATAAACCCTAATAGATCTACCATCTTCTAACATTATAAACAAAATTTAAGTGCTTAAAATCACAAATAACCTAAAACAGACCACAAGAACACTAACCACAACCTAAAACACAAACTAATAGAGCACCCCAAATAGGATTTGGTTTTTCAAAAATCCTAAGAGTGAAGTACCGTTACAGAAAAAAATGAGAATTTAACAAAACATTAAACAAGTAGGGGTTCAATGATGATGATGTTTACCTTTAATTGTGGATTTTACTTCAATAAAACCGAAAATCATAACCTGCAATGACCCTAATTTTGATAGACAGAGTGGTGAATGTAAAAGGAAAGCTACAACGACGATGAAGCAAGTTGATGATAAATTGAAAGACGATGATGCTAGAAGATGATGATGAAGCAAGATGATGATCAATTGAAAAGTTTAATATGAGATCTGAGTAAAATATCAAAGAAGAAACTATTAGTTTACACAGGAGTAGTTTTCAAGACTAGATGATGATGATGAAATTGGGGTATACTTGTTTTATAGTGAACTAGACTGTCTTGTCATTAGAAACTAGGCAGCTGTCACACCCTCAATTTTCACAAACGGAGTATTACCGATAGGTGTTTGACTTCCAGGATCTCAGCCACTAGTTACACCAAACGACACGTTAATTATAGAACATCATTAATTGTTAACGTTTAAAATATCCCAAAAACAGAGTTACCAAGATAACCATATAAGTAATTGCGAAAGCATAAATAAATCTTAGATCTTTAAATGGCGCAACATGCGCAAAACGATTAAATAAAGTTCATGAAAAACATTAATGTATCCCGTGAGACGATGTATGCATGAATGATATAATCCTAAGCGTGTGCGTCTTGTGAACCTAAAAGAAACATGCTAAAGTGTCAACACAAAGTTGGTGAGTCCACAGGTTTAATAGAAAACAGTAATTATCAGTAATGAAATCCAGAATTAGTAATCAAAGCATACGAGTAGGTAGCTAGCCTAGAACAAGTCTCTATGTGTATGAATTTCGCGACCGAGATGACAGTAATATAATGTAATGAATGCCCCGGCTGTGGGTACCAAACCACAGCACAGTAAAACAGGCTAACCACTCACCCGTTTGACCTCCAGTCAAGCTAGTGCGACTAGCCCGAGCGGGGTTTGTCAAACCCAATAGATCTACTAACAATCACCTCGCTAATCCCATATTAACGGTCCGAATGAGGCGTAGTGTGTTAGACCCTGAAAGGATCATACTTGCCAACTCAAGAAGTGGTTGGAGGTTGTTCTGGTTGGAGAACACAGAAGACATCATCAACAGAAGTCAACAGAAGACAAGAAAAGACTAAGTATAGAGCACCCGCATTTGTTAATGTGGATGACTAGTGAACAAATACGGACAAGTGTTTGTTCACTTGCATTAACAAATGAGGATAAAGACGACTAATGCTGAACAGAAGTGTTCATCCGCATTAGTCCATGCAGATGAACTGAAGAAATGCTGACAAGAAGTGTTCACCCGCATTAGTCCATGCGGATGAACAACAGTAAGTGCTGACGAGACTTGTTCACCCGCATGAACTAATGCGGGTGAGCAAACACAAATGCTGAGAAGACTTGTTCACCCGCATGAACTAATACGGGTGAGCAAACAACAAATGCTGATGAAGACTTGTTCATCCGCATGAACTAATGCGGATGAACAACTTACACTTATTTTGTACTTAGACTAGATTCTCTTGTATAGATCAGGGTTAGTTTAGTCTTTTGTACAGGCAATGAATACGCCTATAAATAGGGTCACATACCCTAACTTTGTAAGGTGGTTAACTTTAGCAGTAATATTACAATATTTTACAACATTCACTATGGATCTTGATTCTCTTACATTCAAGCATTTACTACAGCAGTTAATGTTCTTTGATATTGTAATTCCGCTGCTATATTATTGACTCAGTCCACATATTCGATCCTAGGTTGAGTCACATCAACCGAGAATATCATTCTCAAACCCAGTCAATTGGTATCAGAGCCTTGGCTCTTGAATTCATCACAGAATCATCTTGGATTTTGGGTGAAAATCGATTGAACTGTAGACTGAGTTGTTCATCAGCAAGATCTACTCTTCTGATAAACAAACATACCGTAATCAAACACCACAAAGTACAAAATCTTCAGATCTGCTGCTGTCGAACCCAACAACACAAAATCAAGAACTTAGAACTCCTTCAAATTGACAGATCTAAACTTAACAGACCCGCTCTTGACCGAAAACGAAAGATTTGTAGAAAAACACATTGTTCGAACTTAAAATCAACTTAAAACAGTACTCAACAAGTTAAAATTAGTTTAACTAACATGGATTCCTATAATCATACTGAAATTGGTCATGCATCCAAACCTCCTATGCTTCAACACAAATATGAGTTTAAGCAGTGGAAAATTCATTTCAGAAACTACATTACAGGTGTAGATCCTGACTACTGGATATCTATTTGCAAAGGTCCCTACATTCCACTGTCTCTAAATGCTGATCAAGCTGCTCAGTACAAAACTGCAAGAATTCCAATTGAGGATCCAAACTTAACTCTTGATGATGAAGAATATAAGAAAATCAAGATTGATCTTAGAGCTTATTCCATACTTACACAAGCACTGAAAATGGATGTTCTAAAAAGATTAGAAAAATATGGAACAGCTAAGGGTGTCTGGGATGCCTTACAGATTATGTGCAAGGGAAGCAGTGAAGTTGCTGAAATTAACAAAGACAAGTTGATAAATCAGTATGAGACATTTCATCATATCAAAGGAGAGTCTATCTCCATACAGCTTCACAGATTTGTGCAACTTGTAAATGACCTTGAAATTATGGGGGTCACTTACAAGGAGAAGGAACTAAACAAGAAAATGCTGTACAGCTTGCCTGAAAGATGGAAACAGAATGTTACAATGTTGAATAATACTCTTGATTTACAGAGTACTAGCTTGGATATCATGATTGCAAAAATTGAGGCTCTTGAACTTGATGAAAGGAGAAGAAATCGGAGTTGACCTCAAGTCATTGTGGCTTACAAGTTTCCATCTGAAACTCATTCTGTTGAAATGCCTTTGTTACTGAAGAAGAAGACTTTTTGTCATCAAGAGATCAAACAAGAACAACAGGATTTTGTGCTGCTCCACAACCTCAAAAACAACCATCTTCTGCCCAACCCACTGTATCTCCTAACAACATGCATAGGGAGCAAAAATATGAAGAACAAAAGGCAACTTACAATGCCTTTGTTTCTAGCTTTGAAGCCTACCTTGGAGGGAGACTCACATCAGCACATCTGATTTAAGAAGATCTAGAAGAAATAGATCCTAATGATGTTGAAGAAATGAATTTGCAATGGCAGATGGCCATGATTGCTATGAGAGCAAAGAAATTCTTTCAAAAAGGGAAGAAACTGAGTCTCAATGAGAATACAAAGCTAGGATATGAAAAATCCAAAGTTAAGTGTTTTAACTGTGGATTGAGTGGTCATTTCTCTCGGGAATGTAACTCTCCCAAGAGAAGCAACAACAATTTTCAAAGACCCTCACATGGCCAGCATGCTTCTCAACATAACACCAACTTTCAGCCAAGCAACTCTTATTCACACCAACAACAAAATCAGCAGCAGCCAATTCAGCAACAACAAAATCAGCAACAGCCTATTCAGAAAAGACAACCTCTGCTAACTCATCAATCTCAAGGAAGTAATCAACAAACTTAAAATGCACTTGTCATCAGACAAGATGGAGTTTATGATTGGAGCGTGTATGCTGAGGAAGTTCAACCACAGTTTTAGAATCATGCACTTATGGCACATATTAATGATGGACCAACTCCAATGCCATCTGAGGTAAAATCCAATCTATGTTCTGAAAAACGTGTTCTAGAAGTACAGGGGTACAAGGAACACAATTATAGTTTGGCTAATAAAATAAGAGAAGAAAAGGTGAAATCAGAGATGTTAAAACAAGAAATGAGAATTTATGAAGTTAAAATCAAATCTCTGTTGTCTGACATGGAAACACTCCATGGTGAAAAGTACACACTTGTGGCTGAAAATGAGAGGTTAACTGAATTGTTGACCAAATCAAAAGCTGAGCAATCAGCTACTAAAATGAAACTTAAAAAGTTTCAGCTCTCATCTGTCAAGCTGTAAGAGTTACTTGTGTCTCAAAAGGGGGCTAAAGATATGACTGGAATAGGATACAAAACTTGTCCTCCTCCATATAATGATAACTACACTGTTATGCCTGAGTCACTTACTCAATCAGATACAAATGAATTTAAAATTATTAAAACCGAATCAATGATTTCTCAAACAACAAATCCTCAAAACAAACCAGGTGTTTACATTGAAACTGATAAGGATAAAATCAGATTGGGTCATCCTATCAAAATCAAAGAGTGCTCAGACAAACCTGTGGTTATCAAGAAACCAAAGATCCCAGTCAAAGCTATTGTGCCTTTTGTAAAATTTGTTCCACAAAATTTTAAATTGAAGCACAATGCTGAATGCTCAGTGAAACCATCTGCTGAAAGCAGATCTGATTATGAGATCATACCTCCTAAAAATTCAAGCAAATCAGACAGGGTTTCGTTAAACTTCAAGGATAAAACCAAAGCTCCTGTAGTTACCAAAGGAAAAACCACTTTTGTTTAAAAATCTAAAGTGAAATCTGATTCACCATCTTCATCAAATATCAAACAAGGGAGTGGGTTTGATATCTTCAACAAAGAATAGGTAGAACAATTCGATAGGGAAATAAGGGAATACAGAAAGAAGCATCATCAGTCCATAAAAACAAAGCAAGTCAGAATTGTGAAACAATCTGTTGGCACTCCAAAGACTGATATGACTTCTGTTTCAACATTAAAGAACAATAAAATGTATTGTGAATTCTGTGATATGACCAATCACAAAACAGATGAGTGCTATTTCACTAAGTAGTGCTCTATCTGTGACATGAACAATCACTCAACAAAAAACTGTCATTTTAACAAATATTGTTCATAGTGTGATATGATCAATCACAATACAATTGATTGTTACTTTAATCAAAAAGGATTGAAAAATTCACAACACAAGCCCATTTCATCGGTTCCAACTGACAAGGTCAGACACAAAAGTCCAACAAACCTAAACAAATCACCAAATTCTCATCAAAAGTATAAAATCATAGTGATTTCTGAAAAACAAAAATCTGTTCATCCTTTGCACAAAAATCAAAAGGAAAGGTTTGTATACTCCTTTGACACATCGGATGAAATTGATGAACTGAAACCTCAAAGAAACAAAAGAAAAGGGCTGAAATCATCCTCCTCTAAAACACACACAAGAAGAAAGTATTAAGAAGTAACAGTGATAGATGCCAAAGGACAACCCAAGACCATTATGGCTTGGGTTCCTCATTCTAACTAGTTCTTTTTGTGCTTGTAGGTTCACTCATACAGGTCTAATAACTTATGGTACATGGACAGTGGATGCTGCCGACACATGACAGGGGATAGTTCCCTCCATCATGACTTCAAGCACATTCAAGGAACTACTGTGGCATTTGGTGGAGATTCACAAGGCGGTAGAATTACTGGAGAAGGTTCAGTGACGAATGGGATTCTGAGCTTTGACAAAGTCAATTACTACGAGCAGCTGAACTTCAATCTGCTCAGTGTATCCCAGATTTGTGACAAGAAATATTCTACTCATTTCACCGACACTCATTGCTACATCTTGAAACCAGGATTTTACATTCCTGAAGAATGGGTTGTCTTGAAGACACTGAGGAAGAATAATACATATGTGTTGAACCTTAATTCTGCTCGTCCATCAAAAGAGACATGTCTATTGTCTAAAGCATCATTTGATGAATCATAACTTTGGCATAGACGCTTAGGACATACTAATTTTAAAAATATGAATAGATTGGTCAAAGGGAACCATGTAATTGGTCTTCCTCAAAAGGAATTTCATTTTGTTGACCACTGTACCGCGTGTCTCAAAGGAAAACAACATAAATCATCTCATAAGCCAAAACTTGTGAACACTAACGATTGTCCATTGAAGTTACTTCATATGGATCTCTTCGGGCTGACTCACGTCATGAGTATTGGCAAGAAGCATTATTGTTTAGTGATCATTGATGACTTTACTCGATTCACATGGGTCTTCTTCCTACTTCATAAGAATGAGGCGCCCCAAATCATAATAGATTTTATAACCAAAATTGAAATCAGCTTGATTTAAAAGTAAAATCTATTAGAAGTGACAATGGGACGGAATTTAAAAATGAAAGCATGAGTTCATTTTGCACCACAAAAGGCATTGTTCATCAGTTCAGTGCAGCTCGTACTCCACAATAAAATGGAGTTGCTGAAAGAAGGAATAGAATACTGATTGAAGCAGCAAGAACAATGCTTGCTGATGCAAAACTGCCTATTACATTTTGGGCAGAAGCTGTTAACACTTCATGTTTTGTGCAAAATCGAACTCTAATAATCAAAGAACACAATAAAACTCTTTATGAACTTCTTTTTCACAGAAAACCATTCATTGGATTTTTGAAGTCATTTGGTTGTCCTGTCTCAATATTGAACTCCAGAGACCATTTAGGAAAGTTTGCTCCTAAGTCTGACGAGGGATTCTTCGTGGGATATTCCTTAGTGTCTAAGGCTTTTAGGGTGTTTAATCCTCGATTAAACATCATTGATGAATCAAAAAATATTCAATTCAATGAGCATTCGTTTCCCAAATCATCAAATGGTCCTGACTGGTTGTTTGATATTGATTCATTTACAAGATATTTTGTTCAGTTCAATTTGTCAAAGAAGAACAGACTTCCTAATGATTCCTCCTTCTTCTGATCAAGACAATGGACAAGTACCCTTACAAGCTGATCCTATCCAGCAAGTTACACAAAATGAAAGTATCTCAACAGATGCTGGTCGCAGTTCAATGCCATCTCCTTCAACTGAAGTAAGACATTCAGAACCAACTCATGCACCAGCAGATTCTAACAGAGATGGAAATGACGAGAGTATTCAGAGTGCTGCTGAAGCTGAAGATGTTGTACCCTCTGATTTTGGTCATCACTCTCCCACACTACAACAACAAGATGCCTCTTACCAAAATGATCTGAATGTCTCCAATCTTGATGTGTCTATTGCTGGTGATTTGATTCCAATTACCAGGACACACAAGAATCATCCAGTGTCCAACATTATTGGTGATTTAGACGAGAGGGTGACACGAAGCAAGTCAAGTATTGCAAACATCTGTTTGTTTTCTTGTTTTCTGTGTCAAACTGTACCCAAAAACATTAAAGAGGCTCTTCAAGACAATAGCTGGATTGAGGCAATACAGGAAGAATTGCTACAATTCAAGAAACAGGAAGTATGGCAGCTGGTGGATCTTCCCGAAGGTCAATACTCTATCGGCACCATATGGCTATACTGAAACAAGACTGATGACAGAGGGATCGTCATCAGAAACAAAGCAAGATTGGTAGCACAGGGCTAACACAAGAAGAAGGAATAGATTATGACGAGGTGTTTGCTCCTGTTGCTAGATTAGAAGTCATACGACTCTTTCTTGCGTACTCTGCATCAATGAAATTCACAGTTTATCAAATGGATGTAAAGTGTGCATTTTTGTATGGAAAGATCTCTGAAGAAGTCTACGTGAGTCAACCTCCAGGCTTTGAGGATCCTGATTTCCCTCACAGGGTATACAAGCTTGATAAAGCTTTGTATGGCTTACATCAAGCCCCTCAAAAATGGTATGAGACGCTATCATCCTTTCTTCTTGACCATGGTTATGAAAGAGGAAAGATTGACCAGACTTTATTCAGAAAGAGAAAAGGGAATGAGACGCTGCTTGTTCAGATTTATATGGATGATATCATATTTGGCTCCACCAACAAATAACTCGGCAAAGACTTTGAAGATCTTATGCATTCAAAATTTCAGATGAGTGCTATGGGAGAACTCACATTCTTCCTAGGTCTTCAAGTACAACAAACATCCAGTGGAATCTTCATCAACCAGTCAAAATATGTCAAAATCATTGCCTGGAAATATGATAGCAACTGGAATATGTTCACAACCACCACCACCATCACACTCTTGAGGAACCTCGTCAGTATAATCCTTAGGGGGAGTATTGTTAGACCCTGAAAGGATCATACTTGCCAACTCAAGAAGTGGTTGGAGGTAGTTCTGGTTGGAGAACACAGAAGATATCATCAACAGAAGACAACAGAAGACTAGAAAAGACTAAGTATAGAGCACTCGCATTTGTTAATGCGGATGACTAGTGAACAAATGCAGACAAGTGTTTGTTCACCCGCATTAACAAATGCGGATCAAGACAACTAATGCTGAACAGAAGTGTTCATCCGCATTAGTCCATGCGGATGAACTGAAGAAATGCTGACAAGAAGTGTTCACCCGCATTAGTCCATGCAGATGAACAACAATAAATGCTGACGAGACTTGTTCACCCGAATGAACTAATGCGGGTGAGCAAACATAAATGCTGAGAAGACTTGTTCACCCGCATGAACTAATGCGGGTGAGCAAACAACAGATGCTGATGAAGACTTGTTCATCCGCATGAACTAATGCGGATGAACAACTTACACTTATTTTGTACTTAGACTAGATTCTCTTGTATAGATCAGGGTTGGTTTAGTACAGGCAATGAATACGCCTATAAATAGGGTCACATACCCTAACTTTGTAAGGTGATTAACTCCAGCAGTAATATTCATAATATTTTACAACATTCACTACGATTCTTGATTCTCTTACATTCAAGCATTTACTACAGCAGTTAATGTTCTTTGATATAGTAATTCCGCTGCTATATTATTGACTCAGTCCACATATTCGATGCTAGGTTGAGTCACAGCAACCGAGAATATCATTCTCAAACCCAGTCATAGTGGTAACACCATAGTACACAAGTATATGCAGTATTACAAATCTAAGTAACATACAGTATATGAAAACTGCATGTTTCTCTCCCCTAAAAGAGAGTATGGTATGAAAGTGGGGCTGTAAACTCACCTTAAATGCATAGTAAAATCAATTAGCGTAAACACAAGCGGTTAAGTTTCCGAACAACCTGGATGCATGTTTATTGTATAATTAATATTAAATATTAAATACTAACAATGGATCGTACGGTTTCGCGTTCAAGGTTCGGTCATGGTGCCAGTTCACAATTTCCCAATCATACGCAAGCACAGTCAAAACTGTATAAAACCCAATTGTTCTCACGTATGCTAATTTATGTGTAAAGATAATCGTTGTACATAATATGACCCAAACGAAAACACGCACATACAATATATATTACCTACACCTAATATATATATACACACCACATAACATATACTATACCACACATATAATATATATTACATACACACACATAATGCAAAACTACCTTATGCACCAACCTACAAAGTCAACTGCATATGCATGAAACACACCCAAGATCGAACACACACATATGATAGAAGGAAAACACACCCATAACCACACATACTCACACCATAAACACACACACACACCATAAACACATACACACACCATAAATCCCATTGGACCTCTCGGCTATACACCCAAATTGGCAAGCCCCCCATGCACGTACCCCATGCGCCCACCATGTCCACCCATGCGCCTACATTCAAATACATTCATACTGCTCACTACCCAACACCCACATATATCTACATTCAAAATATGCAGAAGCTCCACGGCTACATGTACATACATGTATACCTTGCATAACCATACATACACAAGAAAACACACACACAAACCACGGATGTAGAAGCACATGAAAAACATCACCCGAACTAACTAGAATACATACCCGCATTGCACGACTCATACACCACAAAGACACACACACAACCAGTTATGATACGACACCGGACATGAAACCATGACGTAACATACATACGCACGAACACACTGCCAAACACCCTATGCATAACCCATGATCACAAGGAAAACCCATAACAAAACAACTAATTAACCCGAACCCAACACACCCATGTTGTGTTCGGTTACCCCAAGCCCCGCATGAACATCTCGAACATGAAATCAAGCATCTAAACCACACACAACAGCACATACGAGTGAACCCGAATCAAAACCGTAACCGCGACGTAGCATTTAGGCGAGACCGTGATCGTAACTGTAACAAAATGAATTAGTAGAGATGAATACATACCGAACGAGGCTGTCGAGATGAGCTTTGTGCAGGGGGAGGTCGACGGCAGGGATGTCGACGGCAGGGATTAATTTTGAAGGGGAAGACGACAACTATTAGGGTTCAACCGCAGAGGGTCGATGGTCCCTTTAAATACAGTTTGGTTTTGTCACATTTACACTAGGGTACCCCCAAATACCCCTAAATTGTATTTTAAATACACTAAGTTTAGTTAGTTAGTTTTTTTTTATAGTTTTAATAATAATCATAATCGTTTAATAACGATAGAAATAATTTTACTTAAATTATTGGACATAAGTTGGATAATGGTGAAGACGTTAACCTAAAAACACGGGTTGTCACATCATCCCCAAGTTGAAGGAATTTTCATCCCGAAAATTAGAACATTAGTTACGAAGAACGCCAGGTTTAATGATCTAGGTTTAATGATCTACAAGGCGCAAGGAGTAGGGTTTTCCGAGGGTTTAGAAACGATTCGAAGGAAAAGAATTTGGAATTATAAGGTTGTGACATCATCCCCTTGTTGGAGGGAATTTCGTCTCGAAATTTTTTTTAAGCAAAGGATATCTTAAGAACGATACCTTAAGAAGTGGATGTCTGATCTTTGAACAGTTGCAGGTACTTCTTTTTCATCTGATCTTCGCGTTCCCAGGTAAACTCTGGTCCATGCTTTGAATTCCACCTAACGCGCACAATCGGAATTTTGCTACGCTTTAGGGTTTTAACTTCTCGATCCATGATCTCAACTGGTTCTTCAATGAAACGTAACTGTTCATCAATCCCCAGTTCCTCCAAGGGTACAATCAGTGATTCATCAGCTAGGCATTTCTTTAGGTTGGGTACGTGAAACACATCGTGTATTCCACTGAGCTCCTTACGAAAATTCAGCTAATAGGCTACTGGACCAACCCTTTTGATAATCTCAAAGGGTCCCACGTAGCGCGGATTTAATTTTCCCCGTTTTCCAAACTGAATTACACCTTTCCAAGGTGAGTCCTTCAGAAGTACCTTGCCACCAATCCGGAATTCCAATGGCTTACGACGTTTATCTACGTAGCTCTTCTGTCGATCACGTGCCGCTGCCATACGATTACGAATTTGCACGATCTTCTCGTCGTTTCGTGCACAAGTTCAGGGGCTGTAAGTTGGTTTTCTCCAACTTCTGCCCAACAGACAGGTGATCGGCATTTACATCCATACAGTGCCTCAAATGGTGCAGCTTTGATTGAAGTGTAGTAACTGTTATTATAGGAGAACTCAACCAATGGTAAATGAGTTTCCCAACTACTGCCAAAATCGATCACACAGGCGCGCAACATATCTTCCAGTGTCTGTATCATACGCTCACTCTGACCATCGTTTGCGGGTGATACGCAGTCCTCATATCCAGCCGCGTTCCCAATGATCGTTGTAAAGATGCCAAAATGAGAAGTGAATCGAGCATCACGATCGGATATGATAGATACTGGCACACCATGCCGAGAGACTATTTCCCTTAAATAAATCCATGTCAACTTGTCCATTCGATGCGTCTCTTGGATCGCCAGGAAGTGTGCGGATTTCGTTAAGCGATCTACTATAACCCAAATGGTATCGCATCCGCTGGGAGTCTTTGGTAACTTTGTGATGAAATCCATCGAAATCTGCTACCATTTCCACACTGGAATTTCTGGTTGCTGGAGTAAACCGGACGGTCTTTGATATTCCACCTTAACTTTAGAACAAGTTAGCATCTGCTTACGTAGGTGGCAATCTCAGCTTTCATGTTCGGCCACCAGTAGAATTCCTTCAGGTCTTGATACATCTTCCTGAACCCGGATGATTTGAGTAACATGACTTATGAGCTTCATCCATTACCAGCTCTCTTAACTCTCCATGTGGACACTTGGTTGCAAAAATCATGAAGATTGTCAGCTGTGGATATAGAACATCAGTTGTGGAATTTGTACATCAGCCGTGGATGATAGAACACTTGGTCAAAAATAAAATTCAAGTGTAATTTATATAGTTTGTAAAATTCGATTATGAATGGAATCACTTGCAAATTCACAAATTAATGTTTGAATGACAATGAATGATTGTAAATGATTGTATGATGAACAAATGAATCAAAATATGAATTAATCATGGATTTGGCTGATTTTCAGAATTCAAAGCAGTTTGACTTTGAAAAAAGTCAAACTTCAAGTTCTTGAATGAACAAACTTTTGATTCTTGGGTTTCTGATGGAATTTGATAAAATCAAAAGTTATAATAGCTGTAGATAAGTGATTCTAAGCTAGAACAACAATAAATTTCATATAATCATCATCTAAACTCGGATTCAGATGATGAGTACATGAAGAACACAATGAATAACAAAAACCCAGATCTAAGAATCAATGTTCAAAAATCTTCAAATTCAAGAGTTGTGGATGTTCAATTGATATGAAACTTTGCAGATGTGTTAGTTATCACAAACTAGAGCTATTAGGAGCTTAAATTCGATCAAACAACAACAAAATCAAAATTTCACGTTCATGAGCAATTGAAGACTTGAAGAACAAGTTTGCTTAAATCTTCAAATTAATGGCTCAAATGAACTTCAATTGATGTGAAAATTTGAAGATCTTCACGAAATAACAAATCTAAGCTAATGGTAGCTTGATTTCATTAAAAACAACAACAATTTGTAGATCAAACTTGTTGTTCGAATTTTTGAGAAAATTTTGAAGAACAAGGAGCCATAGCTCTGATACCAATTGTGGAAATTCGATTATGCTGGATGGATCGAATATTGCAATTGTATTATTGTCATTTATCGGATCTATGATGCAGAATCTCACAAACCCGTTGATGATTTCAAGTGAAGATCTGATGCAAGATAGAATGTATGATGATGAATGAATGAAGAACAATTCAAGAACACATATTCATAAAATATTTCATTCATTTATATGTATGTTTGCTAGGAGATTACAAGGGAGTTTGCAAGAACAAATTCTCTCACATACACTCAACCTTATGTTTTTCTCACTAGACTAAATTTGTATGCTTGAATCCTTTGAATGCTTGAATGCTTCCTAATGGTTGATTAGAGTCTAAATGACTACACTTAGTCATTTATACTCTTTACAAAAATAAATAAAATTACTTTTTAGTCCTAATGATTACACAAATATTGTTCTAAGCCTGATAAATTCTCTGTTGTTGATGCGTGACTGCCGGGTACTGACGTCACTCGGGACGTCCGCTGATGTTGACTTTGACCACGGTTGTCCAAGTTTGACTTTGGTCAAATTTCTTCGTTTTGATCATATTTTTAGCATAGCTTCACCGTGTCAGTTTTGGTAATCATCATGAGTTTCGGCACTTAGGTTTTGGTAAGTATCATCTTCAAATAGTCCAACAGTTTATGGTGAGGGCGGTAAAGTATGTGGAGTGAAACAGAAAATTGATGATGGTGGCAAAGTTGCATCCTTAGAAGAGTCAAGGATGGCGACTTGGTTATGTTGAGGATTGAGAGCCATTGTAAGAAAGTATGGTTGGATTGAAGGAATTTTGAGAGAGAGTGAAGACAATAATGGGAGTATTAGGTTTCAATGGTGGTAAAAAAGGTAAAGAAAGAGAGTCAGAAGTTTTAAATAGGGGGTAAAAGACCATGCTGATAAGGTGAAAAGACAGTTTGGGAGTGTACTTGAGTACGGCAGCAAGGTAGATAATTTAAAATATTTCGAAAAGATTTTAATCTTTACACAGTGGGGCCCAAAGGTTTCCATTACACAGTAAAAATTTTCTTCCGAAGAAAATTGCTTCCGAGGAAAAGACTTCTTCCGAGAGTAAGTTAATAGCCTTCGGAAGTAAATTTGATCATAAAAATTCTTTGGAAGATACTGAAGTGAAGGAATTTACCTTCCTTCGAAGATACAAAGGTCTCTTCCGAGAGTAAATTTCTTTTCGGAAGAATTTCCACTTAGAAAAAAATCTTTAGTAACAGGGCTTAGATTGTAATTAGACAACATAAACAAGACACGTTTTAAAAGGTTTTCAAAAGAAAAATAAACTAGTCAAGGTTAATCATCCTAATAGCTGTGATTAAGTATTTAAATCTTTGTTCATCCAAGGCTTTGGTGAACAAGTCAGCATATTGTTCATTTGACTTAACTTTTACTAGTTTAAATCAAGTGTTTCTCATGAATATCTCGAATGAAATTATACCTGATGTCAATGTGCTTTGTCTTAGAGTGCTTGACTGGATTTTCTGTAATAGAAATATCACTCGTGTTGTCTATACGGATAGGAGTATTCATGAAGTTGAATCCATAGTCTAACATCTGATTTTGAATCCATAGCAGTTGAGCACAGTAGCTCACAGCAGCAATGTATTCAGATTCAGCAGTTGATGTAGAGACACATGATTGCTTCTGCATTGCCAAGAAATAATCCTTCCACCAAGAAATTGACATCCTCTTGATGTGGATTTCTTGTTAATGTTACAGCCACCATAATCACTGTCAGAGTACCCATAGAGATTGAAATCCTTATTCTTAGGATACCATAGACCCAGTTTAGGAGCTCCTTTGAGGTATCTAAGAATTCTTTTGACAGTAATTAGGTGAGACACCTTGGGAGCAGCCTGATATCTTGCACAGATGCAAGTTGCAAACATGATATCAGGTCTACTAGTTGTGAGATACATCAGAGATCCAATAATTGCCCTATACTGATGTTGATTAGTATCCTCCCCCTCGAAATCAGGACATAAATTATGATTTTTGGGTATTGGTGTCTTGGCTGTCTTACAATCTTTCCTCTGAAATCTTTCTTAGATGTCCTTGACATACTTAGACTGATTGATAAAGAATCCTTCTTCCATCTGCTTCACTTGAATCCCAAGAAAGAAATCCATCTTTCCTATGGAGCTCATCTCAAAATTCTTTTTCATGATGCTTTTAAAGTCTTTGCACATTTGGTCGTTTGAGGAACCAAATATGAAGTCATCGACATAGACTGGAACAGCAGCATGTATTCCCAGATTTCTTTATGAACAATGTCTTGTCTATGGGCCTCTTTATAGCCATTTTTTAGAGAACTGAGACAAAGTCTTCATACCAAGCCTAGTGCTTGATGCAGCCTAGAAAGAGCTTTATCCAGTTTGCACACATAGTTAGGATGCGTGGGTCTTCAAATCCAGGTGGTTACACTTATAGACTTCTCTGTCTATATCCATACAAAAATGCATATTTAACATCAAGTTGATAGATCGTGAAGTTCTTGGATGCTACAAAAGCAAGGAAGATTCGTACAGCTTCAAGTCTTGCACAGGTGCAAAGACATCAGTGTAATCTATGCCTTCTTCTTGTGTGTATCCTTGAACAACAAGTCTTGCTTTGTTCTTATGATCACCTCTATCATCTCTTTTGTTTCTAAACACCCACTTGGTGCCAATAGGGACTTGACCAGGTGGCAAGGACACAGATTCCATACCTTTTGCCTCTTGATTTGAAGCAATTCCTCTTGCATAGCTTTAATCCAATTGTTGTCCTTGAGGGCTTTTTCCACCTTCTTTGGTTCATTTGAGAGAGAAAGCATGAGTACATGCATACATTCCTATTGTGGGTCTGACTTCTTGTTCTCACACCTTTTGATATATCCCTAATGAAATTTTCAACTGGATGAGTGTTGTGTGTCCTGAGCCTAGGAATCACATCTAGTTGCATAGATAGTTCTAGGTTTGAGAAGTTTTGCTCAGAACATCGAACACCTTCTCCAGCTGATGTCTCATATTCATTCAATGAGATTGATTGAATGAATGAGTGACATCATCAATGTCAGTATGCTTGTGAAGCATCATCAACAGTTGCCTGTTCCTCCATGTCACTAACTCATCAGCTTGGTGTTTAGTGCTTGAATTGTCAACTTCTGGGTTATGATGCTCAGTGAGATGACAGTTTGTTAAGCTCCTTTGTTTCTTGAGATACTTAGCTTTCAGGCCTTTTAGCAATAGAGCTTGTTCTTCATTTCTTCTTGGAGAACTGGAAATATCTGGCTAGCTCAAACAGTTGATCTTCGTATGGGTCCTTTGAGTTCCGTTCCAACTGAAACATTCTCACAAGATGGTTTTAGAATAGTTTGGAAACAATTCTAAATCAAAAATGTATTCAGTCCATTTCCCTCTAACACAAGAAGTGTGCTCATTAACAACAAATGTTTGATGATTCCTCAAACTGTTTGAGTTTTGATATTAATATACTCTATAGCAATAAGGTGGATGAATATCCAACAAAGATAGAATCATCTGACTTTTCAAAAAATTTTGCTAA